>BJKM01000054.1:1572500-1962234 GCA_015082035.1 Chaenogobius annularis | reverse complement strand
CTCTAAACGACAGCGTTAGCAGTTCTTATGCAGAATATGACAGGAGTGTTATTTGTTATTTGCGGATGAACTGATGGCACTTCAAAAGTTGCAGCCGTTGCGATTTACTTAATGCGTCCGACCAAACTGCGAACAACGGAAGGCAACAGGTCTTCCACAGGTGACGACGACAAAAGAATCTGCCTGCGACTTGACACATTTCTCATGCTTCCGGATCGGCAGCTGTTCTCGCCTCCTCGGGCCCCTCCCTTCGCCGCCTCGCTCCCCACGGGCCTGTTCACTTGTGGCCCCCCCCCAAACTCCGACATGTGGTCACTGCCTCGGGACGTTACCATGGAGACGCCCCCCCTCCCACAGGCCGGAGAGGAGGAGGAAGGAGGAGGAATCTTTGGTCAGATGGGGGTTCAGGCCTGGTACAGTCAACCCCATTACCGTCCTGCATGGGCCCCACGGCGATGGAGATGACCTGAGATTGAATGGAGCAATCCAGTTGATTTGTTCCTTTACTCAGCCCCATAAGAACCACCACTCCCGCTTTCCCAGCAGGGTTTATTACCTCTATTTACACCTATGAAGTCCACTAGAGCGGCTGCACTTTAGAAACAGACTAATCAGTAATTATTAATGGATACCTTACTTATTTCACTCTTATCATCATGACTATGTTGCTATTATAATTTGTATTTTAATACGATTATAAATGCGTTTTGGCAGTAGTATTGTCACAACACGAACATTTCAAACTTGATTTCGATACTAGGGCCTTGATACCAATTTTGATACCACAGTTATAATAAAAATGTTCATTTTTATCACTAAATAATATCACTTTCCCTCCCATGTGCTTGTTCCGATAAAGCATCGTTTTAAAACTGTTAAGGAGATGTCACATTTTGTCCTGTTCATGTAATTCGATTTGTTTTGATGTCTACTTTCAATAATAGTTTTAGTATCGATACTTTTGACAACCCTATTTGGTATAAAGATTGTTTTTGCAAGTCTTTTGAGTTGCTGTGTGCAAGTATTTTCCCATAGTATAGCAATAAAGATAATAATAATAATAAAGAACATGTTGGGATTGGTGAGCTTGTCAAACTCAACTTTTTGGTTAAATAATGAAGGTTTTGAGACAGCAAGGCACATAATATATCCAACAAGAATACAACTAGATACAGCTAGACTCATTTCATTTGTAAGTTGACTTTTTTAATACAATTTGACCAAGATCTTTGACACATGTCATTTATTAGCGATTTATAAGTGATTTATGAATGGTCAATATTGACAGAAAGTAATATCTATTTTGTTGTTGTTGTGACTGTAAATACAAAGGGTTCCAGTTTTGCACAAATTAAAAGATTTGAAAACGAATTGTGTAGGAATATCCCTCTTATCACAATTATTTGACAGATTGCACTTGTTTCATTTATTTTTAACCATGCACAATCCTTTTGCAGGTGTTCAGCCCTAAAATGTTTTTCATCCTTTTGATTACTTGAGTGTTTTAGATGTTTATCACAGTCAAATCTATGTGTTTGTGTCCCTACATTCTTGTGTCTTATATTCTGGACATTAGGAGCTGCTGCAGAGAAAGGAAGGAGTCCATTAGCCATCTATAATTCACCTCTTTCTTTCTTTATGGGTCACTTCAACAAGGCTTTTGAGCATCAGGTTTAGAAAGCAGAGGCCTCTTTAAAAGCTAAAAGGCATTCTGGCATTGTAAACAAAATTACACTGAGGCTGATAATATCTTCTATGATAATATCTTCTATGAATACATGTCAATATTCCACGTATGAGTTTGAGTAGCCATACTGAAACTAATGTTGTTTGCCACGCATTTAAGTGCATCGTTCATGCCCTACTTGGCGTGCCCCTGTTGTCCTGTGTGCGGCTCCGAGCGTGTGTGCATTTGTTGTCCGTGGCCAACTGTTCTGTAAATAGGGCAATTAAGTGTGAAAAGCAGAAAGAAGCTAGTATGTTCCTATCTCTTTAGTGGGGGAGATAATTTATGCTAATAACATCTCTACCGCTCAAGCTGCCCAAAAATGATAGCAGACCCTTTTGGCTTCAGAAGAATCTTTTCATCCTCTTGGTTTCTGAACACCTTGCAAATAAGACAGCTGTGTGGCAGTCAATGGCCCGCTCCCCCTCACTCCGGCGCTGCTCCTTTCATCTCTATGATAATCTTTTCTCCTTACTGGTTTGTATGGGCCATGTTTGTTCTTCATTTAGCCTGTGGAATACTTGAAACCTACTTCCCCATGCAGCCCCTCACAGCTAGCTCACAATCCAGCAGCATCTTGCCTTGAAGAGCCGTCAGAGGAAGTAGATCTGCTGGAATGATTCATCAGAGTCAAATCAAAATTGCAAACATTTAAAAACATATTACTCGGCATGGTCACATGATCACGTTTATATACTGCTTTTGTACTGCCATTGGGCACTCGAGGAGCTTCATATCAAAGAACCACTCACCCATTCACACACACACACACATTCATTCACTAGTGTTCACAGACACTGGGGACCAGGAGAGTTAAGTGTCTTGCCCAAGGACACAAGGACCGTTCACCTGCGAGCTGGGATCTAACCACCGACCTGTGGGTCAGTGGATCTGAACACTCTACCAACTTTGCTAATGCTGAGAGCAAGATTTGACTTACCGACCATTGGCTCAGTGGATGGACACTCTACTAAGCCTTCTGTCTTTTATGTACAAAACCTATTTATATTACAACCTGTTCTGAAATGCAAGAGATTGAATTAGTTTAGTAATGTTCTATCACACTTTTATATGGATGTGTCAGCTAAATCCTGATTTGTACCAATTTGATCAAAATCACAGTTTGAATTGTTGCCAATATTTAATTGTAAATACTAAAATTTTGGTTACAGACGATTGGTTGAGTGCAAACAACAAAATATATGCCGTTTTTTTGGGGGGCAAAATGTGCTTGTCCTGCAACTTAGACCTCTACTAACCTTCTCTGAAAGGAAGCTGAATCAGAAATCATTTTATTGCCTTTCTCAGTGAACACAATTCACAAACTAAGAATTTGCTTAGGCGATATGGTGCAACATAAAACACTGAATAATAATTGGTAAATAGTACACTATGATATAAAAAAAAGCATCCAAATATAAAAATACAAGACTTGTCACTGCACCAGGGCACCAGCCGGTCCACCTCCCTCTTGCAGCAGACTTGCCGTGGTGTCATCCGTAAACTTGATCAGTTTTACGGAGTCGTGGCTGGAGGTGCAGCGGTTGGTGAACCGGGAGAAGTGCAGGGCAGAAAGTAAACTGCCCTGCAGAGATCCACAAGGCATCAGATTATTAGATTACGTAACGTAGCAGTTCAGATTTCAATCTTCTCTGAAATGTTAGTGCTCATAGATGTGTTTTTAGAAATGTGCACTGTCAACTGTATGCTGATTTGAGAATATAATGTAATTTGCAAAGCTAATCGCAAACGCAATACTTCAGGAAAATGGCAATTTTTGGGTGGTATAAAATCATGCAGCCCAACCTCACAACCTGCACACAATCCATCAGCATTTCGCCTTGAAAAACTGTCATAGAAAGCCACTGTGAGTGAATGAACAGCAGTAAATAGTATCCTATGTGTGAGTGATGCCTGTTAATAACACTTAAAGCCAGGTTGGTGTAGCATAAATTCCTCTATCGTCACACAAGCTTTGTAATGGTCCGACATGGTGCTTCAATAAATAACCCCATAGTCACTAGTGAATGTACACGCAGTAAACCGAAAGAAATTGCTGTCTGTTTTCAAGCTGATGTACTGTAAGGAGCATGTTATCCTCAGCCTAAGCTATGTCTGCAGTCAAGAGCATTTTGGACTACTTTCTGTGCAAATAAAGGGCTGTGTTTTATGATACAGTATTGTTACACTCTGAGAAATAGTCCCAGAGCATCCTTTGTTCGTAAACCCTCCTTCTTGGCAAGGAAAAACTCCCCAAAACCAAATTGGTAATTGATCAATGATTATTTGGTCTATACGGCGACTCCAAAATGTGCCATGAGCTGAAAGAAGAGGCTTTATGACTCAAACAGAGCAGTAATTACATTAAATTGACACAGGAAATGTGTATATTTAGTGTTTTTTGATGATGGCCTCAAGCCGAATCACTTCAGCTTCATCGGTGGTAAATTTAGTACAAATCTCCACTCATTAGGCCTTTGTGACTCATTTAAACCTGTATATTATAGACCGATGTGTCTGGTAAAATGACTTCTCTCTTAGGCTTGAAAGGTAATGGTGAAGAGGAGGGGATGGAGAGGCTGAGGAGGCTGATTGTTCTGCTGGCTAATGGAAGGGAGTGAGTGTGAATAGCTTGAGAAGTGATTGTTTAAGAGACAAAGATAGCAGTTTGCTTGTTGAATTTATAGGCCACTTCATTGCTATTAATTTCCACTTTAGCTACAGGTGGATTTTGTGAAAAGCCCTCCAATTTTATTACAATCAAACCACAACTGTAATTGTAATCATCGCCCGTTGCTTCTTGATTTATGCAAGAATAATAGTTGAGATAAACTGGGTCTGAATTAATTGGGTTAATTAATCACAACGGCGCCCTCGCTCAAATAAAAACCTGCAGGTCCTTGCACATTCTGTTACTCCACAGAGGTCAGAGCCGGTAATAGACTGTCATTTCCAATTTGTACGTCCACGCAAAGGAAGAGCACATGCATTAGTGAGATGGTATCAGGGCGCTTTAAATGACGTAACACATGGAGAGATTTGCATGCGGGTAAAGGAGAGGCACAGATTAGCCAGGGACCAGCCCTGGAGCAGCAGAAACAATCACACTGTCACTACCTGTTTTCTGACAATCCCATTCACCTGTTTGCATGAGAGGGGCGAGAGAGGGGCGAGAGAGGGGCGCGAGAGGGGCGCGAGAGAAGGGTGAGAGAGGGGCTGGGGCCGCTCCTGATGGGCCGACCGGCGCCACTGTGTATGAAAATACAGAACACATTCTTGGCAACAGGCTTTCTGCTTTGTGTTTTGCCTTAGCTGTGCGTGTCAGGCGCAGAGGTGAGATCAATTTCCACGGGATTAGGCCGCCTGGGGAAAATGATTGCTTTTTCTAATACTTAGTAACAATTTTTCAATTTCCTGTGGTCTTTGTTACTCTCAACATTTTTGCAAATGAGCAAAACAGAGGCAAGCGGCGTTGCTGCTCCGTGAACTTCACCTTGGGACCAAGCATCATTTGCATATATATATTGAGAGCATACGTTTTTGGTTTTATAATAGTCACCAGTGGGTGGGGGCAGGGAGCCGGGGGCGGCTGGCAGGCTTTCTGTCACCTGTTATGAGGCCCTTGTCCGTGAACATCCCAGAGAGAGGAAACAGGCGATAATTACTGAAGCGCTTTGCTCTCTGCATCACACATTGTTTTAAATCTAAAAAGTCGACAAAGACTGCCACAGGGCTCTCCTTTGTTCAGCGCTGCAAAGATCCAAGAATCTCCAGCAGTCACAGAAATGAAATCTACGGACATAGATCCTGCACGATTACAGCTGCCCTAATAAATCTGCATGTTCACTCCAACACGACACAGACAGGACTTTGTATTCAGGCAGAAGCAGCCTCCGTGGTCACATGACAAATGGCTTTATTGCCACGTTATGGAGATTTGAATCATAATTGAGTGTCTCCACAGTAATGTGTGACTCACCCAGACTCTAAAGGACAGATGAGCTCCACTGCTGCTTCAGTTTGTGGCCCATTTATTTTCATCTAAATCTTTCTCTTCAGTTTCAGCCTGTGCAGCAGCAGTGCAGTGTGTTAGTGGAGAGTTGGAGTCTGCAGTGATGCATGTGGCACACGCTTCACTGCTTTTGTGCAGGGCTTTTCAAAGGGCATGCTTTTGTGCACAGATGATGCAGCCGGCAGCAGCAGTGTGGCTGTTGGCACACTGCGCTCCTGGGTCATGCTTTACTCAGGCAGCAGAGGCTGTGGTCTGTCTGGGCCTCACAAGTGCCGCCTGCAGAGACACACGCACTTGAGACTGTCATTACCCGGCTTTGTTTTAGACTCCTCTCGTTTTAGCAGCTCCTCAGTGAAGAGGTCTATTAAAAGAACGAGTCTGTTTTCTCAAGCGTCACAAATTACTACAGTCTTTACAGCACCACAACTTGACTAGAGCTTAGAGGTGGAAAATATTTCGAACTCACGATAATAGTTGTGCTGCTTGGTGGTTAAGGGGTTGGCTTCGACAGTTTGCTGTATGTCCTTCCCCGGTCTTATCCCCATAGTTTTGAAGATAATATTATTGTCTTGTCTATTGAATATATTTTCTATAATTGTATTTGATTGATTCCTGCAAGTTTGAGTAATCCTGAATTGTCCTGCAACTGAGGCTCGAGGGCTCAGAAAATCCCTTTCACCTACCCCCTATCCCCGCCCACATCCCCGGACTTAGTTGCGATTATTCTTCAAAATGAAGACGCCTTTTTAAAAATCAAAACCGAGTACCGGTAAATAACAATCCACTCTCACTTCTGCAGTTTTGAAGAGAAAGTCAATGGTTCCTATTATTAAGCCACTTTAGATCAATATTGAGGTTTACAATGAATATAGGTATAGAAAGTATTATATATTATGTTTTTTAAAGAACACTATTATAACTATTATAAAAAAGCAACAAAAAGATTAAAAATAAAAATAACTTGTAATCTTTTGAATTAAAATTTCTAATCTGATTAATATCAGTCAAGTCACTTTTTGTATCGTTTTTTTTTTTTACCCTCAAACTAGACATAACAGTCATGTTATGTCAGTTATAAATATGTCATTTATAAATAAAATGAAAAAAAAAAAATCTGTGTAATCTAAAAGTCACCCACCTCTTCTTGAGCGGCTTTTGTTAACCTTTGTCATCTTGCAGCAATAAAATAATAATATTAAAAATATTTTTATCATTCAAGGCTTCTTAATTTGTTGTAAAATTACCTTATAAATGAACCATCTTAGACACCTGTCAAGGCAGCATGATCGTGAATCCACCACAGGCTCTTTGTGACGGGCTAAGTTGGTAATGACAACTCACCACATCTGTCCCCTCGGGCTGAAGGATGAGAGCGCTGTAGACTCCTCTCCACGCATCCATCCCTATTAGGATAATGCATCAAATAGACATTTTAATTTGAAGTTCATTTACTCCTCAAGGCCTGTGAATGTCTGCGAGCATGTATGTTGAGCAAGATAACCTTTTTCACCGCACTGGCTTGTGTAACAGTTATATTTTTAGATCCTATTAAACTCACTCGGTTCTTGTTTACTACGTGTTGGCACAATGAGGTAGCACAGGGTTTGTTGTTGCTCTTAAAATCATGAGAATTCCAGAAATAACAAATTAATAAATCTCCTTTGCTTGCCTGCTGAACTGAAATGAGTCATTGCTTTTCACAAACAAGAAAAAATATTGCCCGGGGCGGTAAAACACAGGAGAAAGTGACATTACGCCGCACTTTTTTGTTCTGATGACGTCAAAATGGCAAATACATTACGATTGCCAATGAGACATTTACTTCAACCTGGAGAGACTCAAAGGAAAATGAAATGCAATGGAATATAATGAATGAAATGCAACTAAGAATGATATGTTGATGATGATGCGCTTAGACTCCGGCAGGGAATGATGAGTGATGCAGGAGGAGCAGAGCAGGAGATGACAGGATCCTCCCCCGGAGCCTGGACACTGGGGGTGGTGGAAATAAAAACCTGAACGAAATAAAGTTCTGTAGATGTGGTGCTGAGGGCAAAGGTGGTGCTGGGTGGAGGAGGGCTGCTGAATGGAGAGGCAGAGCTCTGAGTTTAAAACACGTAGGCTGAGGGGGGATAGGCTCAGTTCGGCCAATCTGAGCAGACCAGGGCGGTGGAAGGAGGAAGTAGGTACAGTATCTAACTCATTTCTTTCAATCACAAACCAGACAGACAACGGCCAGGGGTAGTCATAGACTGTTTCCACATGGTTCTCATCCAACAACGTGCCTTTTTAAAGCGCGTTGCCGTAAATGTTGTATGGCTTTTGCCGTTTGGTCAACTAATCAGTCGTTGGTGTCTTACGCGACCAAAACTTGTATTAGTCGACCGATTAATTTATTTGGATTATAAAGATTGGTATGGGACAACAGCAAAAGGGATAAGATATGTAGTGAGAGAGGGAATTGTGAGTTTAATCTGCATTTTAGTATAAAAACTTTCTCCTCATTACTACTGCTTTGAAGATATGCAACATTTGATATTTTGTACATTGTTTGGAATTTAATAAAAACTACCCCAAATGCTGCAAAATGAACTAATTAAAAGGAAAAAAGGAAGGGAAGTGACAGACGTATTAAGTGATATTTCTGCACCTTTTTGGGTAATATTCCTTTCCCATTTGTCTGGTAACTAAACCTCAAACACATCAAGCACATTTCATTTGGATTTCCAAAATATTCTTCTGCTTGTTTTACTATGAATACATATTTTCAATATTGCCCAACCCAGTCCACTAATAATTACATCTGCAATGCTGCTGAGCTCAAAGCTGAGTCAGCAGGAGGGGTCCTCACACATGAGAGAACAGTGTCATAATGTGGCACATGCATGGCTGCCCAAACAGGGTCCAGGCAATGAGGTTTTGGGGTTTTTAAATGAAGAAAATGGCAGTAGAATCAGAATCAGAATGTTAATGAACAGAATTCACAAACATAGGAACTTGTTTTAGCCCTGCGACGAGTTGGCCACTGTCCAGGGTGTACCCGCCTAAGGCCCAAAGGCACTGGGATAGGCTCCAGTCACCCGCGACCCCTAACGGGAACAAGCGGTAGAAAAATGGATGGATGGATGGATGAAGGAACTTGTTTTGGCATTTAGGTGCAACATAAAACACTGATCAATAATAAAACAAACATATATGAAATCAAAAGGGCATGCATTAGTAAGTATGGTCTGAAGAAGGTGTGACTGTAGAGTTCTTCAGACGTCTCTTTTATAAAATCTAAATACGTAAAACAAAAAGTCCTTCATGACTTTCCATGTTACGTTAGTGATCTATATTTACTTTATTCCGGAAGTTGGCCTGAGCGCTGCCATCCGACGTGATCCTCCTTCCGTTTGTCTTTTTTTTTCGGGCAAAGTGGCAAAGTGGCAACATTATGAGTCTTTAATTTACTTGATTTATTTTATTAGATAATAATGTTATTTTGTAATCCCTCAGTCATCCATGGAGGTAATCGAAGAAAACAGAACTCTGTCTACTGGCTAAACGTTTTTTCATTAAACCAGAAGACAGGATATTATGCATGACCACCTCACCTTCTGCTGTTCGCATATTGGAAGCAGAGCAGAAAAGGAAAGATTGGGTTTCTGTTACCTCGGCCTCAGCAGGGAGCTCGAATGATGGAACATGGCAATTTAATCCCTCCCCAAAAACAGACAAAGGCACATGGTGGAAACAAACCCCAATAAACGCTAAATGTGAAAACGGATTTAACGCACCTCTTTTCTCCTGCTGTTCTGCCCACATTATCATCTCGTCATCACTTAGACAGGGTCTTAGCGATGCCTCCAGCAACACACATATTCAATTGTTGCCCTATAATCTTCGGGCAGCAAACCATGGACGCACAATTCCCATCGACTCCACCTATGTGTGTTTTGTTGCACAGCGATGAAACTATGAGAAGGAGCTGATAAATGATTGACCCCAAGCAAATAGATCTTACCCCCGCGATCAGCAGGTTTTTAATAAGGATGGTAGGTTAACAACTGCCTTACGGTGTATTAGAAAAGTAATTACTCTCACGGCAGGTAATTAAGGTTGGCTGTCAATGAAATATTTCCTGTTCTGCACCATTCTCTCTCTGACTTGCATGATGATGATGGTAGTTCCAGCCAGAGTTATTTTCATATTCTGCCCAGGAGCCTTAATGCCGAGGGGATCGCTCAGATTATGCAGAAGAATGGTGCGGAAAAAGAAGCATTTTTCCCATTGAAGGAGGGGAAATGATGAGGCCATATGCGCATTTATTTGAGGCTGAATCTCCTCTTTTCTATATGTATGTGAGGTTGAGTGTGCTATATAATTCTATTATGTGCTGCAAGTGGGGTTTAGTGGTGACACGTGCAACTTGGAGTATTCCTTACCATAGTCGGATTGTGAGTATATTTTTAAACTGCCTGGACGCCAAGTGAACATTTTCTTCTTAAAGGAAAATGGGAAAGATTAATGATGCGAGAAAGATAAAAATACGCAATTGTGATGGCTTGACAACCAAAAACAAAACAAATAAAACATGCAAGTGCCCGTCATCTTGTGCAAGTTCGCAAACTGGACAGAATAAGTGGAAGAGCAGAAGAGTTGCTGCTACCCAGTTCAGGGTGCACAAGTCGACGGTTCTAAAGTTCATGCGCGTGTTCTGCCATGGCACGCTGTCCTGCAGGGGTCAAGCGAGCATGCCCCGCTGTGTTTGTCCAGCTGCAGTCCGATTGATCAGTTACATGACATCTGAATACGAACTAGAAGAGGTCGAGATCATTTGCGCCAAGTGGATTTTGGAGAATCGATCCACATCCCGGCAATCAACGTGCCCGGGTTTTTAATTAATTTAAATGGGACTAAGCAACTTCTTTTCCTGGCTTCCATGTGAATGCAGTGATTATGATTTGATACAACCCCCTGTGTTTATTGATCCGATTCATACAGCCAGGAACATTTTGAGCTTGAGTTTTTACAAAAGGAGTAGAGACTGAGGACTGATGTTTCTGCTGCCTGTTTTTCAGAGGGGATTGGAAGAGAATCAAAAATGGCTCGCTGGGGATAGCGGATAGTAATAGCTGGGGATGAAAAATGTGTTTACATTTACACGTACAGCTTAGTTTCTTCGGTGTTCTTTGTAACAGGACAGCATTTTGAAAAAAATACAAAGTCACATTAATAAAATAAAAAAAAAAGAACAGTATAGGCTATATGTTTAAACTGAGACAAAAAGATAAGTTTAGTTACTGAGGAAAACACTGTCTTCGTGCCTGTAGCTGAAGGTCTTGAAAAATATAGTATGTACAAAAGTATGCGCATTTTAGAGGGAGAGAGAGAGACGAGAGCAGAGCCATTTCACCTGCAGTAAATGTATTTCAAACACCCACACGTCCACATTCACACAAACTTGTTTTTACAAAAGACTCCTCAATGTGCAACGTGCAGATAAACCCTTTCCCTACCAGCTATATACTCAAACGGATTGGCCTTAAGTGTCCTGTAGTCTCCACAAATGCCACGCTGCATTCGTTCCGCCATTCACAGCTACACTAATAAAACAAGGACAACTTGACTACAAAGCATGTTTACCAATTGCACTTTTCAATATTAAATATGGCTTTGAGAGTGAATTGATGAGCTGTCAATGTTCTCTGATCCCGTGACCAATCCCTGCTCCAGAGTAAAGCCTTTTGTACATGTTTTTCAGTGCCACCGCTCCCATTACGCGTAGGGCATCATGCTCTGAGGGGCACCCACCTGACCAGGCAGTTTGGATTGAATGACAGAATAGGCTATTTGTGCAGCAGCTGCACTGTTCCTTTTACAATTAAACGGAGGGCATACAGTTGGCATACTCGGACTTTTGTTCTTTATCGTTTCAAAACAAACTCAAGGACTCAAGTGACGTCATCGCTCTCTCTCCAAAGTGAATTTGAGAGGTGCACAGGCAGATCCACTGCACAAGCCACAGTTTGAACTGATGCAGACAGATTAGGGGGGGGGGGCGTGGTTTAGACTCCACTACTTATTCTACACTCCACAAAGAGCAAAACAGTCTTTAGATGGAAAAAAAATCAGAAATACGTATTTTTTTACAAGTATAAAAAGCGTTGGGGGCACCATTGAGCATTTTTGCTTTGGGCACAACTGTATATAAAGTGGGGGGAATAAGATTTTGGAGTTTCCCTTTTGAAATTAATAAGCGATTGGAAACAACCCACAAAAGCTAGCTATTAGCAGCGTTACATTATCCAAAGTTATACAACATGGAATACCAAGGCTAAGGTATCCAAAAGCTTGAACAATTAGATTAGATTATTTTTTATTGTCATTACACATGTACAAGTACAAAGCAACGAAATGCAGTTTAGCATCCAACCAGAGTGCAATAAAAGTAAGTACAATATACAGATGATAATAAATAGGTGATAGCTAAAATAAGGAGCTGTAGTATATAGTACAAATATACAGAAAGATTGATTGAGGTAAAGTGCATATTATATTATATATATTGTGCATTAACTGTATGTTGACTATAAACTGGGACTATAGACATAATTTACAAAAGCAAATGGGCATATGATAAGTTAACCCCTAGATATGGGGTGTCAAGCTCATTTTGGGTTGAGGGCCGAATTTCGATGCTCAGGCTGGGTCGCTGGCCAAGCATAACGTAAAAAAATTATATTTATATAGCTTAGTAATAGTTATTTGGGGACACTGTTGCACACATCTTCAAAAGTGAAAGACTGAGACATGAGTCCATATTCATGCATCAGCAGCAGGTAAAGGAATTGGGACTTTTTATGATTTCTGATATGAAATGTTGAGATCAAAGACCTGTTGGCTGTTGCTGCTCGAATTCAATATGAGTTCACTATTTTTATAGTTTAAGCTTAGTGAGAATAAACTATTTATAGTTAATCAAATGAGTGCATTGTGTTTGTATTCACAGTGTCCAGTCACATTAATGTGGACACAGTCAGAGCCCACAGCAGCGTCCCTCTGTCATGTTCATACTTTATTACACTCTGACCTGTGTTTTTACCTGATCTGTCCAGGTTTTCACTGGTTTGGATGTTTTTCCTCACAGAGCTGCCATCACAAGCGTTTTCTTCTTGTTAGCGTCACATTAGTGGCACTTTTCGCACAGCTCCAACATCCACAAAACCGTCTGCTTTATTCCACGTGTTCCCAAAGCCCCGCTCAGACCTCTTAGCTGAAGTCAAGTCGGTAAAGTTTTGTGCGAGTCGGCATAAGGCAGTGAGGAGATGCACCAGCAGCACGGCAACCCTATTTATATATTGGAAATTAATAAATATAAATTAGTCATTTTTGCGGGCCGAATTTGGCCCACGGGCCGTATCTTTCACACCCCTGCCCAAGATCATTTTACACAGTCATTACTCAGTCTGTTTAATATTTCACTGCTGTCTAAAGTTTAATTATAGCATTTAAGAGTTCTCTTCATTTTACAAGCCCAGAGTGCCAGCTGAGCATAGGTTTGGGACGATTCTAGCAGCCAGCTCAAAAGAAACAGTGTGCATGTGAATTCTATTATAATGCAAGGGTTTCTGCCTGAGTGGAGTTACATTAGACACAAAACTCACTCTTGAAAGCGGTCGCAACACTTACTTCTGAGCTTTGGAATGATTCCTCTGAACATTTCAAAACAACCAAATTCTGACTCTAATAGACCTGACTCAAGCTGTGAACTTTTGTCTACATTTTTAAAGACAGCATGGGCAACCTGACAATTGAAATAACATACTGCTCAGAAAACATACAGCAGGAAATCAATCATTTGCGGATGATGTCCTTCTCAGAATACTTAAAATAATGGTGAGATTTCACACTCTCTCAACACAGAAGTTTGAAGAAGACTAGTTTCACGTCTATAAAAAGCGTGAAACACTGCCTACTACTATAAGGCACAGCTAGTAGTAGGCAGTGCTTTTAATGGTGCAAGTGGACAGTGGACAGTTTCAATCAAGATAAAACTGCCATAATCTGTATGTGTAAGCCTTAGAAGTTAAAGCTACAGTCATTTCTTTATTTTCTCTGGACTGAAACGGACTAAATGATCATACAGAATTTTTGTGGCTTTTTTTCATTAGTTTGCAGCAACAAGGCAAAAGATTCTCATGACCTTTGCATGAATATGTGTAAAATCCACATGAATATTATTAGAATAGATATTGCAGTACACAATACTGGCAGTATATTTTTTACAAAAAGGGCATCCTTTTGGCACCGCTTGGGCAGAGTAGCGGAACAGGCACCTCTAGCTCTTAGACCCTCCGCCTTCTGGCTCGGCTCCCAAGTAAAAACTCACATAAGCAAAGACCCTGTGTTTGGTGCGCGAAGATGTAGATAGACAGTCTTGGGGAGAGATGAGAGGTGAGGATAAGTGGTACGATCCGCACCTCCAGGGAGACATTCGGAACGACGCGACTTGTATCAATATTTGAGTATCCAATCTTAAAGCCTGTGAGCTCAGTGAAGGGAGATCTAGGAACAATCCTTCCCTACAGAGGCTAGAAGGTCACGTTTTTCCTCGAGCAAGGTTTAGAATACGCAGTTTTCAGCCACGATGAAGTATAAACAGAACAAGGTTTATCTCTTGTAAGGTCATAATTGGACGAGAGAGAAAGGAGTAAAGACTTCACTGTATGAGCAGATTATAGTATCATGCAACATTGCGCACATAATTATCCTCGTAAGGAGTAATAATTTGAGTTTTAGTATTTGAAATGGTCATGTCTCTTATTTTAGCAGATGAGGTAACGTGACTCAACTGACTAAATATTGTTTGATTTCCTGCTCAATATTTCTTGTTTGGTTAAACGTCCCAACAACTCTGACGCCCACGTGAAGGCAACTGCTTTTGTGATTTTGGGCATTTACAAAAATACAGCATAGGTTTGCTTTTTATCTTAGGTGGCAGCTGAGTCACTGGGTGAGGAAAATTCTGAAGTGTTTATTTAATTGAATAGTCGGTATAAACATTTGGAGAGGAGACGAAAAGCACAGGGCAGAGAGCTTTCTAGAAGGTGTTCCCTGATATTTCTGTTTTCAGTTTTTTAATAAAATTATGAGATATGTTGAGAATTTCACATACGGATCATACTGAGCTCTGAGCTGCACCGTGTGCAGTTATGGCCTGTTTTCGTTTTTTTTTTTAAATAGTTCTTTCTGCCTGTTGTGTTCAACTTCCAAGCTAACATCTAGATCATTTCATAATTCATTGAGCAGTGGGGGGTTAAGGGTTATGGAGGTGCACTTATCTTTGTATTTTTTGCGAGGTAGTCGAGTTATAATGACCACTCCCGTATGTTTTGTCTAATAGTCTCATAGTAACGATAGAGGATAGCTCACCGTGTTTAGAAACTTCGCCGCACATAGCTTAAGCATCTCACAAAAGATTTAAATTTACTTAGCTATGCGTAAATTTGGTGACAAAAAAAAATGTAACTAGAGTGCTTGTGTAATTCATCTGGCGAGCGCGAAAGGCAGCATGTTAAAAAATATCTCAATCTACCCTGTGACCCTACTAAAAACGTGGGTCTTTTCATGCTTTGTTATGCCCTTTACAATACGGATTTCATCTATTGCTATTAATTTATGTCTATATATACTTATTTTAAAAGATGGAGTGGTGCTATCATTGAGAGTATAGATACTAGCTATATATAATTCCTTTTGATTCGGTCGGTTTTAATTTTTGGTAATCAGAGTGCTACAACATTGGTGATTTTAGTTAAGATAAGGAATACTTGGAATTAGTATGGATATGTGTGTTTGGAAGATGGTATACTCTGGGGTCAGAGGGTAAGTTATGTACGTGTCGTATGTGTACCACCTCACATGATTCGGTTGATTATTGTTTGAGAACCATATCTTTGTTGGAAATAAAAAAAGTAGTCCTATTAGGCTGGATGTAGGATTTTATGGTCTACGGGTTATGGGTAATTCATTTTTGATTCATTATTGGCACGTGACTCAATAATTGAGGGGACTATGCCATCTCATGGTATTCGAGAAGGATTTAATGTCAACTACTAAAGCTACACGCCTACTGGGAAGTAATTATATTGAGTCTATAGACTGAATTGTCACTATTGTACTATATTAGTTGGTACGTATTACCAGTACGTCAGTTGAAAGGTTATTGGAAAGCACCAACTCAAAATGAGAGCTAATTTACCTAGTCTTGATGCTAAACAAATAGTGGGCTACTCGCACAACCGCTCATTATGGTATTTGCTCATCTAAGAGTAAAGTACAGCTAGATTTTACCAAACTGTAAATCCGAAGTAAGGTGTACAAATTAATTGTTGTCTCCCAACACAACATCGAATAACATCCACCAATTTCAATCATCTCAATATTTTGTGGATGGCCTTCTTCCCTTCTACTAGAAGTACAAACAAAGATATCCATTTATTGTGTCCATGGCAGGGATTTTGAGGCCCAAACACATGTGTTCTGAAATCGATTGGGATGGTGGTGTCAAAAACAGTTTACAGTAGCTTGTTAATTTCAGTCATATATTTTTGAGCAACAGGACAATCCCACATGATAATGGTGTACCTCTTGGCAACCACAATCTCTCAACATTTAGCATTAGAATAATGAGCACTGTTGACATGGTGAAAAAAATGGGTTTTGGTCAAATATATATATCCAAGCTTTTCATTTGATTTTCTTTTACGATCTGGTGAAAAACATTTATACCTTTTGTAATCCAGACTTTAAATCTCAGGTCTGTGCCGTTTGGTAAAATCTTGGTCATAAACCAGCCAGTTTAAGATTTTAAATCTTTAATTAGTTTTGTATGTCTGTTGTTAGATTACAGTTTGTACAACAGAGAGTTTTTCACGGCAGGAAAGCATAAAGTACACTTATCTCTAAAATATAGATTCTAGGCTTCTAACCAATCTGAAGTGTTAATTTATAAATGGGGCTCGCACATTTCAGAGATAGCATCATGTTCATAGAGTTTCCACTTAACTGTGATTCTTATGTATCATTTTGTAATCTCTCTTTTATATGTTTGTATGTATTAAGTCTCATGTGAGGACTATTTAGAAACTATGAGCTATATGAGCTGAATGAGCCTATGCGGATGGGACTCAAGTGTCTGCACAATGGGGATGCACATCGTTGGAGTAACTGCGGCGAGGCTGCTTGGGTGTGACGTGTGTGGTGGTTGATACTGTTCGCAGTTGGAGATGATGAGAACGCGCCTTAGAGATACTGTTTCGGACCGAGTTGCGTACACTTGACAGGCCCGGAACAGATACAAGAGACCGAATGGAGCCTTTAAACCTACCAAGGATGGACGGGCAAGAGAAAGTGGTCAGGCTTGGAGCATATATTGATACAGACACATGCCATGAACAGCATGCTACTGGGTCTCTTAACGGGCCACTGGGACTGTGATAATTGCGTCTTGAACAGGCTACATCCGACGTGCACGGCTTTGGGAACCACTACAGCCCGTGACAAACGAGAAGCGGAATACTAAACCATAAATCAAATTCTCAACTTATGAGCAAAATTCATCTCAAATACAATTAATTATCTCAATTTAGTTTTATATAGCTGCACCCAGAGTCATGTAGAGAAGTAATAGGTGGGGTCGCAGGGAGGCTAGTGCAGATGGGACAGACTAGAAAAGTAAGATCAGGATGGATACCATTATTAGTTAGAGCGATATGACATAAGGAGTCCACCAAAGAGCGTACCATAGGAGTCTCTTGAGAAACACTAGAGCACAGCAGGAATATCATATCGCACGCGCATTGCTTTAGAGGCCACATGGAAAACAATGGTCGCTATAATAGTATGCACAGCCAAGCAGTGATGTCAATCAGGCCATACCCATTGCACTGGTATACAGGCATAGACAATGCGAAAGAATAAAGGCTGCTCTTATCACTGACAAGAGACACAACCTTGCTCAATTTATGGCAGAAAACTGTAGGCAGAGCCCTCGCCACTACATCGGCGGAGGCAGTGTAGGATGCCCTGCTACTTACCCTTTTTACGTGAAAGATAATTAATGGAAACTCTCAGAATACCTACCACGGGGCTCCTTTGTTTGGTAAATAATGGACCATCGTCTTATTAAGACTGAAGAGAGGACTGCCTCTATTGGGCTGAGAACTGTCTTTTGCAGACATGACGCGGATCATTACCTGGTGTAAAAACAGGCATATGTGCATGAACCGAGTTTCAGAGTTCTTACAATAATGCGTGTCTTCATCCATTTTATTACACACACTGAGAGTGTCTCTCGGATGTTACAGAAAAGTGTGGGGTATCATGTACAAAGGGAAACAAGTTGTAAAAGTCTGTCGGTCATACAAAGTTAGGTTTCTCACCAAATAGAACCGCATTCTTATCTCAACATCACTAGAGGATCTATGGTATTACAGGTGTAAGGATACAAGGAACTCGCTAGTATGGCTCAACGGGCTACAGTACACACCAAAATCACACTCAGTCCCTCTCTGGAGGATAGCCACAACAATTATGTTAACAAAAAATGCACATATTCGCAGGATACAAGGAAAGATCAAACAAACGTTCCTGAACACTGACGCAGTATTTTCATCTATCTAATTATTTGGTTCAAGATTATGCTCCAACTCATGATGCAACATTTCAACTTTCTAGGCACACGCATGACTTTTCTCGAGCATTTTCTATTATCGAATTACATAAGAGCCCACAACACGATGGGTTCTAACCTACAGCTATTGATCATAACGCTACCTTCTGGAGAGCATTGTTGCAGTTTCGGTTTGAACTCAGATGCTCTATCTCCTTCTCGCCGCACGCTCTATCTCTGCTATCTTGAATCTCCTGATTCCCTGTCCTGGTTGGTTATGGGAGTACACAGTTGACAGAGAAACTTAACATTGCACGTTCTCGTGAATGATTTTTGGAGTGTTCAACAATCCTGCGCAGTTTATTGTAAAATCGGTTCTCGAAATATGGCTCTTGCTCGCTCTCATGTGCTAACGACTTACTGCTGCAGATCCATATTAGCCCAGACACGTGAGAGATGGTGCCTCATGCGACAGCCGCTCACATATATTCAACTCGCGTCAGATCAAGTCTACCAGGTGGCGAGTGGGCCTCGTGTCAAGAGGATACGGACATTTTATACTGAAACTCGACCTAAACGAAACCATGAGAACAAATGGCATAAGTAAGTTAAGGGTACCCGTTATAAATATAACGCACGAAGGGAGAGAGTATTGGTTCAACGAACAAAGACGGACGAGAAAATCGTGTTCTCTACTTTTAGGTTCTGTATACAAATCATTATTTCTATATTTTGATGTTCTTGCATTTAGAATTCCGAAATAGTAACTTGACAAGCGCATCGCTATGGTGAACCACTTTATCGATGTATCTAAGCAATAGGGAAGATATAAATCTAAATTATTAATGTCCCAACCAAGAATAGTCTGTAGAGATATTGATCTGTGACTTAATATATATATTCCCGTAGTTTATGTATCCACATCGTAGTGGCTTTTGAAACAATGATTATTATTCAGTAGATCTATAATCTACACTATAATGCACACTACGGGTTTATCTCTCAGTCATTTCATTCTGTAATATTCGATCCGTCAGAGCACTTGCGTCCTAGACAACAAATATTAATATTTCCGGTGTATAATGCATCCAACATTAAATACTTAAAAATATGCGGGTGTAGAGACAAACATTAAAGAACTGTTCCAAAGTTATCGGTTGGTATTGATTACCATGGGGGCCAGGGCCCACATCACTAACAAAACGTGATGCCTATAAATTCCAAGTGTAGGAACACAGTCAAATTAAAGTAAAAGCTATTTTTGTGGTGCTCGAGAGGATTGAGAGGTACCACTCTTCAACTTTCTGTGAGGATAGTAATTACGATGGTAATAAGAATAAGTCGAGATCAGTCTCGTGTTCCTTCTTGGCGATGGATCATTTGATTAATTTCACAATCGTAGATTGTAGTAGAGTTACCCTGTATTAACAAGAAAGTAGATTCTAATGAAATCCAACAGTAAGGTTAATCCCTGTTTTTCTGAAATCCACATCCGTTCGCTCGGCCTTCACGATCGGGTCTGAAATCAAGCTCAGCTTCCTGTGGCCCTTCTTGCTGGAGGTGACTGGCTATTTAGAGAGACTGCAAAGAGAAAACTAACAACTTGGCTCAACAATAAAGTCCAGAGCGAGTTGAGACAAAGCACCAAGTGTGACGTTCTACAACCGAGGGATCTGCTGTGGCCTTATACCCCTACGCCTCAGTTCGAGGCCTGAATACATCACTCTCAATATTACACATATTTGATGTGTTTTTATACTGCTCATAACTAGTATGCCTTTTATTGATTTTTCTGCTACCGAGTTAGCACTTGGTGTGAAGCTCTGGTGGGAATCAGAGTTACTTAGTAAGCGAGCCTCCCTTCTGTGGTCTCACTTGTAAAGTGTGTTGTGAAATTTAGTGACATACATAAACTATTGTGGGTAAATAATAGCGCATAGTTCTTGGCTGTAAGCATTTAATAGAGTCGGAAATGGTATCTGGTTTCCTGAGGTCCAGTCCGGTGGGGGACATGGGGAGGCAGGTGACACTCAAGTCGACTGATGACAAAGGGCAGGTTACTCTGTAGCAAGAGAGTTCCATTTGGCAGACCATAACACAAGAGAGCTAGTGGACAGTTTGAATATATTCTCTCTGAAAATGGTCCAAGTTAGTTTGTCAGATCTTCTTCTATATACATATCGGAACACACATAGCCATCGTGCTTTGCAGTACATACCCTTCAGACATCATTCAATGCTTAATTGGGAGAGTTTAGGAGGAACTCTTACAAGAAACCATATAACGAGATGTGAGACTGTTTTAGACATGGCAGAGGACTCTAAGTGATGCAAAAAATGGAATGGTGCTAACATTAACTGGAGACACTTGTTGCCGCGTTTTTGACTAGTTGCCCTAGCACAAGCTGAAGCCAAAACTGATCCTATATAAGAGGAACTTTTGTTAAGTATATAGACTGAGTGATGGGTGTCAGCGGGACACTACTTGCTATACAAAGGTTGACCGTTTGATATAAATAATATGTGTTGTTTCTTCCCTATAAATTTATACAATGATAGAGAAAAAAAAACGTTGTCTTGTCTTAATTTTTGTAGTGATTTCGCGCAGGTTGCTGTGGGCTTGCCCTTTAAACAGACTGCAGCAGCACAAAAAAGCACTTAGGAGGTGCCATTCTGAATCATCAATTGTGACCCCCAGAATATGGGATTTGACTGAAAATAAAGTGTATTGCTTTTTCATGGTTTTGGTCTTTGGCAATTGCTGGGAACGATAGTGTCTACTGTAGAGTTGAGAGAAGTATGCGAAAATTACAAAATATCCCCTGTGATCATGAGAGAGAAAAGTACAGCAAAGTCGACACATGTACACAAAATAAACAGAGCAAAAGTGGAGTAGTTGTACGGAATTTAACATTTGAGTCTCTATACAGCTTGCTGCTACAAACCGATTCTGTTGGGGTGTTTGATATCTCACGATGATATTAGCCGAGAGATCAATAATACCTACAAGTCGGACAGTTAGACGAATACATCTCGAGACTCAGAGGAGAAATAAGTGAAAGAGTAAGAGGAGAGACTAGGGTGAGAATTGTAAATGAGTATTGTTTATCATGACATTTTTTGATGATCTCTATTTATCAGATAGCAGAAGCACTGATATGCAGGGGCAAAGATCTTTGGAGGAGATAGAGCGCCAGGAGGATTAGCCTGTCTACAAGACCTGGTGCCTAGAGAGACTTATAACAAGAAATAGAAAGTGTGCGCCAGGATGAATATTGTGCATGATAGGGAAGTTTTAACAATTGCAATGTGAAGATGAACCACTGAGCAAAGTAGGTGTGTAGTGTTGTTTACATATAATACTTATATTTTGTTCTAGGCAGAATGTTTGTACAAGAGATTAATTCTATATATATATGGGACTACAAAATAGAGGTTTTGTTTTTTGTGGACTCTTTGTTGATAGCTACACATACTAACATGGGTAGGACACAGAACTTTATAGGTCATTGAGACAGAGTCTCAGATGCATGGAAAACGCGCACATAACTGATAATTATTCTATTGTTATCGCAGAGAAGCAAATCTATAATTATGTACCATATTATAATAAACCTTTATAGAAATATTATAATTAAAAGTCATACGAACTTGTGATTGACGTTGTAGGCCAATTTAATTTTAGAACTAACATCTACACATAACGTGCATTTTTATCCTGCACTATGTCATCTAGAGTCAATATGCACTTTAAAATGTATAAAAGAGTGGACAAAATTCAAAATTATTTTCCTTCATAAGGAACACACAAAAGGTTATATTGTCTCATGACCGCCAAAGTACAAAAAGCGTATTATTAGAAGTCATAAGATATACTAAACAAAACTGTGATTTCTCACTCCATTCAGTAATCATTATTCTAACACTCACGAGAGAAGCCATGCCAAGAAACAATGGGTTTCAACTAAATTTAGACAAGAGCCTACAGATATTGGCCCTAAGGTGATCTATATATTCATATGTGTAAGTGGCTTACGCGAAGAGGCAAACTATAGGCAACAGATAAATCTTAAGATAAGGTGTCAATTAAAGAGGTTATAGGCAGTTGTGTATCATTTCATTAGATAACAGAGCCGATCATATTCTTGCGAGACTGAGAATCTCTGTATGTGGAATATACAAAGAGAATATTCCAGACTTAAGTCAGGGCTGAAAGATGAGATCTGAGCTCGAGAGACTTTATGCAGCTTAAGTTCTTTATAACATCTAAAACGTCTGCGGGCAGTAATACTGATAGTAAATGGGTCATAAGCTCCTTCATTCAATGTGGATCTTCTAATCTCCTAATGAGAGTTTGTGGGTAACGTCTCATTCTCATAAATTTGACGAAGCTCGCAGGTAAGTATCGGTCTGAGGCAAGAGAAGTTCATTGGGTCAGAGAGGAGATCCTCCGACTAGCGCGAATTACAGAGGAGTACATTAGTCACTATAGAACCATACTAGACACTTAGGAGCTGACTCAACTTTGTAACTGTAACTGGACAAAAACTGTCCAGGAGAATCACTCACCAGTCTAGTTCATCTGACATGCGGCCTGATGGTTACCCAACACAGACTTCAACAGGTGTGTAGACAGCATGTTGTAGCACAGCACCCGGAGCAAACGTCACACAGCATCACCATAAAGAAGTGGCAATAATTACCAACTGGCTTTGAGATAACTGCACGGTCATAAAAACTCTCATGACAAAGAAGTAGAGTTTTCTTGAGGCGTCCTAGGTAATCTTTACAACTGCCAGTCAAAGTTCTACACTGGTCATTCTTTGTTTGATGGCGTATTTTTTGGGATGGACAACAATATTCTCCTTACAATGACATTTGCTATATAAGCTAAGGGGCAACACAGAAAGCACAGGGATTAGTTCTAAATCGCGCTAATTAGAGAGGAAGCAGATGACATAAATGAATCTCTCTATGTACTTGTAACTTCATCTGTGACCACAAACAATCGCCTCTATCAATGATGGTTTTATGTCGGCCAGCTAGGAAATTGATTTTAGACCTCACTAACAAAAGGGAATGAGAGCACTAGGCTGTTGATCTGAATCGACAAATGACATCACCTGTACAACCGGAGTGAGTAAATCACGGACTGTTCGAGCTTAAATGTAACTGAGTATTATAAATCTGAGTGCGTATATTGCTATTTGGACCAGAACTTAGCTTTGAGGAACTGGTGCATTTGTAAGTAGCAAGGATTGCAGATTGAAGAGATCGGGCGTCTGTGCTATTCTATCTTTCTAGAAGAGGAGCTCAACGTATCAAAGTGGGGCCGAGAAGATCACCTATCTGGGCAGAGTACAGTGTTTAAGAGTGTCATTAGTATTGTCGATTTTGATCCATTCTTTCACGACAAACTGAGGGTAAGCTGGAGTTCTTCAGAGATGCTACTGATTTTGTGAGGTGCCCCAAGGGTCAATCCTGGGACCCCTTCTGTTCAACTGCTACATGCTGCCGTTAGGTCAATTAATCCCAGAGTTGGGGGTAACGCGTTAGCTGGTGACGCGAGGACTCAAATAGCTTTTTTAGAGTAACAAGGAACGTAATGCGTTGATTTTGTGCACCCATGTCATCTAGTACTCCAAGTTACTTTTTAAAATCAGTAACACGTTAGTTTCTGGTTAGGTCATCATCTCTTTGCCGGTCTCACCTCTTCACCGCAATCCCTGAGTTTGGCATGTTGTGAGCATGTGCACTGCGCTACTAGTAACTGGGAGACTTGTCCTCAAGAGAGTAATCACAATGGGTTTATTGCCATTGTCAATTAACAAAATTTACAAACACAGGAACTTGTCTCGGCATTAAGGTGCAACATAAAACACTGATCAATAATAAAAAACAACATATATTCAATCAAAAGGGCATGCATTGAGAAACAATTTAAAATTACTATAGTATAAAATAGAAATAAAAATAGGCATTAATATGTACACAAGAAATACAGTTAAATTTACAGTTGTAGTGAAGAACGTTTTTTTAACCTTGTGGTTAAAAAGGTGTTTAGAAGTGTTCACGAGTCCAACAGCAGAGGGAAAGAAACTATTCTTGTGGCGGGAGGTTCTGGTCCGGATGGACCGTAGCAGAGATGGAAGCCTGCAGCTGATCACCTTCTCATTAGAATGCACCATGCACTGTAGTCTCTGTTTGTCCCTGGCTGTGGCTCCAGCGTACCACACGGTGATGGAGGTGAGGATGGACTCAATGATGGCCGTGTAAAACTATACCATCATCTGCGCTGGCAGCTTGGCTTTCCTCAGCTGCCGCAGGAAGTACATTCTCTGCTGGGCCTTCTTGATGAGGGAGCTGATGGAGGGCTGGGTGATGGTGGTGCCGAGGGATGATGGGGGAGTCTGTTATAATAAGGGGGGGGCTGTGACTTTACCTGAAGTCCACAATCATCTCCACTGTCTTCTGGGCATTGAACTCCAGGTTGTTACCACTGCACCAGGACACCAGCCAGTCCACCTCCCTCCTGTAGACAGACTCATACCCGTCCAAGATGAGCCCAATGAGGGTGGTGTCAATCAATTTTACGGAGTTGTGGCTGGAGGTGCAGAGGTTAGTGTACAGGGAGAAGAGCAGAGGAGAAAGTACACAGCCCTGTGGAGCTCCTGTGCTGATAAACTTTCAGATGCACGTTTTGAAAAACTCCTCCTTCGTTATAACCACTATTTTGTAGCTAATGAGTAAATGTAGGGTAACAGTGATGAGGTGAGTTTGATTTCAATAAACTATAGGGCTAAAACAACTGCGTTCTGTTGTTGTGCGTCGGTGCTCTTGCTAATCCACTCATTTTGCGTTACTTTTATAAGTAGCACAGTAACGTAACAGGTTAGTTTTCATGGGCAGTAACGAGGTAACATAACAAGTTACTTTTAAAAGTAACGCTACCCAACACTGTATCAGTGACTAGTGTGTAAACTGAAAGTTTATTATATCAAAAATCCCTTTCAGCACCTTTAATTCACAATACAAGGTATTATCCCACATGCCACTATTGTGACTGCCCATAAAACTCCTATTTTTGTGTACTTTTTTGATAATTCTCTGAGAAAATGACACTTGGTCATGACATAGTACTACAAATGGCACATTAATTTCATATTTTCATGGCTGGAAATTTGGGCATCAATGGATTAACAACTTTTTGGTTTGAAATTAATACTGGATCCAATTTATTTTACAGTGGGGGTTCTGAGCCTGTTGCATGGTTATTTTTGGGGGCCCAGTATCAGACTACAGCTACTCTATGGACTGTAGGCCTGGACTGCGAAGGCTAAATTCGGCCAAATAGGTCCTAATGGTAAAATAGACCCTATTGACCGAGCATGACACTGGTTCTTTAAACATATTAGCAGAATTGCAGAAGGGATCGACTTGATTCTTTAGTGCTATTTGAATCTCTCTCAGCCGCGTATGGTCCTCACACTACATCATCACTACATGACATCGTGTGCTTTCCCTTCTCTCCTCGCCGAGCGCGTCACATTTCCGACAGCGCGTGAACGCCCCTGTCTCAGGCGTACTAAACCAATGCAAACTAAAGCACGGCTGATTCCCCGCACAACGGACTCGGGAGACATTCCAAGGGGAGGCTTAAAACTGTGGATGAGGCATAACGAGCGCTTCTAACCCCGGTAAGTGTTCTTAAACCAGCTGCGTGTCGTGTTTTTGTGTGGAGCTGGTCGCCGTGTCTCGCTCTGTTCCCGGGTTTCCTCAAAGGCTGCGTGCACACGGTCAGCACAGCACTGCACACGGCACTGCATTGGGGAGCGCTTTTTAGAGCCGAGCGCACAATACAACGTGTTTCTGTTTACCTCTGCGGTGTGCAGAGCCACGGCGCCGTTAGCGAGGTTTAAATACTGCGAGATGGTGGCTTTTGTGCTTTAAAATACTTCCGTAGGGCCACGAAGCCTATGGAGAAGTTTGTGGCCGCGGCATGTGACCGGGCCCGAGCCTCACACGCTCGGCTTGTGCCATATGTTAGCGCCTGCAGCCAGGCAAAGCTACATGCTAACGTGAAGCTAACCTAAAGCTAACTCTCATGACGAGCTGCTCCCAACTGCATGGGCGTTTTAGTGAAGCTAAATGTATTTATACATATGACACCAAGCCTTCTAAAACAATGATTCAACACTGTTGATGACTGGCGTTGTTTCGTAATGTTGACAGTGATTCAGAAACCGGTATTTCAACATTAAGGCACACTGCAGGCGAATAGGAAAAAACGCATCAAAATGAAATGTTGCAGATTGCACATAATTAGGACATAGTCATTAGAAAAATTGTCTGAAAGATCTACATTTCTTGCTTATTTTAGTTGGCATGTTAGTGTAAGACTAGCTAGGTGTCGCAAGAATCGCAAGCATGCTCTAAAAACAAAGCAAGTCAGTCAGTGTGGGTCCAGCAGCTTTAAGGCAGCTTTTATTACAATAGAAAATCATTGAAAGTTAAGTGGAGATGAATTGGTGTTACTGCCTTGGCGAGACTCCACTCTACATCAGGGGAGAGAGGCATGCTTCAAGTGACAAAGAAACAAGATTCAAAACAAAACAAACAAGCCCATTTCCATAACAGAAAATGCCCAACAAGTGCCACCATCACCGATAATTATAAAGTCACCCACTAAAGTGAGTCCCAATCTAAATCCCTACACCAACTGCAGGGCGATTAGATAATGCGTAGTAAAATGTACAAAAGAAACTATAAGAAACGGCAACCAGTGCACAGTGCAGTTAGTATCAACAGCTTCATTACATTCATAATGAAATCAAAGATAAAAGCATGTTAAGACCCTTTTTTAAAATGTATGATACAAAAATACAGATAAGATTTTTTCACAAAAGGTTAAAACATGACAAAAGTTGTAAAAAAAAGATTCAGTTGTAGTCATCTGTAAAACAGGGTCCAGATAATACAACTGAATCTTTTTCTACAATGGAACACTCCTGGAGGGATTGTACAGACATTACAAATGCTCACCAGAAACCAGGATATGCTCAGGAAGAGGAAGTGAATCAGTTCACCTCTGACCTTTTTAAAGTATGACTCGCTCACATGACCGAGCTAACCCTGCCACATTAGATACAAATGCACAGTGAGGATTTTGGATCTTATTTAGTATTTGAGTACAATTGATCTTACTGATAAATTACATTTGAAACTTGAATAAATTTGGCTTGGAATTCGATGTCAACAATACCTTCAATAGAATCTATCAGAATCTTGTTGGGTACAAGATATTGATCAGTGTTTTATGTTGCACCTTAATGCCGAGACAAGTTCCTATATTTGTGAATTTTGTTCATTGACAATGGCAATAAACCCATTCTGATTGTACAGTGTAGGTGGCTGTAGGGATGATCTTTTATGTCTCAATGTCCCATCAGTGCTCTTCCCAGAATCTTTTAAAGGGATGGGAAATATGCCTCATATGGGGTTGCATTTTCCTCCCAAGATGGTTTAATGTACCGTCATTATTTCCAAAGGTACATACACCCTTAACATACTATTACTATATAGGCCTATAGGTTTTATATTTGAGGAGAGAGCAGAGCAGATGAGGGGAAACCCCCTCTGTCCCGCTTGATACAGGACATGCACATACGGCGCACACACAATGTTGGGGACATCCCAGGACTCTCTGGACTGTGAGGTGTTGGTTCAAGTTTTTTAGCTGTCACTGCTCTGGAGGCCCGGACAGATAACTGGACCGATGGAAACCACGAGGAGACGCAAAGAAGGGTTCAGGAGCTTTATAGAACCGAACAGGTGCACACAGGTTGTTAACACGTTTACTGAATCCCGACAACAGCGATACTAAAAACGTAAGAAGAGCGGGCACGCTCTTAAAGTACATATAATGTCACAAAGTATAGGGATGTCACAAGGCACGTCATGCAAACATAAAGGAAAGAATAAAGGTGACATCGTAAAGCACACTGGTCATACAGGCATAAAGGAAAGAATAAAGGTTACATCATAAAGCACAATTATTATGGCAAGACATGAGCGCCCACAACTGGATGCCCCGCTAACTACTAACTCATGGAAATACAGAAATTACAGGCCTTTTGTACACACAAACCGCGCACTAATGATGCGCGCTTGTGTTTTGACGCACAGGTTAGGTTGGGCCGGGACAAGAAATTCTCATTTAATTGCGGGGCAGTTTTGGACGGGTTATAAAATGCTGACCGCATCTAGTACGTCCATGCTCCGCCTGTAACATCGCGTTTTGCTGCGTCTGAATTCACTTCCTGGTTCGGCTCGTTTCTCTGTGAATATGTGACATTGTAATAAAAGCAAGCATTTGTAGCATACAGAGAACACGTCTGCAAAGATCCCACTTTCTCTACAATCTTTCAACTGAGCTGTTGGTGATAATAATCTCCATAGCAACGGCGTTAAAACAGTTTGGGATCATGGGGGGAGGGGTCTAGCTTCGGTGCCTCTGTTAAAGGATGAATGCCAGAGCCGAAACAAACTTTGTACTTGTTCTCGCAGCCCTTTAGGTAAACGAACAAGTGTCTTGCTTCTTAAGAAGTATGAATTGGCCTTTAAAGCTCTTTGCGCTGCGTTGGACTTGTTACTGCGCATCAGGGCCTGCCTGGACCTGCAGACACGTGTTCAGCTTCGAGAGGACCGTCTGTTTGGAAAATTCCAAATAAATCCCCACTGTCACAGCACATTCACCCAAAATCTTTGTCCCATTCTGCGTAAAACTGGCACAAACTGATAGCCCAAAAAGAGATCCGCACATAAGATGAGCTGACCACAGTGCCCTCCAGACCGTAGTATCCCATGGAGCACTCGGGTCTGGTTAAATTGGCACAAGCCCAACCTGAGGACATACTCCGCATTGTGCAAAACAAATAAAGGTGAAATAGATAAACGGCGCATCTGCATTTCAATATTTTATTTCATTTCACCATCTCACTCCAGCCTGCAGTGGCCAAGTCAAGCCTCTTTATGCCAGTGCTAAGGTCGGGAAGATAGCAAAATTGCACCCTGACTCCGCCCCCTGGAAAAGGCTCACGTTAAAGCTACTGCCGGGGGCAAAATACGGCCCTAAGAGTTGTTTTTGAAGTAGTATTTTAATGATGGCGCTACCTAAAATATGGGATGAAGTTGAGTTTAGGGATGGATTATTCCCTAAAATGATGCCAAAACCATAAACAGTGTTATTATTTAATCAAAATGTCAAAAGGAATACATCGTGTTTTATTGCAAAAAAACATTGCGTTTACTGCAGGTTGCCAGTGAATTTTCGCACGTATATTTAATAAGTTTCATCTAAAACTTTTCTAGAACGTTTAAAAGTCTGTAACTTCGGCATTTCTGGGTCTTTTGCCTCAGAATAAAAACTGGATTAAAGTTTACTGTCTTCTGTTTAGAATATAGCAGCAACCTCTTCATCTTCGTAGACGAGAGACACACACAGCAAATTGGGTGCATTTCCGCCATCTACTAGTATCTGGTTCAATTCTTCCCCTGTGACATCCTTGCTTGAAAAAATACATCCTCGCTGCATAAAAAAATCACGTTAATCCTTTCCGACATTCCCTGAATTCCACAAGCACAATTTATGACCATAACAATTAAGGCCAAAAAAGATTTTTTTTTTTTTTTTGAACTCTTTTGTTTCTTCAATATTTTCCCCACATTCCTTAACTTTCTTAACAGCTTCAGCATATGACAATTTGTTTTCACACTTTTTACCTCAAGTTTTCTCCAGCTCATAGTTCCTGCACGATGATTCCCATTGCAATGCAAACGTTTTAAATCAATTTCTACTTCCGCACACTTGGATAATTTACATAATCCAAGTACATTTTCGCCGGTAATGAATCACCAAAAAAAGTAACACAAGTCGACTCACTTTCCTCTTTAATTACTTTCACAAATCGAGACAACCTTTTAACTCCAGACCGTAGCAACACTCAAAAACATCTTTTCATACAACGAGGGTCAGACACCATTTATTACACCTTTCGTTCTTGTCTTTCCATCCAGATCAAAACACCTCACATTAGTATTTCCATAGAGCTCGATCTTCTAGGCTTTAGTTGTCAAGAATCACCATTCCTTTACTTGTAATCTTGACTGAATTCACATCTCACCTCACATGACCCACAAATCTTCCCTCGTGATGTGGATCATTGAAAACTCTGTCTTCTCTTTTCACCGCAATCATTCCAACCACATATTTTTCATCACTATTCTCATTTTTATAAGTTTCTTTTAAGGAAGATTTCTCCTTTTCCTCTTTTGGCTGAAACCGATATTACTCAATGACTGATACTGGGCCTATATATCGGTGCACCCCGATTTATCTAGTTCATTTATTGGTCTCCCAGAGGAGTTGCTCATACAAGAATTTTTTTTAAGATTAGAGTAAATAAGTAAAAGGTAATGGTAATTCTTTTATATAACGAGGTCTGATAATAATTCTGATAATTCTAAAACTAATCATGTGATTGTTATTTTTTAGCATCAGTATTTCATTTTCAATATTTTTAACAACCCTACTTCTTCGTTTGATCTGCACTTCATTAATTATAAATTTCACCAATACAGGTACAAAAGTATTCCTGTTGTTCTTGCACAGAAAAGTATTGTACTCTACCCTAAATGCATAAGAGAGAGCTCCTGAGTCCTGTGGGCCTGGCTCAAACAGCTGCTGTGAGGACTAAGATGCCCCTAGTCTGACTAGTCGTCTACTAAAATAATCTTTAGTTGCAGTCGTAATTGGATTGGAATTTCATTTTGTTTGTTTGTTACATGATGATACTCTCAACTTCAACGACTTGTAAAAGAAAGATTTAATCCAAACAAAGAACCGACTAGCGATGAAAAGTAGGGGGAATACTTCTAGCTTAATGCCCCAAATGTTATTCAAAATGTTTCCAGTCGTATTTTTTAAATTACCCTCAAAAGAAGTGTTTTGGACGTAACCAGTTAGTGTCCGGTATTAGTTACGACCAATCAGTACCAGTTTACGTTTGATTACGTCATTCTAAGCGCCATGCTACGTCATCAAAATGCGACGCTTTACTTCTCTACTCAACGGTGGAACTGTTTTTGTTTGTGTCTACTCACGGGAGCCTGTAGCGTTCTATCATGATTTCGATCTCTTTTTGAGTTCTTTTACAAGTTGTTGCAACGAAACAACATTGTTCATCGTGTGGGGAAAACCAACATTTTACTTCTGCGTTTTGCAGCGCTGTCCGACGCAAATGGGCAACTCGCACATGCGCGGAGTGGTATTTATATGATAATAGAAGTGGTACTTTCTGATGTGAGTTGGAATGAAAAAAAATCCTTATCTTAAATTTGGACCCTTTTTATGTAACACTTTTGTACACTTTAGTGTGGAGTAACCCAAATAGCTTTATATAGCCTAGTAATAGTTATATATGACCACTGTTGCACAAATGAAAGACCGAGTCCATATTCATGCATCAACAGCAGGAACAGGAACATGGACTTGTGATATGCTTTATGAAATTATATGTTGATATCACAGACATGTGGCTGTCGCTGCACAAATTTACTATATTTAAAGTTTAAGATTATTTTAGTGACAGATTATTTATGAAGTCAATCAAATGAGGTCATTGTGTTTGTATTCACAGTCACATTAGTGTGGACACAGTCAGAGCTCACAGCAGCTTCACTCTGTCATGTTCAGACTTTATCACACTCTGACCTGTGTTTTCACCTGTGGCTCCTGATCTGTCCACGTTTGCACTGGTTTGGATCTTTTCCTCACAGAGCATCATCACAGAAGTTTCTTGTTGTTAGCTCCATATTAGCGCCACTTTTTAGCACATCCACAAAACTGTCTCCTTTCTTTCTTCCACGTGTTTCCCAAAACCACAGGTCTCTTTCCCCACTCAGACCTCTGCTCAAGTCGGTAAAGTTTAGTGCACGTCTGCACTCGCTCCAGCACCACAGCAGTGCTGGGGAAGGGGGGCTGCTGCAAAGGACTGTGGGACTCGTAGTTCTAGCGATTAAAAACTTTATATATCTATCGGAAATTAATGATTATAGATTAATATTGCAGGCCGGATAAAAATGTCTGGGGGCCAGATGTTTGACACCCCTGATTTAGATAAATCAAATACGAGACTGAAAAGGCTTAGGCTGAAGCTTATCTTATTATGCCTATCCTTTACAAATGTATAATAAGTCAGTAAGTAAATAAAATACATTTATAGGCATAACTTTACGTAGGACTGGTGTGGACATGTTTCCACCAACGTTTGTCACCCGCGGACAGCGGATCATGTCTAAACAGCAGGATACTGTGCGGACAAGTGGGCCAAGCCCCTTTCTTTATTTTTTCCAAGATCTCTCCTTCACTATGGTTCTCTCTGAGGTTTCTACTTTTTCCCGCAGGGTTTTGTGGTGTTTCCTGCTGAAGGAGGGTCTAAGGACAGGGGATGCTTGGACATTTATCCATTTGCTAAATTCCTGTGAATATTGTTTAATCTGCTTCTCTATTTCACTGTTGTCCTTTTGAGACAACTGCTGTTGTTTGGGCATTACAAAAATGAATTGAATTGAAAATTTAAATTGTCTACATGCATTACCTAATGGAGCAGATGCTTGTAAAATGGGCCATCCACCGAGCACGCATCTCCAAGCAGCAGTGCAACTTTCATTTGTGTTAAATAAACTTCTAAAATGCCCATAGTGGATTATTATAAAGGAGCGAGGCGAACAGGACTGAGTCAACTCCGGTGTGCTGTTTAGCCAAAAGAAGTGTAGCTGGATTTGCAGCTATGCACCAATTGAGAACTGATGCTTAACAATTACATCCAGGGACCTTTGCGCTTTTTTAGGTTTCTGTAGGTTTCAACACTCTTGGCTCATCTGACCAGAGCCAGTCCTTTCCTGATCTGAGTGGAATCCCTCTGATTTAGAAAATGCACCTAAAATGGATTCATCTTACTTGTGAACACAGATAGCCTGCTGTGGATGATTTTGATGTCAAAACAGAGTGCCTCATGTCCCTAAATATACACCACTTTCTATTTGACGAAAATGTATGTAATACATGCGGCGATACATTCATAAATCCCAGTTGAAAAAAGAGATTTTGCAATGCAAACCCAGAAGCACGTAACCCATGACCTGCAAGCAGGAACCGTCTTTCCTGAGCAGTGTCCTATCATCATAAATCCTACAAGACAAAACAAGTAAACAATAAACTATTTAAACCTCTTTGGAGGCCAGGATTTAAATGTAGTTGATGATGTAATCATTGACTGAGGTTCGGGAGTGGGACCACGCCTCAACCTCCTACTCCTCTAGCAACCACGCCTCCACTCTTTAACCACACCTATAATTACCCAGAAGCCCTATTTATACAGGCCTATCCCTGCATCTCTTGTTGTCTTTGCTCCCTCGACCCCACCCTCACACCCCATGTCTCTATCATCTTCACCGTAGCACATCACCATCTTAGGAGGGGGGTTCTGAATCGGCTGGGCTGATTACCCGGAGACGGAGCCCCCATCTCTCTACCCAGCCAACCATCATCGATCATCATCATCGATCCATCCATCATCATTATTATCAATAAACATTCTCTCATTTTATTTGTTGTGGAGTGGTCCCTGCTAGTGAAACTGAGATTTCACATCTGGACTATCCTGATTAGAATAAGTAAAAATAGATAATCATGCAACAGAAATCACCAGTTGCCACAAAAGGCCCTGTAGTTTCTGTGTTCGATAAGTTTGGTTATTACACCTTTTACATTCATAAACACAGCAGTACGAATCAGCTCTTTCTTTCTCTTTCTTTGTCCTTTTATTCTTTTTTGAATGGTATAGCGCAAAACACATACTTTTTAAGATGTACAACTCCAGTAGGTGGCGGTAAATGCACCTTTTCAGTTGGCTGCCAACCGCCATTAAAAGTAACACAACAACATCAGCCCCGGAATGAAAGCAGTCTGTGAGGAGACAACGTCTCATTGTCATCTCATTGTTCCCTCATTGTCTCCACTTATACGAATATCCATCCGGGCCTTAGGTGATGCTCTGGCCACCTGGGCAGTCACAGCTATAAACCTGAACCAGCTCTTACAAGCCACACAGTCTAGAGTTATGTGTACAACCCAAACATTGTCTTTTTTTTCTTTCTCCGCCTGCATGATAACCCAACTCTGGTCACCCTAACTCATGTCTCTCTTCCTGTTGTGCAGAACATGTGGCGTGGTTGCTGGACTCTGGTGCTGCTGGCGGTGTGTACTCCTGCAGACACCAGCAGCGGCTCGGACTGCGGCCCCACCTTGCCCTCACCGTCCTCTGTGACCGACCGACAGAAGGCTGAACTCAGCCGCAAACTGCATCTGGAGGCCCTCTTCAACAGGTCTGCATGTTGTTTCTGTTATGTAGTCCTACCCTTATGTGGCCATGCTTGGCTATCAAATAAGTGCTATGCAATTATACGAGAAAGGAACTACGAGATTGAACCAACGTACAATGGCCCTGTCCCAATACCTGCACTTGCACACTTCAGATGCACTTTCACGACGAGCCGCTGAAGAGTGCTGGGCAGGTGTGTCCAAACTACGGCCCAGGGGCTAAATACGGTCCAAATGTTTTTTTAGGCACTCCGGCTTCTTGCTAAGTTGGTCCTAACAACAAAAAAGTAGTAGTTTTTACTGTAAAATTGGAAAAACTCCAGCATTTTGATGTTATACCAACCTAATATTAGTGTTCCAAGTCTTATTAAAGTTGTGGAGGCTCATCAAAACTATGTCAAATGCCAGATTTTGAATGATTCACTTCATTGTTGGGTTGTCTATGGCCCTCTGCTCCGTATAAGTTTCAAAATGTGGCCCTTGGTGAAAAATGTTTGGACACCCTTGGTGCAGGGTGTCCCAATTCTTAGAATGTTTTTATCCGCACTGCACCACGGGCTTCTTTCCACGCTTCCAGTGGAGCGATGTGGAGCAATGCAGACTTCAGGCAAGTACATTCCCCACAATGCCTTTGATTGTAATGTTTTCAAATGGCGCAGCTCTTCAGCCTTTGCAATTTAGCAGGATACTGGAAAGGAATGTCTCAACAGTTAAACTGATATTTTCAATACATCTGTGACTGTCCAGCAACAACACTGTAAACATGTTAAGCCTGTTCTCATTTGTTTTAAGGTCAATGCGACTTTGGTAAACTGTGGTCTAACAACACACTGACAGCTGTTTTACACTGCTGTTTTACACTGCTGTTTTACACTGCTGTTTTACACTGCTCATTTTACACTGCTGTTTTACACTGCTGTTTTACACTGCTCATTTTACACTGCTGTTTCACACTGCTGTTTCACTCTGCTGTTTCACTCTGCTGTTTCACTCTGCTGTTTCACTCTGCTGTTTCACTCTGCTGTTTCACACTGCTGTTTCACACTGCTGTTTCACTCTGCTGTTTCACACTGCTGTTTCACACTGCTGTTTCACTCTGCTGTTTCACACTGCTGTTTCACTCTGCTGTTTCACTCTGCTGTTTCACTGCTGTTTCACACTGCTGTTTCACTCTGCTGTTTCACTCTGCTGTTTCACTCTGCTGTTTCACTCTGCTGTTTCACTCTGCTGTTTCACTCTGCTGTTTCACTCTGCTGTTTCACTCTGCTGTTTCACTCTGCTGTTTCACACTGTTTCTGTTTTACACTGCTGTTTCACACTGCTGGTTTTCTTTACCACATTGACAACGCCCTGAAGTGCGGACTGTCCCAATCCTCCTGTTCACCCCCCTGTGCCCTTGTGCACTTACACACTTTGTGCACTTTCAGAAAATGCACACTTCTAGCCCACTGAACTTGGGTGGGCTGACAGAAAACTTGGGTGGGCCATTATAATCAATAATGGTCTTGTATGCCCTGATTTCTTTTACACAGAAAGTAAAAATGTGACTATATTTGGCTATGTTTAGTTTATCTTATATCAAACGACACAATAAGTGAACAAGAACAGAACAATGGGTATTTGAAACTATTTTATTTTGTAAATATGAATTTTTATTTTCATTTTAAAGTAGATTGGACATCACTGTGTGGGGGTTCTACTCATTTAGAGTGTGGACTTCAATTGATAATAGATTATGCGTTGTAAATGTAGGCTTACTCTTTCTGTTTGGCCTTTCATCATAGATTCTGAATGTATACTCCAATTATTAAATTCATATCTGCAGATTACAGATTATCCCTCCCTTCTGTATATTAAAACACAACTCTCACAGAGCGCACGTCCTCAGCTCCGCACAGGGGCTGAGGGTCTTGTCTACCACGAGTCACAATGAAAAGCAATGCGCTTATGCAGGACACGCACAGTGTACGAGTTCTGTTAGCGGGCACGGACAGAAGCTAAACAAGTTACCCATATGTTGGCCCTTTTTACTTTGAAAGTCTTACAAATTAGACCCACACCAGAGCCAAAACAGTGGACTGGCGAGGGGAGGGGACACAGAGGTGAGGGGAGTGGCCATGGAGGGAGGACAAGCAATGGACAGGGAGGGAGCGTGAGAAGTGGACATGGACGTCGCACATTCCTGCACTGCTCTGTTTGTCACGTGAAGAGTAGAACTCCTTTGATGTTATAATACCCCCAAATCTGTCCTTTCCACCTCACCACGCGCCCCTCTCCACACACTCTGATAGCGCTCCCATGAATGAATTTAGTAATAGCTTCTGCGTGCGCACAACAGAGGGAAGTCCTGCCGCAGGTTAAAAAAACGGAGCGGCTTTTGCTCAATCTGATACGCATTGAATTGGGGTGTGTTTTTGATTGAGTGGGCAAGACATCAATGCCCACCTTTGTCTATAGCTATAGCCGGCCCCGGTGTGTAGTGCAGGGATTGGGACAGGGCCTATACTAGTATATGGCCGCCTATTACATCAAACTGGATTTTGTATTAATATAACATGCAGAAAATGGAGCAAAGTACGGTGGTCCTGAAGGACAAAATGCACACACAATTTTGAAAACACACAGTAATTCTAAAACATGCGTTTGTGGTTTGGATTTTCAGTGCCCACTTTTCATTTTTGAGTGTATTCGAATGAGTGCGTGTTTTATGAATAAGTGTGTGTGCTTATGAATGAGCGTGCGGTTTCTAGAATTCTTCTGGCGTCGTTTTAAAAATAGTGTGTGTGCGTATGTTTTTGAATTGGTGTGTTTTCGAATAGAAAAGCCTATTTTCCACACATGCTTTAAAAACAAAAGTGTCACAAAATGTTATTAATAAAGTATATTTGGTTTGATCTATTTTGGTTTAGAATGTTTTCTTTTTGCTTTTTCTATAATCAAGCAGTCCTAATTGAGGCACTATTTGTAAATTAAATCGTTTTTTAAAATCTTTTTTAACTATAGCAGATCTTCATGCGCACGCTGTGTGTTGCAGATATGGGGAGAATGGCTCCATCTCACTGGCTGGACTCAGACGTCTGCTGCAGAGCCTGGGCCTAGACCGGATCAGGACTGTGACTGTCCGGCACCACGAGAAACCGGGCAGCCATCACCACGATCACCATCACCACGGCAACCACAAGAACCATCATCACCATCACCACGGCAACCATAGCAACCACAATCGCAGCCAAACAGACCAGCCACATGACAAGAACCAGCAACCAGACCAACACAATCATGACCATAATCATAATGACCATAATCATGACGACCATAATCATGACGACCATAATCATGACGACCATAATCATGACGACCATCACCATGACGACCATCACCATGACCACAGTAATGAAGCTCAGGATCAGACACCTGATATGCCGACAAAAATGGGGAAGGACGGGTTTGAAAAAAACAAGTTCCCTGAAAGCACCACAACATCTGAAGTGCGCAGAGTGAGACGTGAGGAGCCGACCAGCACCCATCCAAATGAGGGTGACCCCAAACTAGACCACTTACAGGTAAGGTAGGCCATGGCATAGAACGTTGCTTCTTAAACTTATGATGAAGTTTTCAAGTGAATGAGCATTTTGACACTGCTTCTCAGTGCATCGCAGAGAAGGACTCTGCTGCCAAAGTCCACCCCCTCCACATACATGTTAAACGTCTACTTATTCTGTTTATGCTGAAAGTCTTTTTTGCGTGGCGAGGCAACCCACTGCTCCAATTCTGATGATGGTTGTCCTCTGGCGAAAGAAAGCATTATCTGACTAATGCAGGCTAATGTTGCTATGCATTTACATCGCTTCCTGTCTGTGCGTCCTAAACCTGAACCACTTCACTGAGTCTGTTAACCCGGGGCTGGGGGGAGTTCACAGAGAGTAATGTCACTTCTGCCCTTTTGGTTTTTCAGTATTTAGCGTCTTGTGTGGCATCAGTGCTTCAATAAAAGAGACGCGTGGTTTTGGGAAACACGTGGAATAAAGAAAGGAGACGGTGTTGTGGATGTTAGAGCTATGCTAAAAGTGTCGCTAATATGGAGCTAACAACAACAAACTTCTGTGATGATGCTCTGTGAGGAAAACATCCAAACCGGTGCAAACCTGGACAGATCAGGAGCCACAGGTGAAAACACAAGTCAGACTGTGATAAAGTCTGAACATGACAGAGTGAAGCTGCTGTGAGCTCTGACTGTGTCCACACTAATGTGACTGTGAATACAAACACAATGACCTAATTTCGTCCACTTCATGAATACCGTATTTTCCGCACTATAAGGCGCACTTAAAAACCTTTATTTTTCTCAAAAAATGACAGTGCGCCTTATAACCCAGAGCGCCTTATATATGGATTAATTCTGGTTGTGCTTACTGACTGACTCGAACCGATTTTATGTGGTACACAGCGCTCAAAAATCCGTCAAAATGTTTTATCACGACTTTGGTAAACTACAAAGTCGCACCGCTTGCAGCATTACGGTTACCGTAGCCAGGAGAGTCGCGGAGTAATACTGTGCGTCACCATAATATTACAGCATGTGTATAAGGAATTTGAAGGATTTGTGGACGAGGAATAAACTGAAAAAGTGAGTGTATTATGTTTTATTTTACGTTGTTGTAGTGTTAACTGAACAATTTTGAGTTGCTGTGAATACGCTAACGTATGATTTAGCGGTATCTGACTGTGTTTTTTTACGTGTTGTACCTGAGCCATTTTGAGTTACTGTGAATACGCTAATGTTTGATTTAGCGGTATCTGACCGTGTTTTTTTTACATGTTATACCTGAGCCATTTTGAGTTACTGTGAATATGCTAACGTTTGATTTAGCGTATCAGACTGTGTCAGAACGTGTTTCCATTGAACAAGGTTGGGACTGTTTTGTTTAGCTTAATGCGCCTTATAGTCCGGTGCGCCTTATATATTGAAAAAGTTAAAAAATAGACCATTCATTGACAGTGCGCCTTATAATCCAGTGCGCCTTATAGTGCAGAAAATACGGTAATTTGTCACTAATATAAGCTTAAACTTTAAATATAGTGAGCTCATATTGAGTTTGTGCAGCAACATCAACATGTCTGTGAAATCTACATTTCATATCAGAAATCTTATGTTCCTGCTGCTGCATGAATATGGACTCAGTCTTTCACCTGCTTCACATTTGTGCAACAGTGTCCACATATAACTATTAATAGGCTATATAAAGCAATTTGTTACTTTATAGTTTTAATTATTTTATTTTTCACGTAATGTTCAGGCCTGCGTCCCTGCTTTAAAATAAACAGGTACAGCACCTTTTAACTTCTCAAACAATACAGGAGTTGTAAACACGAAATGTAAAACGCATGCGTTGACAAACAGGAAGTGGCCATTGCTAACGTGCGGCAGATTTGTTTTACGGTGCCCATATTTCCCAAGTATTTCATATATCTATGAATACCGTGCTGTTCTTCGGCAGAGCTACTGTGTGTCGTCTCCTTTTCTCCTTTAACACTGCTTGTCTTGGCAAAACTAAACCAAATGTGGGACTTCATAGCAGCGGGGTTTTGAACAGTCTCTGCTCGACTTTTCTCTCTGGTCCACCCTTGTTTGGCACAAAGGATTATGGTGTAGGGGTCTCCAACCTTTTTACCTCCGTGAGCTTCTGTCACTAGAACAAAACATCCGTGATCTACTCATGTTCTATATGTTATATAATACAGACTAATATAGTATTATTACAGTGTGTGTGGGTCTCCTGCATGCTGATCAATATCAGATATACTATTTTAGCAGGTCACTGCCCTTTCACTTGGCTGCATGATATGATTTTGTTTTGGGGAAGAGACTGTGGGGAAAGAGAGGAGTAAAGTTTGGGCAGGTCTACACGAAGAGAAAGAACTAAAGTGACACGAGGGGAACAACAGTTAAGCATCAGTGATCAATATGAAAATCATAGACTGCATCGCTTACCCAGAGCCAGCTGGATTTGTAGATCAGACACACGCACTTGTCATGAATGTTGTGAATAATAAGTCAGATGCCCCCTCTTCATAACAACTGTATCTTTGCAGCGCTCATTCGGCTGCACACGTGAATGTCGGCAGGTCACCGCGCCGTAACCCCTGGTATCTGCAGTAGTCTTTGCTTTTGCCACTGAAACAAATTCAGAACTGCTATTTTTGATGCAAATTTGTGCCGTTTGATACAGAGAGTCGAAAATTACAATGTCAAGTCAGCTTTTGGTGAGAAATGTATATCTGCTTTTTGCTGTCTGCGTTCTCTCTTATTCGATTATCTCACTGTAGTGTGTAGCTCCTGAGCTAAAGCCAACTGGGAGCACACCCGTAGAACACGAGAAGCTTGATTTCATAAAAAACTTCGGCGTGCTCTATGGGAGCATTCAGCTGCAGTACTGTGGAGTGGCCACTAATCCAATTGTTTTCAGGACAGAGGGGGCCCTATTGTAGAGCCATGCTACAGGCCCGTGAAATATTTGACCTCCCGCTGAGCACCTGCTCTTCATGTTCACATGTTTTATCAGCAAAACACAAAATAGTTTGTTTTTGAGATCCCCATTTTTGGCAATAGAACAAAGCTCCACGGATGTAAGTTTATTTATTCTTCATTGAAAACATAATTTCTCTGTTTTTCCATATACCTCCCAGGTCTTTGTGTTGCTATGGTAGACACAAGCCATACTGCTTACTTATTGTTTTTTCACTGAGAAAGTCTGCACGTTCTTCCTAGGCCAATCACAAGCAGGAGGCGGGACTGTGGGATGTGAGTTTAACCCAAACAGTCAAGCTGGCCTGTATTGGATTGTTTTACTTTCAGGTACTTCTGACCTGAGCATGTTTATTTAAACTACCAATACAACAATTGGGAGCAAAAATGTTTGTCTTAAAATAACTTTGCTTATTTAGCTTATATCAGGAAATCTTGGAGTAAAACCATATAAAATGCACTGTATTATTAAAAGAAAAGAAACTACTATTAACGTAAATTCCATGTAAAGTCCTGGATATTCTACAAAGACGTTTAGCGATTCCAAGTTTGCTTCACTGTTGAGACGTGGCTAAAGCTTTTCTCTGCAACGTTTTAACTTCTCTTTATGTAATGCATTGGATTTGGATAATGTTGGAGGCTTTATGCATTAGAAATATAATATTTTGGGTCTTGATGCGAGTGCTGTGTGTCGATAAACAGGAAATGTGTGCTAGGTTTGTTTTGCTAAGTTTGTCTGCTTAACAGAGAGTTATCTCAGTCCGCCTTTGGTGAGAAATAATTTCTTTTCTGTTTCAATCTGCTTTTGAAGTCGTGTTATCACCTAAGAGAGTGTTCTCTCTTGTCCAATCATTTCGCTGTGGTGCTTTTGCAGCATTGCCATCACTTTTGAAGCTAGGACCACTCACGGTCTGCTTTGTATTGCTTAAATGGGCCGGTACAGTTCACTTAAGACAGTGGACCACTGGAAGTGTGTCTCTGGCAGTGTGAAACATTAACCAGTACATGATAGTGTATCTGAATGCATGTTGTTTTTCCCACAGTGCATGAACGCCTCCACCTTCCTCACCACTCATGGTTTGGCCCCAGAGGGAGTGCTGACCCCGGGGGACTTTGCACTGCTGTGCCCCTCTCTGTTGGACCAGCTGGACCAAGGGGCGTGTGTCCGACACGGCCATCACCATGGAAACAGCAACCACACAGAGCACAGCAAGGCCCCCGCTGGAGAGAGCAGAAACATTGCCATCGGTACACATCCAAAAAGAATATCTATCAGTTTAAATGTCTGGAATGCATCAAACCAGTGTGGGCTTTATTTTGATATTTATTGATTTATGGTTATGATTATGATTCTAAGTCTGCTATTATCATGAAAGCTTTAGCCTGTGTATTGACTGTCTTGTGTGTCCCTGTGTGCAGCGTGGGCCGGTGGCTTCATCTCCATCTCCATCATCAGCCTGCTGTCTCTGCTGGGAGTGGTCCTCATCCCCCTCATGAACAAGGTCTTCTTTAACTTCCTGCTCAGTTTCCTGGTGGCCCTGGCTGTGGGCACACTCAGTGGAGACGCCTTTCTACACCTCATCCCCCACGTGAGTCCACTTTTAATAGTTTAGTTTTCCACTTTTAGCAATGATTTCCTTATCAAAAACATACCTGCTGTTGTTTTGTTTCATCAAGCATGTTGAGCATGAGTAATCCTACAAGTGTCAGCAACCCCCTCTTCACAGCTGAAAATTTTTGGTTCCACCTTGTGATGTCATTAGGTGGTCCAGATAGTGCTCCTCTATAACAAAAGTCATTCTGATCACTGAAGTGCTAAAATTGCATCTCATGCACACAGACAGAAACTGTGCTGGTTTAGTTGAACTCAAACTTCTCTCTGTACCAGTCGCTGGTGGAACACCACCACTCGCTGAGCTCAGATGAACTGCACCATCACCATGGAGACCACATGGCGCACGAAGAGGACAGCATGGACGGGGTCTGGAAGGGCCTAACCGCCCTGGGAGGAGTGTACTTCATGTTCCTCATTGAACACTTCCTCACACTTGGCAAGATGTACAAGGACAAGAAGAACAAGGTAATAACAGAACCTGTGTCCGTGCAGAAGTCTAACCGCCAGCACATCAGGGCTCACCTATAAACCAGATTAAAGACTAACCGTGAGTTTTTTTGTTCCTGAACAGACCCAGAAAAAGGGTGCGCTACCAGACAAAGCAGAAGAACAGGCTGCTCTGAATGAGGACCTGCTCAAGAATCATGAAGGTGAACACTTTAAATACACCTGAAGTAACATGGGCTCTGCATAGAGGCTGCTAACCCTGTAGTTTAGGCCTGTTCTGTACTGCACTGAAATACATGTGATTATTCTATTAGTTCGTCAGGTCATAGACTTATTTAAGTCATTTTATAAATTCTCCTGGACGCATTTAAAATGCGAACTTTGAACTGAATCGCAGTGGCTAGCACTCTCGCCTCACAGCAAGAAGGTTGAGGGTTCAATTCCTGGGCTAGACCGGGCCTTTCTATGTGGAGGTTGCATGTTTCTACCCGCGCCTAGGTGGGTTTCCTCTGGGTGCTTTGGTTTCCCCCGTCAACAAAACCTGTACAATGGATAAAATCCTCCAGCTACAGTTGTGACCAAGCCTAGCAAAAAGATCTGGAGATGGGCCCCCAAATGCTGCACAGCAGCGATCGCTGCTCTGAGGAGATGCCCCAGCGGCATTGAAGGATGGGTCAAATGCAGAGGACAAATTTCCCTTCAGGTTCATTGGTTACCATTTGTTCCAATATGTAGTGTGCGCTGGAGACAAAAGTTCACTACTCATAAGAAAACATTTTTCAACATAAAAGAGGACCTAATGGTGTGTGCAGAGGTGGAGGCGGCGCTCCCTGCTGGTGTGACAGAGGAGGAGCAGGTGATGCTGACCCCGACCCCCGCGGCACAGGCGCTCTCGGCGCAGAGCTACAGCGAGCAGGACTGTGAGAACAAGTGTCACTCCCACTTCCACGACACGGTGGGACAGCCCGGCCGCGAGCACCACCATCACCACGACTACCACCACATCCTGCACCACCACCACTCCCAGAACCACCACCCGCACTCGCATTCGCACTCGCACGGGCTGGGCCGCCTTGAGGGGGCCGGGATCGCCTCGCTGGCGTGGATGGTGGTGATGGGCGATGGCCTGCACAACTTCAGTGATGGGCTTGCAATTGGTAAGAACTGTTTGATTCCAATTCCGTGTGGGTATGTGGGCAGACTGAACGTTTTGGATCAGACCAAACCGCTGAACTGGTTTGGTCTGATTCTGTACCTCCTTTATTAATAATTTACTATGTACTGATGAATTCTTCCATTCTTGCCCATAAAAATAGGCTATTTAAAAAAAAAAAAGATTGTTATAATATTGCAAAAATAATGTTTTAACCTCCTCCACGGCTGTGAAACTGTTTTAGCCGTATGTTTTTAATACTGCTGGGCACGTAATTTTATTTGTCGCACATTTGTCTCACATTTGTCACGCGTATCAGTCAAAAAAGCCCTTTCATTCATGTTTTCCTGTCTACACATTGCGCTCTACTTATTTCCTCTGGCTCCCTCTCTGCAGCGGGTCTGCAGTGTCCGCTGATATCTGTTTGAGGAAGACCTTGTACCCTGCTTACAGACAGCACTACAGACAGGAGTCTAAGATCCTATCAAAAAAACAAAACCAAAACATGAGTGACTTGAAGCTAAATACATACTTAAATATTTGCATGGAGAATTAGCGATTGATTAGTTTTACCCACAGGTCAGTGATGCTTACTTCAACAATCAAAACGCAGATGTTTTACTTCCCACAATATATTTTGTAAGCAGCGAGTTGGTTTGAGCTTGGCGCTGAACGGGCTGCATAAACCAGTCTTATAGTGTGCGAAAAGGAGCAGCAGATACACAGCACAGGCACAAAATTAGAAATGTTTGATTTAAATAACATTCCAATCCTAAAAATATGTCATTTGAATATAGATCGGCAAAAAAAAATTTTAATACTGAGCCTATTGTTTTGTTTTTGGACTTTAGATTACATTATTAAATAATTTGGTCCCCGATACAATCATATTCAAGTATAGCACAATACTGGGTAAATTCTGTTACATTTTGAAGTCTAAAGGTAAAATAAAGGACTTTTTTTAATACCATATTATTTATTTTTGAGGTGTGTTTAAAAAAAAAAGACAAAATTAATTTAGCCCGAGAACAGATGGCCTGTTAGCATTCAGCCCTGCTCTGCTGATGAAAGATTTAATGAGTTTCTCAAAGCTCCGTAAAGACATTGCAGAGATAAAAACGATCATTTCTGTGATTTATTAATTCGCCACTCGCTGCGCCTCTTCAGTCAAGTTTTAAGCTGCTCTGGTCTTTAGCTCTAGCATTTGCCGCATGTGGAGAATGCAGTTACCGGTAATTGTGTCGGGCAGATCTGTTCACTGGGTCCGATCCAAGTCCATTACTCTACAAATGCCTAGATTGGCAGACAATGTCAATACCAGACAACACATCCAGTTTACAATGCTTCCCTGGGTGTTTAGGCCTTATATTTCCTTCCTCCCATTGACCCAGCAACATGGTGATGGAGTGTTGGCACTTTCTGTTCTTCTGCTTTCCTTCAGGTGCTCATGAAGGTTAGATTGGGTCATAGTGGGAACTCTCAAAGGACTAACCATCCATGTGATATCTTATATCTGATCTGTATATTGTTGTATTTTGCTTGTATAACTGCTGATTCTGATTGTCGTGCTTGTTGTAGGGGCTGCGTTCACAGAGGGCCTCTCCAGTGGCCTCAGCACCAGTGTGGCTGTGTTCTGCCATGAGCTGCCACATGAACTCGGTAAAAAACCTCCCGCAGCATGATTTCACATCAGCCCTAGTTCAATAGGACATAAGGCTGGACATTATTCAGATGATATTATGGCAAGCCATCAGAAATGTGCTACAATTGCATTCTGCTAATGCTAATTTTGTATCTCTCAGAAACAATAATTGAGATTATAATATTTTTATTATAGGACTGCACAGAAGAAAAACATATGACTGCTTATTAAGTAAAACGTTTTGTGGAATCTTAATGGAATGTCTGGCTTGTCTGACTTGTGATTGCGTTGTGCGTTTCCCAGGAGACTTTGCGGTGCTGCTGAAGGCGGGGATGACGGTGAAGCAGGCCATCTTGTACAACGTGCTGTCGGCTATGATGGCGTACCTGGGCATGGCCACGGGCATCCTGATCGGACACTACGCCGAGAACGTGTCCATGTGGATCTTTGCTCTGACCGCTGGGCTCTTCATGTATGTGGCCCTGGTGGATATGGTGAGTGACCACAGCCAAACGTAGACTGTCCACCTCATATTTAATATCACATATCATATTGTGATATACTTTGTTGTCCTAGTAAACAACAAAAGTACATGTGTTACAGTTGCATGTTGAGTCAGGAACATACAACACATGTGATGGTCTGTGTTATGAAAGAGCAGTTCTCTGAAGAAGTCTGCCCGTTCAGGTTCTGTTTAGAGACTTGGCCTCTTCAGGAGCAGACAAGAGTTTTTTGAGGTGATGTGTCAGTCAGAAGCATTTGTCTGTACACCTGTCCTCAAGAGGTTCCTGCCCACTCCACCTGCTCCACCTGTCGAGAGCAGCTGCTGAGGAGCACTTGCTTTTCTTCTGCCAATGTGAACACACTGCCCTCTGCTGACTCAGACCTGTATCGTCTGTTGCCATAGTGTTCAAAGGTTCTTTATGAAGTACCAAGTGCATTGGACTGGTAGCCTCTCCCCCAGTCCCTCCTACTTTTTGTAATGCAGGAGGGTGCAGTAGAAGTCTCCTCTCTGTCATTCTGAGGATATCTTTCAGAATGAAATACTATTATTACTATACTAATGAATACTAAGCCACCTTGACTGATTGGTTAATCCACTTGTCAATCACTCCCATCAGAACTCCTAGAGATGGTAACTGGTCCCTGACTACATCTTTTTCTTATCAAAGAGATAAAAGAGATCAAAAGTTAACAAGGTTAGTGTATATAAGTAAGATATCAACCAACTAAATTGAAATTCAGGATTATTTTCTACTTGTATACTATTTTTGATTTGCAAATTCAAATCATGCAGAGGAGGAAAGAGATAAGTAGATGGAGAAGATGGAAAAGGCAGAGGAGTGTGCAGGGGGAGTGTGAGTGCATAGAGGATATCCAGACATGACAACGAGAACCTGAAGGAGAAGGTGGATCCTCTCAGAGGCAAACTGGCAGGAGAGTAGCAAGAACCGGCTGCTCCAGGCCCAGTTAAAGGAGCTCAGAGAACAGGCCGGCCTATTCTGCAGTGCGCTCCTCAACTTGACCCCAGAGCCAGAGTTTGACCCTGAATTCTGGACCCTTGACGAGGAGAACCAGGATGATCAGGCGGTGGGGAACCGGGATGATCAAGGCCGGGGGGAACCGGGGTGATCAGGCCGGGGAGAACCGGTGTGATCAGGCCGTGGGGAACCGGGAAGATCAGGCCGTGGGGAACCGGGGAGATCAGGCAGTCTAGTCTTCTTTGTCAGTATCAATAAACTGAAATACTTTTATCACAATGACTTCAGAAAGTGGTCCCATTATTCAACTCTAAAACTGAGATAGTGGTCAGTTGAAAAGACCCTAACACATGAGATTAATTATTTGAGGAGCAAATCCCAAACATGATTTATAAGGTCCAACATTTGTGGATTTATATTTTAGATGTATAAATATAAAACTCCCATAGAGTTAAAAAAGGCCCTTGAGAGTATGATCAATTTCTAGAACATGAAACCGACTGTAGGCCTTCATGACTCGAGGTATGACTCCCTTCCCTTCCCTCACTTCAGGACCAATCAGAGCTCAGGAGAGTATAAACACTGCTGCTCTAACCATCTCCATCAGATTGAAAATGATGGAAGATGGAAATCTATTTCTAAAACTCTGTCCACATGAAACCTTTGAAACCCCTTTTCACCATAAAGACTTGTTTACAGTTTAAAAGTTGTATTAAATGGAGGCTCTCATTTGTCTGCGACCATGTTGTATGACAATAGGTTATATGAGTAAATACCATTGAGTGCATAAACCTCTGCTGACTCTGTAGTCAGATAAGGCTTATACAGGAGCGGGCTACACAGGCTGCTAAAAATCTATGTCTTGGCCCTTAAATACAGAAAATGATTTATGATGATTTTCTGATTTTCCAGTGGAGGAACCCTCAGACCTCCATCGCTTTGTGATTCAGTTCTTATTCTCTGCCTAAATATGAAAATGTGGTTGTGCAAGAACAGCAGATTCTTCCACCGCTACAGATGTGGGATTCCTGGATTAGTTTAGCAGTTCAGATTTCAGGCTTTTCTCAGACGTAAAGATGTAAAATGTTGAATGGAAAACCTTCGAAGCCGTTATCGTGCGTTTCAGATGCCAGAGATGCTACACAACGACGCCGGGGAACACGGCTTCAGTCACTGGGGCTTCTTCGGTCTGCAGAACGCGGGCATCCTTCTGGGCTTCAGCATCATGCTCCTCATCGCGCTGTTCGAGCACCGCATCCACCTGGACCTGGGCCAATGACGGGCCGGGTCACAGCACCGGCCCAAGAGCTCATGAAGACAGAGGAGGAGGACAGTGGATCACATTTGGGCAAACGCTGAGCTCATAGACATGTTTAGTTTATTCTATTGCTGGAGTGTTATTTGAGAGGGAAAAAAGACTGGAAAAATAAGCGTTGAAAAAAAAGTTGGCGGACCACAATCTTATGTGTTTGTGTCTTTGTGTTTGTCAAATGGTCAGTGTTCACCTGTGAGACCCCCTAAAAAGGACTGGGGCCACTGGAATCACCTCATGACGCTTATGCTACAGGGAAACCAAGAGGCATATTTCCAAATCTCATAACGCAAGGAAAAGCAATTCAAAAGTTTTGGGATGTCATGGAATGGTTTGTCGAGACAGAACTGAAGGTGCACAATGTGACTTCTTCAGGTGAAGAATCGTTCGTTTATTCATTTACAGACGTTTTATTGCTGAACTCCATCCATTATCAGTTTCCACACACTTCCTCTAGCTCTTCCGTGGGATCTTGAGGCGTAAAACAGTCGTTTTCCAGATCGCAAAACGTGAACGTGCGTACATTTTTTTTTTTCTGTTCTTTTTTTTTTTTTTTTTTTTTTTTTTTACTTGAGCACATTTTATATACGATACTGCTGACCTGTAACTTGGCCTTTTGCTTGTCTTCATATTATACCGTAGTGCATGGCTATTCAACATTTCCTGAGGGCCAGATTTTCCTGAGAGCTATGGCCTCTAAAGGCATTTTGTGCCAACACTTCTGACACATGTTAATGTTGCACAAAATCTCCCCGGCACAGAATCTGTTTCAATAAGGAGAATATAACAAACCGTTTTGCCCGTAGGCTTTATTGGACTGGAGAGGAAAGTGCGAAATGGGGGATGAGAGAAGGGAGGACATGCAGTAAAACGTCCGAACGCTGCAGCCAGCTGTGCCAGGCATATGTGTGCTGTGCCTTAACCACTCGGCCACCGGGCAGCACAGCTATATTACATTTTTATCATCCAAAATATTTAATGCCAATCCAGTTCAGAACCAGGATTAAACTAGGGCTAGACTAGGTCTAAACCAGGACTAATCCAAAATGAAAACTAAACATGCCAGGTCTAACCTAGGAATATCCCAAACCAGATGGAAACCGGGCAGATCAAATGGAGCAGGATTAAACAAAAGCAGGCCAAACCAGGACTAAACCAGAATTTTGCCAGGAGTAAACTAAATCTAGTCTAAAGCAGAATTAATTGAGGACTAAACCAGGACCAGGAATAAACTAGTACTAACCCAGATTATTTGGAAGATATGCCGCGGCTGGACCAAATCATTTGGAGGGCAGATTTGGACTGTAGGCCGTGAATTGAATTCCAGGTAAAGGAATGAGATCTCAATGAAGACCAGCTACTGGCAGCACGGACCTTCCAACAGAAAAGTTACATTGTGCACCTTTTGTTGTAGGTCAGTAAATACACTATGTGCCAATGCCAAATGCCTACCAAATTTGCTTTTAAGGAATACTTTTCAAGATGGTTTTGTCCCTGTGCACGTGTTGTCCTGGGGCAAGACACTTTGCTATTAGGAACTCACAAGTTTCGAATAGTATTCATGGGTCCGAAGTGTCTCACACACTCGTATCTGCTGCCATCTTGAGGATGAAAGCCACATGTTCAGTGCAGGGCTCACTGTGGTCTGTGCTGACAAAAAGTCTCAAAACAAAGGATTCTTCTTCTGTAACATCCCCAAAGACCCTGTCCAGAAATGTATTACTGTGGTCAGGAGGGACCAGTGGACTTAAAGAAAGCACTCCAGACTGAGGCTGAGCTGTTTAACAGCCGAGAGGCAACAAATATGTAAGTCACGTGACTGAAATCCATAGGTCCATGTCAAAAAGTTGTTACACTCTATCACCATGTCAGTTTTTCTAGTACTTGAAGCTTGTTTTTGTTTTTTGTTTGAAATGTGAGCATTCCACAGCGCGGTTGTTGTTTTTTAAATGTTCGCATCACTTTTTGTAGAATCCTAAAATACAATATCTACTTCTGACAGCCACAGACCGGTACTATTAGGGCTGGCTACTGAGTTTCTGGGACCATGTGTGGAAGTATACAAGTACTTAAATACCTGCTTTAAGTCTCACTGCTGTTACTGCTCCTTTCTCTACCGGCAAAGAAGCTCAGAGAATATGTGTAAAACAATCGAATTAAGCTTTTAAATGTTGAATTAATCTAGTTTTGTAACACTGATTGAAATTGTGTGTAAAAGTAACGAGTAGTATTTATTATTTTTTTTAATGGGTACTTAATACTTTCCACCACTGCCGACACCTAAATAGTTTTTCCACACCTGTGCTGCATTAATATTTATGTAGAACCATAAAGTATTCTATAACGGTCCGTTTTGAGAATGTATTAGTGCGGGGAAAGCCTCCTAACTTTAGCTTTTCTCAGACATAAAACATTTGGCAACTCTTTATTTTAGGGTACACTTAACATAAACATCTAACTAGCTGCTAATTTGTGCAAGTGGTTTATTAGTATTTATTCTGCCCTTATTAATGTCTTATTTTTTATTTGCTAATTAGACATCTACCAATATTTTGTACACTCATTAATAGGCTTTTTGTAATAAAGGATTTGTTAAAGGCTTATTAATGTACAAAAATTCAAGAATAACGTCATACTAGTAAGAAGTAATTGGGAGTTTATTGATAGGAAAGTGTTAGCAAAAGTCTAATCTTGCAGAATAAGGTTATGAAGAATAAGACTGAATGGCTTAAATTTGTGTTCACCCCGCAGAGGTACAGTGGTGGAACGTTACCAAGTGCAAAAGTACAAATACTGTACTTAAGTTACATTTTTCCATCGGATATTTATTTAGTTTTGAGAGGCTTTTATAATTCTCAATAAGTTTGAAATACTTCGTACTCTAAAAGTACATTTTTCAACTGGTGCTTCAATACTTTTACTTTAGTAGCTTTTCTTATGTGATACTTTTGCCCATGTGTCTGTACTTTTACATTAGTAACTGGTACTCTTCCACCACTGCTGAGGTAGGACGTGACAGTAGCCAGCCCCAGGTTTTTCTACAAAACATCATTGGTTTGATTCACATATTATTTGGGAGGGAATTGTTCTGTTATTTTTGGGCTTATACGGTTGGGTAAACTGTTACAGACTGTTGCTGAGAACCAAAAGGGTGTACGCTGCATTCTGGGTAAATTTGAAGGATTAAAGGACACATCATATGCTGAATTGACTTTTTTTTTTTAGCTTCTCACCATGTTCTGACATTGTTCCCTCATCAAAAACATACCAGGAGTTGTTTGATGAATCTTGTTTAGTAAGTCTTCTACCTCTACCTGAGCCTCAGAAAACACTCTGTTTCAAATGTTTCAGTTTGACGTAGCGGTCAGAGATCTTCTGTGCTGTTTTAAGTCCATATAAAGACTCGTTTTGAGCATTTCTGCTTCAAATCACGTTCATAACTGATATGAAGTAATGTGTGGTTTTCAGTACATACATTTGTTTATGTTCTAAAACATAAGATGCCAAAAAAAAAGGCACAAGAACAAGTTTGCCAATAACAATACAAATAATGCAGAATGTGTCCTTTAACTCTAAATGTCTCTGGCAGCCTTCAAGCCTCTCAGCCTTCTTGGTTTGTAATTGTGAATGGTAAATTTCCCAGTCCTCAGCGGTGAACACAGCTGTGGACAGAGCACTTCAGGACAGACTTTACCTCCATGTGGACACTGCGGGACACTGCTGAATCCGTCCATTTCCCACGTGTCCATGAAGCTGCATGTTGTCTGTCTACATCACTGTCTTTGTTCCAACAGAAAAGGCAAATCAAATAAAAAATATATGATTGAAACGTGTGTAGGTATCACTGCGAGATGTGTGAATGGTTGGTATTGGGTAGGTCTTCTGTAGACTGCCAAATTAAAAACAAAAATAAAAAAAATATTCTAAATTCTGGAATGGAGTCGAAAGTGAAGTGGAACAGGATGTGATTTCAAAGGAGAAACTTGGATTGACCTCAGAATATCACAAAATAGGAAAAATTTAGTTTTGTAAAAGCACTCAGTTACATGTGTGACAGACCCTGGATTAAATGCGTTTAAAATGGATTTTATGGCTTTGACTTTACACACCCTGTTTTAGGCATTTACTGGACAAATGTTTGACCCTACAACAGTTTTTCATAAAGCTGCATTACATGCTTCACAACAAATATAACTTTTTTGTTGCAAACTTACTCCCATTTATAAACTGGATATTCCAAAATGTATCTTGTTTTTTGTTAGCCTGAAAATCATTAGCATGTGTATCTGATGTGGTATGGTTTTACACTTTTACCTCCAGTCGCCTCTTCCAGACTTTTGAACATGTTGGACCGAGCATTTATAGGGTCTATTGTGACTGCTAGGTTCTTCTTTGGTGGTGTTTTATGGCGGTTGGTATCCACAGTGTTACATTACCGCCATTCTTTCGACTTTATTCTTTCGACTTTATTTTTCGACTTTAGACTTTAAAAACACAAAGGAGCAGTTCCTGAATGACCACCTGATGACATCATGCAGTCGTTCCAAGTATTTTAAGGTCAGCAAATGAAACACCCTCTCGAAAAAGTCTTAAGACGTACAACTACAGTAGGTGGTGGTAATGTAACACTGGGATACTAACGGCCATAAAACACCACCAAAGAAGAAGAAACAGACTTGATGCTTTTGACAAGACAAGAGTAAAACACTTTTATTTATCCCACAATAGGTTAATTACAGTGTTGCAAAACAAACTACAAAACAAAATAATGTTAAATATTCATAAACAATTTGATTAAAAACCATACATCGATAAAACTGTACACAATGTTTTCAAAAGTAAATGGCAAAAACATTAGTTTTTATAGACGTCCGGCAGATGTCATCATGCAATCCCAGCATGCGCCACCAAATAGTAATCATAATTACAAAAACTACATGCATTAAATTACATGCATTTTCATTGACTAAAACTATAACAAAAAGTCGATATTTTTCTCATGTGAAATTTTGGATATTTTCCGATATAAACAAACTCAATGTCCAAGAACACGGTTGTACATGTCCCAAGAAGCAATTTATCAGAGTTCAAATTAAACATGTTTTCTGATTGATTTGGATTTTGTCAACCTCACATTTTCAGTGGTGGAAAGTAACAAAGTACCAAAGTAAAAGTACTGTTAAAAAATGTAGGCACATAAGTGCCTGAAATGGTCATGGTGACATCCTGCCTAAAGATTTTGAGTTGAAAACCTGGTTTTGACAAAACATAAATCAATAGAAAGACTATTGATTCAGCTTCCTTTGACCAAAAATCAACACAATTCTTCATCAAGATCACCACATTTGACGCTTTAATTGTTCTCAAAATGTGTGTGAAATATTTTCACTTTTTCAACTTATACTAAGGTTTTTTTTATTATTTAAATCGATTTTTACGTAATACTTTTACTTTATACATTTTTTGATCTTATATGTGTACTTTTACTTGAGTAACAAATTGGAGTGACATTTTTGACTAAAACTAAAAAGCAGTAATGCATTAAATCTGGACTAAAACTAAAAGTTATTTTAGTCAAAAGAAGAAGAGTAAGACTAAACACACTTTTATTGTCAACATTAACACTGACTCACTGTAATAAGCTGTACATTGAAAAGTATTTAGGAACTTATAACATATAAAAAAGTTAAGCTGTACAAAAAGTTTAAGTACAATTACTTTTGCATACTGTTGCCGGTTTGATCCCAGCTCCATGTGTTTACTGTTTGAGTTCTTGAGCAAGACACTTGAGCAAGACACTTCGTCTATTTAAAATGTGCTGTGGTCTCTGTCTCTGTGGTCAGAGAGTCCACTTTAGTCCCTTACCATGACCAGACCCTGTGTGAATGAGTGAATGAATAACCCATATTTTTGTGTAAAAAAACCCAGCACCAGTTCATGGCTAACCCTGACCCAGGAAGTCCTGGTCAAAACTGCAGAACCTCTTCATAGTGACGTTTCACTGTAACAAGCTGCAGATTGTCATTTACATGTTTTTTTTGTAACAGACAATTCTACATGTGTCACTTTGAGTCTTCATTTTTCAAATAATCACAAGTAGGGATGTGGGCGGGGATAGGGGGTAGGTGTAAATAGGAATTTCTGAGTTGCAGGACATATACAGGATTATTCAAACATAAAGAAATCAATAAAAATACAACTTTGAGTAAACTAATGACAAGGAAATACTGTTGTAACAAGGTTAAATGTTGATTTTACATAAAATGTCTCCTTCAAACCAAATGCATTTTTAAAGATGCACCATAACTTTGCAGGTGGAGGTTAGGGCACCTGCTTTTCTTCATGTTATTGCCTTATTTGGAATGCTCCACAGTATGACATTAAACTTCTTCATCTCCATGGAGACAAGCAGGTGACGCCACCAGTTACAGGTCAGGCCTGTGGAGAGGTAAACCTGCTAAGAATGTGAGTCTTTCAAGGTGTTTTTTAGAAATAAAAACTTACTGAATCAAAGCAAGATCGATAAGTAAGTAATGCCATACTGTTTAAAATCCCAGGCAAAACCTAGAGCATCTTTAATTTTTAATCTTTAACACATCCAAAACACTGATTAATACTGTTGGAATTGAATATCAAGGTAGACTTTAATGTCCCTATTGTCCTTTGCATTTGACCCGTCCTTCAGTGTCTCTGAGGTTAAAATGTTCAGAGTCCATGTTTCATGTTTGTTGAAAGGAAACAGGTTTCAGCTGACTCCAATTTCAGCTCCTGGCTCTAAGTCCTCTAACTCATGTATCATTAAGAAATAAAACCTACATTTGACCTGAATTATACTTCATCATGAAACCGACCCCAGAAACGTACAAAAATATAGTAATTCCGAGTTTGTGCAGCTGTGAGACGTGTCTAGAGTAAACAGGAAACTACTTCCAGTTACTCCTCAGAATTTTCAACATTTATTTCACTTCTCTGCTCCTCTACCAGGTGTTTTAAGGTGTTATGTTCACATAAGAAAGACGGTGGAAACAGTCCAAAGTGAACCAGTGGAAACAAGCCATAGGAGAACCTTCAAATGTCAGATGTTTGTCCAGTCGGCAGTATGTATGTTCTTGTCTTCTCGTCTGGCCTTTGATGTGGTGTAAATCCCTTGGAGATCGCCGCTGTCAGGACCGGAATTCTCTTGTTTGTTTGCAAACTGCATAAATGGAGCCACGGAATTTCAACCTCTCACGTCTGGACAAGTATTACAGCAGAAAAGGGAGGACTCCTGGACTTACAGAAGAACCACAGCAGAGGGGGGAGGAGCTTCTTGGACCACCTGTATGATGAGGACTTTTTCCTCTTCTTGAGTCTGCTCTGGCACTGAAAAATCCCACTTCTCCTGCAACCAGTGATAAGGAGGAGCGTTTAAATCTAAATGTAGCATAATTACATGATATTCAAAGGTGCGCTGAACACACACACCCACACACCCACACACAACCACACACACACCCACACACACACACACACACACACACACACACACACACACACACACACACACACACACACACACACACACACACACACACACACACACATTATAATATGGAACCTAGTTATAACAAAAGTGTAATTCTTATTATTTAAAATTATAACTATCTTAACACATCCAAGATACTTATAATGCTATGACATGAGAAGACAGAACCGTAAAACAAGGATGTAGCTGCTGACCAGGGATCGTGGCAGCGCCTCCTTGTGACAGAACCTGATGCAGGTCTGAGGTAGGGGGTGGATGGTGAACCACAGAACAGTGCAGAGAAATCCTACAGAGAGAACAACAGTGAACGCCACCTTGACCGGCATCTCCCACGATGATCCTCCAGGGCCTGGGACAGAAGACAGAATCAGGAATGAGCCCAGCCCGACCAGAACAAAGCAGGTTTCAAATGCCAGGACAAAACCAAGACTAAATAAGGATTAGAGTAAGAAAACACTGTAACTCAACCAGGACTGAATCAAAGTCCCCGGGCACTGCGCTGTGGCACTGCTCCTGACAGGTTGTTCCAGATGCATTGAAGAATGTGTCAAATGCATTCTCAACAAAATAATGTCAAGGCAAGTAAATCTTTGAGCAAAACTCATCATAACTTCAACAGCCAATAATTGTGGACAATACTAGTGATTTGTGAGTATCAAAATATTGATATTGATCTGCCCAAGACCAAATCTGGACAAATCCGGATTAGAAGTGGTACGTCTAGATTTCTTAGTAGGCTGCTATTGTTGCCAGCAGAGGACACATGGACTCTACTTGCTGAGGCACTGAGGAGTGGAGGAGTTTAAACAAAGCAAAAAAGGCCCCAGTGTAGTTTTGGAAAGCTCGATAGATGAAAGTTTTAGTCCGTCCCAGCAGGTGACAGGCCCGACACATCAAGTAATACATAAGAAGCACATTAAAACACGTCACAATAAAGACAAACCAGTGCCTTGGCCTGAGCTCATCGGTTACTGTGCAATGAGACAATGGCCACACCTGGAGCGACACATGTTGTGTCCTAGCCAATAAAATGGTTTCATCCATACGATCAGTGTGAGGTGAATCTAAAGGTTGGGGAGACAGACTGAACCTGGTGAGTCTGATCTTTAAAAACACAGAGGAGCACTTCCCTAGATGATGTAACATAATGAAACACTGTTTGTGTATTATAATATCACACCACCACTCTCATGGTTTTATATTCTATAGAATTCTATAGAACATAAAACCATGAGAGTGGTGACACAGATGTAAGTGCAGACCTGGGATGTGGACACACAGTGGTGCTGTGGGGCTGCTTCTGCGGCCTGAGGGCAGCTCGCTCTGGGCTTGGACGCAGTACAGCCCTCCCTCCTGCAGAGTGGAATTGTCGAACAGGACCTGCTCCGAGCGCACCACTCTCTCCAGCACCTGAACAGGCCAGGTACATCAGAAGATTTAGAATTGACATAGAAAATCAGAGAAAATGCATTTTGTGAAATGGTACCTGCTCCTGGAGCCTGTTCCTCCACAGAAACACTCGTACTAAGCAGATGTGAGGCACGTCCTGTAGAGACACCATCAGACTGTCCCCCAGCACGTCCAGCTTCACCCGAGGGGCCAACAGCTCCGCTGCAAAACAATGAAAAACATAATGTCATAAACAGCAGGTCAGGGCTCAGTCATGCAATTCATCTTGCCAAAGATTATTCGCCAACGCAAATCTAGATGTTCTTCTGTGCCGAGCCTGTTCTCACTTATAAATAGAGTCAATCTGACATCTCAGTAGTCCAAAGGATTCAGAAAAAGCTTCAGTTTGAATTGAGGGGCTCATTAAGTCAGGCATTTTAGAGACAATAAGGCCTCATGGTAAGAGGTTAGAGGTGTCTATAGATTTGGAATTTTTTGTTTATTTCTTCTATTTTAGACCTTAACCCTTATAATTTGTCAATTGTTTTTTTGCCCAGGGGAGGGCCTAGGGGGTATTTAAGGTGGAGCTCTGCTCATTGTGGAGCTGTTGAGAGCATGTTGAGAGCATGTCCTTGGCTACACCATGGGCTACTGGCTGCTGCTTTGAGTCATGTACATGCTTTGTTTTTGCGACTGAGCCATAAAGTCCTCTCTCTGGACACACTAAGATGAGCAGCAAAAATACTCTTAAGTACTGTCTGATCTGAGATGTGAAACCGGTGAAGTGTGGACTGGTCGGCTGGCCAGGCACAAGAATAATGCTTTACATACAAGCTTTTCTTTGTATTTTCTGCAGAATACACACTTTGACAGGATTTTTCTTGTTGCTGCATTTGTGTGAGTGACCAGTATTTCTCTCTTAACATTGAGAGGATTTCCAATATGCCTCGCTTGTTCGTGAATGTCTGATTATCAGACTTGACACATGATAATCTTTTGACAAAATTATTGGATGGTTTCATTCAGTCATGGTCTGGCATAGCTGTGCTGGATTGAACTTGTAAATATGACAGTTTCTTCTCATATTTCTTTGGCTCAACAGAGCAACTGCCATTTTCAGCCTTTTCCAATCGGAGAAATGATGAGTTTGTTGAGTGGATCATTCGGCCATTGTGTTGAACAAGTAAAGATTCTGACTTTCTTTCAGGATCATTGCCGTATGGATCTTCATAGTTCACTTGATTTCTTCTGCCATGTTTCTTTACACTCCACAAGAGTGAAGAAATCTGGACCACTAAACCATGTTTTGTGTTGTGAATCACCTCTGGAAGTGATGTCTGCCGGGTTTTCTTTTGTTGGGATGTAGTGCATCTTGTGAGGATTTTAATGTATTTTGAGTGAGTTTGATTGTTTCCTACAAATGTTCTGAATATTTTGTTTTCCTTGTTGATGTATTTGACAACTGCATCTGTCAGATAAAAAGTATGACTTGTTGAGTGGTATTTGTAACACTGATTTGATCAGTTCGTCCTTTTGTGTTGCTAGAAGAGCTGCCATCAGTTCTTGGCGAGAGATTGTGACAGTTTACTGATTTAGCGCAGCAGGAAAGCACATGTATTTGTCCTGATTGATTCTTTAGTCTCAGATATGTGACAGTGTTGTAGCCGCTGTCGCTGGCATCTGCAAAATGGTGAAGCTCAACTTTGACAGGAGGTCCAAAGTCTGAAGGTTTTATGCATCTGTTTGCTTGAAACACTGGCTAGTGTTCCAACTCCATTAACCATTGCAGCTTCAACTTGTGGAATTTCTTCATCCCAGCCATGATTTCTTCTGCAAAGTTCTTGTTGTAGGAGTTTGGCTTGAAGTGTTGCTTGTGACAGATAATCGAGAGGCTCGTATACTGTGGCGATCACTGACATTATTCCACACCGGGTGAGTAGTTTCTGTTCAGGATCAGGATCAGGATATATTTATTGCCATTGTCAATGAACAAATTCACAACGTAGGAACGTGCAGGACCCGAGCGGCCGGCTTGCTTTCGCACAGCTGTGACATTACATCCATTGTGAAGATGAACTTATCATTTTCCAAACACCATTGAAGCCCAAGGGTGAGTTGGTCTTTGTCCAGATCATGTACACTGACATGTTTTGAGTGGTCTTTTTCAGGAATTGACTGAAGAACCTTTATGTTTTTGCTGAGATGGTATTCAACTGTAGGTGAACTTTTTATGCAGTCATCCACACGGATGTTTTTGTTGACTGTTTCTACAACTTCCCCTGACAACTCTTGGCTGTGATCTTTCTTCAAAGCATAACATGAACAGCAAATAAAGCTGCTTAAAACAGGTGCTCAGTCAGGCAATGAAAGTAAAACTTGAGCCTGCTGCAAGACCAACTTTCCTGTTCAACCATTGTCACTGCACTGTTGTTCTGTTGTAAGAGGAACTGATAAAGTCGGATCTACATCAGAATGTTTTGTTCCCATGCTAATACTAAAATCATTTTGGTCGAAGTTTTGATTTGTCATCACTACTGTATAACATATCACTTAGTTATTGCTTACTATCATTCCGATTGAAAGGCGGGACCAGCTGTTGCCATGGTGACAGGACATCCGCACAATGAGCACGAACCCTCAGGTTGTAGTCTGAGTCCGAGCCCAGCTCCGAGCTCAGGTCACATTGGCGGAAGGAGATCAGCTGACAGTGAGCAGCGTCCAACCAGGTCCTGTTCAACACCAGCCGCTCGAAGTCCCTGCGAACAACACATGCTTTATTCCTGGGGCTAGTGGGTTTAGGACCAGCTTTAGTCCTGAGGTCACTGGTTTAGGAGCCAGTTTAGTCCTGCGGTCACTGGGTTTAGGACCAGCTTTAGTCCTGAGTCACTGGGTTTAGGACCAGCTTTAGTCCTGCGGTCACTGGTTTAGGACCAGTTAAGTCCTGAGGTCACTGGGTTTAGGACCAGCTTTAGTCCTGAGGTCACTGGGTTTAGGACCAGCTGTAGTCCTGAGGTCACGGTTTAGGACCAGCTGTAGTCCTGAGGTCACTGGGTTTAGGACCAGCTTAAGTCCTGAGGTCACTGGGTTTAAGAGCTGGTTTAGTCCTGAGGTCACTGGGTTTAGGAGCAGGTTTAGTCCTGAGGTCACTATGTTTAGGACCAGCTTTAGTCCTGAGGTCACTGGGTTTAAGAGCTGGTTTAGTCCTGAGGTCACTGGGTTTGGGAACAGGTTTAGTCCTGAGGTCACTGGGTTTGGGAGCAGGTTTAGTCCTAAGGTCACTGAGTTTAGGACCAGCTTTAGCCTGGGGCAACAGGGTTTAGGACCTGCTTTACTCCTGGAGCCACGGGGTTCAGATCTGGTTTAGTCATGGTTTAGTCCTGGTTCAAGTGCTTTGGTCTAGGTTTACTCACCCCTGATACTGGACTGAATACAGCACTGCAGTGTCACAGTGGTCCTGCAGGGGTCGCCAGCTCAGAATGTGTCTCATGTTGATGGACTTGGTGGAGAGACCAGAAGGTGCAGAAAGTGCACACACACCTGTGAGAGAGAGAGGAAGAGTGAAAGACAGCGAGAGAGAGAGAGAGAGAGAGAGAGAGAGAGAACCAGAAAGAGAGAGAGAGCACGAGAGAGAGAGAGAACGAGAAAGAGAGAGAGCGAGTGCAAGAGAGAGAGAGGGAACGAGAGAAAGTGAGAGTGAGAGAGAAAATGAACTAATGATCCCATATGGCCATTCAAAGCATAGTTTTGTTTCATAAGTGTGTGCGTGTGTGTATGTGAGTGTGTATATGTGTGTGTGTGTGCGCGCGTGTGTTTTTGGGTGTGCGCGTGTGTGTTTGGGTGTGCGTGTGCGTGTGTGATTGACAGCAGTGTTCATACTGGTTTGACTAGTCTGCTGCTCACCTCATTCTTTTGGAGAAGGTTGAAAGTGAAGAAACAACCAAGCCTTTCCTTTTCCCCCAGTGTGTTTTAGCCATTATCTGTGACTTTAAACATGTTTGGTTTGGTTCTAAACCTAGACTATATATGTAGATCATTTTCTGGGTCCTTCTATGAAACTAGTGCCATTTGGCCATCCAAAATGTTGAATACAAAGGAAACCTTAGAAAAATATACTAATAAAACAACCTCAGACGCAAAGTTATTTTTTGATCTAATTTTAAATATTAAAATATTGGACGTCTTTGAAAGCCTTTGTGATGATGACGTTTATTTTTAACTAAAATGGACATCACTTATTATTGTCACTAACCTGACCAAGTAAATACATATTTACACTCAGCGTTAATTTGATTTTAAATGCATTAAAGTGGAACAACAATGGTTAAATTTTGAATGGAAATGGTGTAACGTGGTAAGGTTAAGCTTTACTTTGGCGTTACCAGGGACCAACCCTGAGGTGGGTGCTCGAGGACGAGGGTCTGGTGCCTGAGTCTTTCCCCTATGGGGCCTGGCTTGATATAGCCCAAAGGGCCGTGGACCCACTAACAGTAGTAGGATCCGTAAGGGGCCGGTGCAGATAAATCTGGCCAACAGTTGAAGGCGGGGGCCTCGATGATTGGATCTCTGGACACGGAAATTGGCTGACACGTCTCTGCAACATTGTGTCAGTTGGGGACAGTGCCTCTGGACTGGCAGACTGGGGAGGTGGTCCCTCTGTTTAAAAATGGAGTCCAGAGGGTGTGTTCGAACTACAGAGGGATCACACTCCTCAGCTTCCCCGGTAAGTTTTACTCACGGGTACTGGAGAGGAGAATCTGACATATTGTTGAACCTTAGATTCAGGAGGACAATGTGGTTTCCGTCCTGGCCGTGGAACACTGGACCAGCTCTGTACTCTCCACCGAGTGCTCGAGGGTTCATGGCAGTTTGCCCAACCAGTCCCTATGTACTTTGTGGATTTGGAGAAGGCTTTTGACCGTGTCCCTCGTGGTGTTCTTTGCGGGGTGCTTTGGGAGTATGGGGTCCACTTGCCCTTTACTCAGGACTGTCTGATCCCTGTATGACTGAAGAAATGGTCTCTACTCCATATGAATGGTTCTTAATCAGCCTCGAAGAATTGGTTCTCCTCCTGTGTGGGTCCGGCTCCACCGTCTATCTAAAAATTGAGGCGTGTCCGCCTGTCCGTCCGAGGGAGTCGGATCTCTCCTTCACTGTGGAACTTCTCCATGTTTCTACTTTTGCCCAAAGAGGTTTGGTAGTTGGTAGTTTTTCCTGGCCGAGAAGGAGGGTATAAGGACAGGGGAGCTTGGGACATCTGTCTAAGGACACAGGATGCAACCCTCGAGACAACTACTGTTGTGATTTTGGGCGTAACAAAAATAAATGGAATTAAATTGAAGCAGAAGAAGAAGCAGAAGCTGTGTTCACAGTAAGTCAAATCTGTGCATGTTGGTCTCTGCCAGGGCTCCCCCTTCTCTGGTTCTGTTCATTGGTTTCATGGACATAATTTGTAGGTACAGTCAGGAGTCAGAGGTCAATCTATGTTCCTACCCTCTCCTATGGTCATGAGCTTTGGCTAATGAATGAAAGGACAAGATACAAGCGGTCAAAATGAGTTTCCTCCGCAGGGTGGCTGGGCGCTCCCTTAGAGAGAGTTCTGAGTGGAATCTGTCCACAGGACAATTATTAGTCATGCACTAATGTGAGGGACACAGCAAACCGGACATGACGTCATCGCGATCGCTCGTATACATTAATGTTAATTATTGGTAACGCATGAGTACTCTAAGGCGTTACTTTATCACACAGTAGCGCAGTAACATAACGTGTTAGTTTTCATGGGCAGTAACGAGGTAACGTAAGAAGGTACTTGCTGCACGGTGGTCGAGTGGTTAAGGCACAGCATGCCAGGCTCCAAGTGCTCCAAGTGCATTCGACCGCAGTGTCGCGAGGTTGATTCTCGACTCCGACATTTACCCTCTCACTCATCCCCCATTTCACTCTGTACTTTCCTGTCAGTAAAGCCTATGGACAACAAAATCTTAAAAAAAAAAAGTCACAATCACTCAGCAACTCCGAGAGTCCGATACTACAGAGCTAGTCCCATGTATTTTTTCCTATAAGCGTTAGCATTAGCACATGAGACTCTTGTGATACTAATACAGAAGTTAATGAGTACAGTCACTATTTGAAGTGATTTGGTTCATCATTTGTGACTTCCTGTACATGAAACCTTATAATACAATTTAAAAATTATTAAATTACATTAGATTTTTAGGAATCTGATTATTATTGAATATGATGAATTTCACGTTTATATTATGACAGCGAGGCACAGTATGAAGGGCAGGCCTAGTACGCATTAGCTTCAGCCTTCTGTCAAGTGATACTGTTTCTGCACAAATACCTGTGACCGAAATAAACTAATCTAAGTAACCAATTAATGTAAATGCTAATTTGCGTTTTTACGTTTTTCCAACCAAAAATAAGCAACAATTTTGCATGACCAGTGTACAAATGTCAGGATGGGAAAATGCTATTATCTTTCCTTAAAATTGTATTTGAGATTCACAAAAAGTATAATTTGCAGTCATAATCTCCTATTAAATAAATAATTGCTGTAAAACCCGATATTACATGTGTTTACAGCAGCTCTGATATCACTTACATTTGTTTTTACTTTGACAAAACACCGATTTTGTGATATTCTGAGGTTAATCACAGTTTCTTCAGTGAAATCACATTACGTTCCACTTCACTTTTGCTCCATTCGTATTTTAGAATGTATTTGTTTAGACACTTTTAAAGGTTATACACAGTAGAACAGTATGGACATGTATCAGCGGACTCACCATCACACATGCCCAGCAGCAGCAGGAGGGGGAGTGCACCTGGGGCCATATCAGGGGCCACTTTCGGTCATCTCAGGTCATCTCAGGTCAGCAGCATCTTCAGTCCAGACTCCAGACCCAAACACAGCATGACACAGTCCTGTAAACACGGCTCACCGATCTCAGCTAAAGTACAGTCCTGTGTGCTGCCTGTCAGATAGTATGTTTAAAGTGGAAAGCACGCGGGAAGGCAGCTTTTAAAGGTGAGTGTTGTGGAGCTGCGGATAAGGAGTCACGTACATTTGGGCGTTCTGACAGTGAGTAGTAGAACCGGTGCCGCTGGTTATAATTAACATTCCTCACATCACAGTTCAAATGCGCTGGAGCTATGTAGTCACTCATAAAGTATTTAGGACATTATCATTTTGTCTAATATCATTAACTAAATAAACATTGAATAAACAGTCATGAATGATGAATAAACCTATGCCTACGTCAGATTTTATAATATAATTATATTATTATTATTATACACAGTGTCATGAAATGAATTAAGATTAAGAAAAATTAAGATTTCCAACGATATATAGCACCATGTCTCTGTAACTTTAAAATATCTTTTTTTCATTGGATTATTGTAGAAAAAGATTCAGTTGGAGTCATCTGGTCTTAAAAAAAAACATTTCGACTCTCATCCAAGAGTCATTCTCAATCTTGCGAATCGAGTCTGAGAACTCTGTGTACCTCTCAGACAACTACAACTGAATCTTTTTCTACAATGGAACACTCCCGAGCAGCTCCAAAATGAGCTCATTCTCACCCATTTCTGACCTTGTATTGCAAATAGGCTTTAGCATTTTTTGGCACAGTTTTTCTGCTGAATAACATCCAGAAGAATCATATAGTGCTCCTTCTAAGCTTCACAAAGATGTGTCTCACTCCCAGGTAAAGCCTCGGGGGAGGGGAAGGGAAGCTGTGCACAAACGGTTGTTAATTCACATGATAATGAGCCTTATTTATATTTAGTACCTGGAGGGGAAAAGTAGGCACTAAAGTTCTATTTAATCATTTTTAGGCACAATTATTTGCTTTTACACTTCATCTGACATGTTGGTGCAACCCCTCATTTGTCCAGGAGTGTTCCATTGTAGAAAAAGACCAGTTGTATCATCTGGACTCTGTTTTTAGAAAAACAAAACGTTTCGACTCTCATCCAAGAGTCATTCTACAATCTGCGAATCGAGGCTGGGAACTAAAACCTGAGTTCCCAGAATTCGCAGATTGAGAATGACTCTTGGATGAGAGTCGCAACGTTTTTCCAAATGATACAACTGTTCATCTGACATGTTTGAAGAAATATGTTTGTCTTTATTTCACTAGGCACTTTTGGGTACATTTGTACACAATTGCACCATTATAAGCACAAATACATTGTAATATCACCCAGTTGTTATTGACCAGTAGAGCAATATGAAGTATGCACTATGAAGTACTGTATGTCTTTGATAGAGGCATTTGAAATCAACCATTATTTTCTATATGAAATAAATCAATATTATATATATTCTTTAAATGCTGTAGGTTTGCAGGTAAGCTACACCACTTACATTGTTCCCAAGCACATCACCAGAAGATAGAATTTTTTACCTTTCAAATAATGTACAACACATTTTAATACAATTACTAATTTGGAAAATTACAGTTAAGACACTAGGGATGGGAAACAAGACAAAACATTGGTACGGCTCTGGGTTACTCAAGCGTTCTACAAGTGATCTAAGACACAACAGCATCCAATAACAAGGATATCGGTGTAAACAGAAACAACAGTGCCAGCCCAAGGGCCAAAGATGCGGTATGACCAGACAGACCACGAGGGGCATGGGTGGTGGTAGATGATTCTGGCTTGACATAAATTGAGTCATTCATCATTTGCGGTCCTTGAAATTTGGGAGGTTGGTTTTTAAGCCATTTGATGTGGACCGCCTTGCATTTGCCCCTGAGAGCAGTCTTGTGCCCAATGTCTGGTCCCATAGCAATTTAAGCATTGATTTGGAGCCAAGTTGAACTTAGTTTGTCTTCTCCCAGCTCCTTTTCCACGTCCTCCTCCACAAGAGTGTGTGTTTTGATTGTAGATGTTTGCTAAAGCAGTGTTGGTGTTTGCATTTGAGTCTGTGGCAGGTGGTGCTGCCTGTGGTTGTGCCATAGTGGGTTGTCCTTGGGCACTGTCTGACACGAGATTCTCTTCCACAGTCATTATATTATATTTACATCTTTTTGGAGCTTTTTGAGTTGTAGTTTGAGCCACATCCATTTTCTGCACATCCTCATTCTGTCCTTTCTTTTCCTTCAGGTATTTGGCAACATGATGTTGGCAGTGCCTCCAACTCTTCTTCTGTTTTGGAGTAGAGACCAATGGCATCAGCCAAATGATCCTGTACTGATTTGCGCAGTCCTTTTACCAGAGTAGTAAAGAATATGATGGGGTTGCTAGTGCATGGTTGTATGGGCTCTCCAGTTGCATCATGGAACTTTATCCCTTTGCTTGTAGGTGAAATAGTCTTCATCATTTTTCATTTCCAGAGCCATTAGTGCGTAGGTTATGCAGGTGGGGTACGTTTCTTTTAGCACCAGGGTTAACTTGTGGCAAGATGCTCTAACTGGTGCATGAACCCACTTGGATACTTCAGAATGGATCTTGGCCACCTTATGCTCATCAGTTGCTATTACTAGGATTGCAGACACATGTCCCCAGGAGAGAGTTTCTCCTGCAGTATTTGTGGGCAATGCTCTGAGGAAGGCTGGTGCACTTTGTGTGGCAGTTTTAACATCAGCCATCTAGATCTTTCAATGTGAATAGAGCCTCCTCGTCGCATGAAAACTCATCATCTTCTTCCCTGGTACCTTTTGTGGACGGGAAGGGTTTGACATTCTCCACTCAGGAAAGCATCACTGTATACATGCTCATCCACCATTTATGTGAATGCTCCAACCACATATTGATTTGGTTTTAACACAAATGGGTTTGAACTGGTTTTCTTCTGTTGTTCCACTCCTCTTTGCATGTGCTTGTTTTCTTTTTTGAAGCGGAATTGGTCCCCCTTTTGTTCATGTTTCTTGGCTTTTGCTCTCTTCATTGTGCTAGAGCCCTGGCCTTTCTTTTTGTTATTCACTTTAAAAGAGATGTTCTTATAGGCTCCGTCTTTCCGGATTGGAGATTTCTTCATGTCTACAATTTTTCCTTTCACTGTCCAAATTGAATTTGTTTTGTAATTCAGGACATTGGATTCATGATATTCAATAATAAGATTGATTCCATTTTTGTTTGCTGAGAGTCACTGCTTCTCCATTGGATTGTGTTTTTGCGATTCTTTAAAAAATAATAATTTTTGCATTATTTTTGTCGTCTGACATCCAGAAGAGAATCGTTTGCAGCACAACTTGTATGTTTATATTCTAAGCGTGACGAGAGGCTCGCATTCTCCACCATTTCTGTTGAAATTTTGTCTATGAGAGATTACCAGAGGCAAAGAACGTTCTCATGGTGCATACAGGGAAAACAGGCCGAACAGTCCTGCTTGTTGTGCTGAACGTCTTGATTTTGAGTTCATTCTCCAACAGTTTAACTGTGGTTCAAATAGCTGCTACTTGGGTCTGATGTAATGGCATGATGTCAGCCTTAAAATTATGTGTACCGGTTTACAGCTAATGAGGAAGTACACAGTGACAGATTATTGTATCCAATATGATAAATATACGACATGCCTGAGACATAAACAAGATAGTTAAATGAGAATATCTTGGCCTAGTTCAAAGATCTTAGGCGGGGACTAGTTTGTTGCAGGATTACCAATAATTCATATTTAATGATACATTTAAAAACATATATAAATCATAAGGAGGGACTGTGCTTGACATGGAAAAAAAAACAGAATTGTTTAATATTTTCCCACAAAATAACTTTTTAAAGGCTGAGGGTTAAAGTGATCCATAAATAGTGAATAGTACAAAAACATCACATTTCAGTTATAGACATATTGTCAACATATTGTCAACCAAACTAAACTGAAGCTATCATTTTAAAATTGTACAGTGTAACTTTTCTGTTGGAGAGTCCACCACCCATTTGCCTGGAATGTTCCATAGTAAGGCATTAATCTTCTCTATCTTTGAATTAACATTCTCTATCTCCATGGCGACGAGCTGTTGATGCCTCCAGGTCAGTTACACGAGTGGAGAGAAAGAATGTTTTTCAAGGTATTTATGGGATTTGTAATTAATGCAATGATTAATGATTGTAGACCGAAGTTAAATAATTAGAATAAAACATTGCATTCTCAGATTGCAGATGTAATTTTTTTATTTGATAACCATTCGGCTTTTGTCCGATATTTTTTTCATTGAACTCGTGCAGGTGGGATTAGCCCAGGTGGCTAAGATTAGCATTTTAGATGCTTTATTTGAATTTTGAATGCATCTGCTGCTGCAGCTGCACCTCAAGACTTTTTGGTGCGCGTTCATCTTTCTCTGATGGTATGGTATCACCATATGTATGCTCTTTATTCTTCTCCTTTACGACAGTAATGTCAGGACTTGATTTATATTGTTCATGACAAGCTCACAATGGTAATTTGTTGCAGTCGCCTTGGGGTAGACTGATGGAGACATGGCTGCCTTTCCGCTACGTTGGGTCTTGTCAGTTAACTGATTGCTGTTATAGTGACCTGCAGATGATCTCTGACCTCTGGTCAGGAATGCCATGGCATTAAGGTGCTGCTACGTACAATTCCCAAATGGAGATTTATGGCGTCTCTGCAGGAGCAGAAACTTCATGCTTTGAACGTTGGAAAAAACTTTTGCCATCGGACGACTGCTTTTATTAAAATGAACTCACAGAGCCATTTTTTCTCCCAAGACAAAAGCTAAAACGCCAAAAAGACTATGCGGTTTTAGAAAACAATCATCTGATTGCAGACTTTGTCCACAAGATAAATTTACTGTACATAATGGAATTGTGTTCTGCACGTTCATTTAACTGTTTTGTAACTTGTCTTTTGAACAATATTACCTCTGTAACCATGTGGCCTAATGTTAATGCTAAACAATGGCTACATTATTCCGGAACTTTTTCTCTGCTCAACTCTGACTCAGCATGCAAACAGAGCACTTCGCTCTCAAAATGCTGGACTTCTGGTGGTCCCAAGAGTCTCTAAAAGCACTGTAGGAGGTAGAGCGTTTAGCTACCAAGCTCCTGTGTTGTGGAATCAGCTCCTGTCCATGTTAAAGAGGCCGACACAGTCTCTTCATTTAAGACCGGGCTTAAAACGTTCCTCTTTGAAATCGCTTATGGTCAGGCCAGTTAGGAACAGAATAAAAACCTACAGTTCCAGCTATGCTGCCCTAGGAGCAACTATACTGGGGGAAGTATGGCAGCTTGAGCACTATCTCTGCTTCTTATTACTTTTCTATCAAACATATTTAATATTTCATTTCACTGGCAATTTGTTAATCGCTTTTCCTTCTTTTTCTCCCACTTCCTCGACGGGAGTGGAGCAGGCACATCGATGACCTGTGGATCCAGATGCTCCTCATCTGCCTGGAGAAACGGTCTGCCTGGAGAAACGGTCTCTACTCCTTATGAACGGTTCTTCATCGGCCTCAGAATTGGTTTCCTCCTGAGTGGGTCCAGCTCCACAGACTATCTGCAAATTGAGGCGCGTCCGCCTGTCCGTCAGAGGGAGTCGGATCTCTCTTCCGTGGCACTCCACAGGTTTCTACTTTTTCCCAAAGAGGTTTGGTAGTTTTTCCTGGCCGAGAAGGAGGGTCTAAGGACAGGGGAGCTTGGGACATCTGTCTAAGGACACGGGACGCTGGGACATTTCCAAGTCCTATGAACATTGTTTATTTTGTTTTCCACTGTAGCCTCTCGAGGCAACTACTGTTGTGATTTTGGGCGTTACAAAAATAAATTGAATTGAATTGAATTGAAGCGTGCGTGCTGATTGGTCGAACACTGATGCTTAACCAACCCCTCCAGGGGTCTGTGAGAGAGAGAAGACAAACTCAGTTCTATCAGATCTTCAAGAAGGAAGTATCTCAACCAGGGAGATGAGAAAATGGGCTTATCTCTGTCTTAGCGATGCTAAGCTAACCCACGGAACAAAGAAAACTTCCAGAGAGACACGCCCGCGGAAGATAACTTTTCTCTCCCATAAAGCTGTGCCAGTTTTTCTTAGACGTGATTTAAATTTACATTTGTTAAGTAGGCTATTGGGTTAGATAGACAGCTTAGTGATGGAGGCTCCACACAAGAGACGCCGACAGTCTGTTGTTTGGGAGCATTTCCATTTAGAGTCTAATAAAGTTAGGTGTATTGTTTGTGATAGGCAGCTGGCCTATTTGAACAATACCTCTTCTATGATGCGCCATTTAAAATCCTGCCATCCTGCCATTTTGGGGACAGCAGAAAATGCTAGCCCCTCTGTTCTAAGCACTGCTGGTGCCACTCCTGGCACGTGTAACCACGGTATGCAGAGTAATATATTATCGAATATTATTAGGCTATGTAAATTATTAAGTGAAGCTGTAAATTAACCAAGCCCCTGCATTGTGCTGTCCAAATCACAAGTTTCAGTCATTGTAAAACGGCTACATGAATTATTTAGACAGTAGGCGGCACCGCTACAGTTTAAAAATGAAATACTTAGATTGTGTCAGTCTTTACACAAACCCCTTAAAATTTGCCTAAAACTGTCATTTTATTTAATTGTAAATGTTCAGTAACATTATAGCATAATATATATATTTATACATATATATTTCATATAATAGGTAGACACGCAGTAAGTCGTCAGCGTTTGCAAAGCTTTGTTAGTACTTGTGCACATTTAGACCTTTTAAATTGTGTTCATGAAATGCTTTAGCTTTTCCTTTAGTCAGACAGAGGTCCTTGGATGAATCCCTGGTAACAATGGTGGTGAAGGATTTGCTGCCTCTCTCTGCAGTGGAGGATGAAGGTCCATGGTCACCCATTGTATGATAAGACCAAAGCTCTAGTAAAAGACCTAAAAACTTGTGAGCTGCACAGCAGATATGTGGTCTTCAATTAATATGGAAATTGTCGTGCTTGCCATTATATGACCCCTGAAGCAAAACTTAAGACTGTTGTACGTGGTGTATCTCAGTTTGAACACTCACACAGCTCAGCACATTGCAGTTCCTCAAAAGGTCCTACTGGCAGAGTGGGGTATTACTGAAAAAGTACAATGCATGGTGACAGATAATGCAGCCAACATGATTCTGAGTGTCACGCTCCTTCACCTCCGTTCTGTTCCATGTTTTGCATCTCATCTAATCTTACCAAAACAGAGCTGTCAGAGGAGAAGAGAGTGTCAGCTTCAAAATGTTTTCCCCTGTATCAAATGTTACAGTATAAAGAGAAGATGTGGCACTCAACACAAGAATGAACTCAGCAGTTAGGTATGTCTGTTGTTTTATTATAATTATCATTATCATTATCATTATTATTATTAGGCCCGAGGCCTTTTAGTTCCGCAAAGCCGTGCGAAGCATGGCTGCTTAAGTCCCGTGCATACTAATTAGTAGTAAGAAAATCTAACATTATCGTCGTAAACGGGAGTTTTTTCAAATGTTGAAAAAATGCATTGAGAGATGGGAAATGGCCCAAAAAAAATCTGATTGTAGAATGATCAAATTTGGCGCAAAGGGAGATGGTGACAAGAGAAGTAAAAAATATTATTACGACAATGCCGTCCGCCCAACCAAATGTCAGCCCTATGGGATCAAGCTAAGCATTACTAGGGAGTTTTTCCAAATGTCGTACTTTCACGAAACTCCTCCAGAAAAAGCTGAAATTTGGTGAAAATGGTGTTGAGGAGTGGGACATCAAAAGATATATCCAAATTATATTGATATCTTTCCCAGTGTCTGTACGGCGAAGCTGCAAACTGTTACTAGAATTTCAGAAATTTCTAAAATTTTATATTTGCTGTCATTTGCACATACAAAGTCCGATTTGCATCAAATTTGAATCAGTTGTTAAACCGTTTGACCTAAACCTACCTGAAGTGAAACAAATTCATTTGGCGCTATAGCGCCCCCCACAAAGTGAAATCAAATTTTATATGGGGAGCAAAATATTTCGTTATTTTTCAATTTTATGAAATTTGGCACAAAATTACATTTCGGCGTCCTGATCAAAAAAGTCAATGAGACGCATGTCATATTTGTTACGCCGTAGCAGTAGCGATGACAGAAACCTCCCATTTTATTCCAAGGAGAAAATCACCATTTCTCTGAAATTTTAACATAGTTACACTTTAGACTTTCACAAACTCCTCCTAGGGCGTTAGCCCGATTAACCTAAAATTTTGGGACTCATCTTCAGGAGTGGGGCAACAAAAGTTATATAAATTTTTTTATTATAAGTGCCACGGTGTGTGTGCGGCAAAGCCACACATTTTGCCAAGAATTTCCCAAAAATTGCCTTTTGACTGGGGACCTCAAAAGGAGTGGGTTATTCAACTTTTTCCGAATTTTTTTTTGTAGAATTATCTTTGTGCGGTATAACCGCAAATTTTCACAAAATAGGGACATTTTCAGTAGAAAATAATGCCCCTATTTGTAAAGCAGCAAAGAGGAGAAATGCGATAGCGCCACAGATTTGGCAGTAGGTGTAATAAAAGGAGGAAAATTGGGGCGCATTTTGCGACGGTGGCGGCGGCGGTGGCGGTGGCGGCGGTGGCGGCGGCATGGCGAGGGCCGATCATTGCCGCTTGCGGCTATATTTATTATTATTATTATTTAGTAGGAGCTTTCTTGAAGGAGGGACTACAAATGAGATGTGGCAATCACGAAACGTTTCGAGTCTTGGCACTGGCAACTTTACTGGACCCGAGATTTAAACATTTGCCGTTTGGAAAGCCATCAAAAGCACATGAAGCGGAGAAACAATTAACAATAGAGTGGGCCTCTTTAATGCAATCGAACACCTCAACCTCCGGTACGTATTTGTATTTGTACGTATCCCACGCTATATCATCATCATCATCTACTTCAGCAATGGAGGGCCTTTGGGACATGTTTGACAAAAAGATCCAGGAAAACACCATCACACAAAGCTGCCACTGTAGAAGTAAAAAAAAATATCTCCAGGATCAGTTTGACACCAGACAGAGGACCCTTTACTCTATTGGAAGTAGAGAGCTGTGCTATTTCCCCATTTGTTTATTTTGTCCAAAAAATACCTGTGTATGCCAGCAACAAGTGTACCATGTGAGAGACTTTTTTCTAAGGAGAAGTGATAAGTAAGAAAAGAAATAGGCTAAATCCATCCACAGCAGAAATAATTATATTTTTGAATAAAAACCTTGAAATGTAAAAAAAAATACAGCTTCTTGTTTTATATAAAGTAAAACTAACGCAAATACAAAAATAACAAACACACACACACACACACACACAACAACAGATATAACCATATTTGAAGGGTAACAATTTCTAATAAGATGGTCATGTTTCAGAAAGCACTTGGTTCAATCAGTGAGGCCTTTGTAGTACTAACATGTTGCCACTAGATGTCACTGTGGAGAAAGTTTTGAAACTGTGATTCGAAGCGGCCGCACAATCGCTTCAACTGCTTTGGTGTTTAATGGTGCTTCATGTTGCCCATCCCTACATTGCTGTTTAATGAGGCTTCACTTTGCCCATCACTAGCGCAAAGTGCATTGTGCAAAAAATACAAATAAAAATAGATGCAAGGACCTGTGTCTTCTCCAGCAGCAGAACAAGACAATGACAATCCACTTATCCTGTTCACAATTGGGCAACACCACGGACAATTGACAGGGATGTTATCATACCATCATATCATACTTAAACCCACTCAACTACACACAAATATGTACATAAAACCCTAAAACCAGTACCTAACAATGATAAAAAGCCTTAAACCCCTGTACAAAGCCCTATCTTGGTCCCCTACACATCCTCTGCCTTGGTCCAGCCGGGAACCCTTACATGGGAGCTCGTTTCTAGAGGGAACACTTTGTGACAGTGTGTGCTCAGTGGCAAATGGAGTGGGACGCTGAAAGGAGAGGAAGGCACTTTTACAATATTCAGAGGAGTATTATGGGGGGGAGACGATACAACCCGGGGAAACAATGGGAGTGAGCAAGTTCTGATAACAAGACTGTGATTGGGCCGCTGTGGTTTGGCATCGGACCTCTTTGTGATTGGAAAACACCATAATGGCCAATGTGAAACCTGTGGAAAAGAAGAAACTTCCCCCCATGTTTTAACGGTAAAAGGTGTGCAGTCCAGAGGAGATCACTTTTTTACACAAGAAGAAGAAGAGGGACCCCTTTTACTCCTGGACACAAGAACAGAGGACACCAAAAACACTACAAACTACATTAACACACCCAAACACCTAAACATCCTTAAACACAAATATTCAAAATCAGAATCAGAAAAGGTTTATTGCCATTGTCAATGAACAGAATTCACAAACATAGGAACTTGTCTCGGCCTTAAGGTGCAACATAAAACACTGAAGCATAATAAAAACAACATATATGAAATCAAAGGGCATGCATTAAGAAACAGTTTAAGATTACTATAGTATAAATAAAAATAGGCTTACTATGTACGTAAGAATTTACAGTTGTAGTGCAGAAAGTGACAGTGCAGTGAGTGGTTTTGATAATTGCAGTTAAAGTGACAGGTGTTTAAGAAGTGTTCATGAGTCCAACGGCAGAGGGAAAGGAACTATTCTTGTGGCGGGAGGTTCTGGTCCGGATGGACCGTAGCCTCCTGCCTGAGGGGAGTGGTTCAAATAGACCATGTCCAGGGTGAGAAGGGTCAGCTGTGAGCCGACCTGCTCGCCAGAGCCCTGGAGATGTCCTGCAGAGATGGAAGTCTGCAGCTGATCACTTCTCAGCAGAACTCACAATGCGCTGTAGTCCTCTGTTTGTCCTGGCTGTGGCTCCAGCAGAGGGCGCTTGAAGTCTCTGTTTGTCTGCTGTGGCTCCAGAAGAGGGCGCGTAGTCTCTGTTTGTCCCTGGCTGTGGCTCCAGCGTACCACACGGTGATGGAGGAGGTGAGGGGACTCAATGATGGCCGTGTAAAACTGCACCATCATCTGCACTGGCAGCTTGGCTTTCCTCTGCTTCTGCAGGAAGTACATCCTCTGCTGGGCCTCTTGATGAGGGAGCTGATGGTGGCTCCCACTATAGGTCATGGGTGATGGTGGTGCCAGGGAGCAGAAGGAGTACACGGTGGTGATGGGGAAGTCTGTCATAATGAGGGGGGCTGGGGGGCTGTGACTTTCCTGAAGTCCATGATCATCTCACTGTCTTCCTGGGCGTCCTGGGACTCCAGGTTGTTACCGCTGCACCATGACACCAGCCGGTCCACCTCCTTCCTGTAGACAGACTCATCCCCGTCCGAGATGAGCCCAATGAGGGTGGTGTCGTCTGCAAACTTGATCAGTTTTACGGGGGGGCCACCGTGCGGGAGGGGGTGGTCACATCAAACCTGGAGTAGAACGTGTTAAACTGCTCAGCCAGTTTTCGGTTGTCTGCAGCAGGGGGGGCTCGGGGCTTATGATTGGTGAGAAGCTGGAGCCCCCGCCACACGGAGGCGGGGTTGTTGTCAGAGAACTGTTGGTTGTTGTACTGTGATCTCGCTCTTGATACCGCTTTGCTAAATCCATACTACGTATCTTTGTAGCGCCCCCTGTCTCCAGCCCTGTGCGCTGCCTCCTTCTGCTGCCTTTACTGCCTCCGTTTTGGAGTGAACCAGGGTTTGTCATTGTTGAAGTGACTTTGGTGTATGTTGGTATAAAGCTGTCCTCACAGAATATAAGATAAGATAAGATCACCTTTATTTGACCCACAATGGGAAAGAAAACTCTTATAAAAAAAACTCTTATAAAAAAAACCCTCTTATAATCTTAATAATAACACTCTTATTTACAGCTGTCATATGGACAGAAAATATATCCACTCTCTCAATGTCCCTTCCCTGGATGTTCACTGGTGAGGGGGCAGCAGAGTGGCGTCTGCGGAAGTCCACCACCATCTCCTTGGTCTTCCCCGCGTTCATGAGGAGGTGGTTCTGCTGACACCAGTCCACAAAGTCCTGCTTCAATAAATATTTAAAATCAATTTTGTGCAATTGTCTTTTCGAAAGTGCAATTTGATTCTTAAAGTGCTGTGTGCAATTAAAGTGCCAAATGTAATTTAAAGTGCAAATCATGAAGTGTCAAGTGCTAGTGGTAGCAAACGGGCTCTTTGTTACAGTTAGTCTGGTGAAAGTGAATGGATTTAAAAAAGGAGCTCTTCTGGATTATGGATGATGTCAGGAGGTGGGGGATTAAATATGGAGGATTAGACATGTTTGAACACATGAAACACTATGCCAGGTTTGGTTTTGATGAAGAAACATTTATATTGAATCAGGCTTTTGGGGGAAAATGATTAATCTCCAGACCTGTACAGTTTCAATGCAAAATAGAGTATTTATTGATGAGTGACAAAAAGATGACACACCAGCAAGATTTAAGCCATTTCTGCAGAAAAAGCTGCTCTCAGATAGTTACATGCCATTATATGCCCCCTCAGTTCATGAATAATGGAGCCTGACACTCATGAAATATCATATAGTTTTAGTTTTGAGATATGCATAGCTCTTCCCCTGTATTTAACTTATCAGTTTTTCCCCACATTGAATTATTTATATTATTTAAAAAGAGTGTTTTTATTATTGTGCTATTGAAATTTGTCCTTTAGAATCAAAATGAGTACTAGACATAGTTTAGTCCTAATACAGTCCTGGTTAAATCCGGGTTTAGTTTGGAGTCTGTTCAGTATCTGTTGAGCCGCACACAGCATGAGGACACAACTGCAGCTGCAATTCAAACTTTTATTGTTTTATGATCAGCCTTGTTAATGTTTGAGCACGTTCAGTCCAAAGTCCAGATTCAGATCGAACGCATTTTTGCTTTTCTCTGTACATTTTTTTAGTTGGTGTCACAGATGTGAGTAATATTTTAAATGACCTCATCACATTTACTCATATACACATCCTATAACCCTGGGGAGGTAGTGGAGTGTCTTGCCAAGCAGCACAACAAACATCTACCAACTACTTCCATCTTGAATATGAAGGGTTTATCACCAAAAACTATCAAGAACTGTCAAACATTTTAGCATAACACTTTTAAATAGTTTAGAAAAAACAATCCGTCTATTGTAATCAGTCAGATTACACAAAAGGGTCAAACAGTCTCGGCCTTAAGTAATGTAAATGTAACATTCTGAAAACAAAAGAATTTGAAACTCATTGAGATATTCCTATTTGTTAGGTACATTTAAATTTGGCCCTGTTTCTCTGCAGTATCATGTATTCTCATACACGTAACCAGAAAGAGTTTAAGGCCTCTCCCTGGTCATCTCCATCAGCTCGTGTAGGTGGAACTGCACTTTATGGTTTTATTGCGGCTAAAGTCCTCCGTTTCCCGCTTGACTCACACATTCAGCTCCACTCTCTGACTCGAGCTCTTCTCCTGCTTTACATTCTCTTCAGATCTATTGACATTATTAGGTAAAAATCATGTCGACGGCGGTAGAAGCCACAGGGTTCATCATGTGCCTGATCAGCTGGCTCGTCACCGGATCGGCTCTGGCTAACGACTACTGGAAGATCTCCACGGTGTCGGGCAGTGTGATCATCTCTCAGAGGCTGTTTGAGAACCTGTGGCACTCCTGTGCTGAGAACAGCGCCGGGATCGCAGAGTGCCGTGACTTTGAGTCTCTGCTCGATCTGCCTGGTGAGTTGAACCTGTATCAAATGAGGCTCACACAACGCTACAAAACAAAAACAGATAAATACAAATACTTTTCGAATGAAGTGCGATTGAGATGAACTTTGATTCTTCAAGCCGACGTTACAGATGAGATGTAGGGAGCGTATGACAGATTTGTTTGGGTAAATGTCTCCCTATTGTGTAGACACAGTTTGTAGTTGTGTATAAGAATGGAAAGGCTGAGGAGGCCAGTGGTTCTGGAGATGGAGTGGAGGAGGCCGGCCTCTGCCCGGCTATACTTAACTAATGATGACACTGATCTGCGGTAAATAAATCCTGAAATGTGTATTAACAATTAATCATCAGAGTGAAAATGTTCCACTTTTCCCTTACTGTCGTTAACAGTATAGATTCACACAACGGGGAAACAGTGTGACTTACTGATAATAGAAAGTGCAAGAGACAAGTTGTTATAATTTTCCAATTTTGACTTTATTCAATGGGACAATATTTGTTGTAAATATAAATGACACTACTCTAGTGTCAGTTTGTGAAGAAAGGTGTAAAAATCTGTGTAAAATGTGTAAAAACATATTAATGACATCAGAGTAACATAATTCATCCAAATGTTTGGCGCTATTTATAACAAACATATTTTTCTGACTCTGAACATGAATTGAACACAATAAAGCTGTTTGTATACATGTTTATTTGTAAAATAATAATATATCTGACATTCAAGGAGTTTTGGCCCAGTGTACAACATGGTTGCTCGGTAACAGTTATGGAATTTCCAAGTGTAATGTCATGATTTACCAAAATTATTGGCCTAAAACATTTGCAAACTGGGATCAAATGCGTAATCTCGCATATCATTATCTGCATTAAAATGAGTCCTGTTTGACACAGTGATGTCACAGCCCTGTGTCCTTCTGGGTAACTGACCAATGACACCACATTATTCCGTAATCATTATGCAGAGACCCACAAGCTTTCTTTTCCTCTTATAATGAATACAGTGCTTTGTTTTAACCAGATGATGCTGGCAAGGATGTCCCTTATCTCCTCTTTTATTTATTGAAGATTAGAACCTGTGGCTGACAAAGTAGGGAATATTAAAAGAAAAAAGAAAAAAAGATCTCTGTATCTGATGCATTTAATGTCATCTATGTTGTGTGTTCTTCTGTAGGTAATATCAGACGGTTGATTGTCTACTTGTCCCATCAAAATGTAGCATAACACTAACCCTGAAAGCATTATTATATAGTAAACCACAAGCTGGTTCACTGGTTGAACGGCAGTGCCTTATCTCTGCTATTATTCAGTGTAATAAAAACAATCTTTTTCCGAGCCAATAGAAACCAGAGAAACAGGAAGTGTTTAGTGACATGTTTAACCAAATGCCACACCTTTGTAACGTCTCTGTAACATCAGAGTGAAGTCACACAAACCGCTGTGTCGTGTCTGGTTCAAAGTCCATCAGTGTGGACATGATGCCAGGGCGAAACTGACAGAGTGACAGCCATTTAGGAAGAATTCTGGTATTTATATCAACTGAAAGCTTTTGTCACTTACTGTACATATTTACACACATATGTGACATACAAATAATCAGGAAAAAAGAATTTGATACTTTCAAATAATGTTAGGTACAAGTGAAACAAACGTAGTATTGAACTATAACAAAGGTATCATTATTTTACATTTTGTTCAATGTAAACTGCAATATTAATTCAAAACATCTAATAACAGAAACAAATACATCAACGTATTATTCCAAACTACAAAACTGATAAGCAACAAATTAATACAAATGGCAGGGAATAAAGCCTCAAATGCAGGAATCAATCAAAATACAACTTTGAGTAAGACTTTTAAAACATGGTTAAAAGATCATAAAAGTCATTTTCATAGTATATACCCTTTAAATTGAATTTGAATGTTTATGTGATCCTCTATTTCATACAATGAAATGGTTGGCCACAGTCACCACACACACTGGAGCGTCAACAAACAGTTCCTAATATCCAGTATGGCAGACTCGCACACTGGCGTAATGTGCGTTCTTCGTTTAGTTCCTGTTCGTAATCTTGCTGCTGCGTTTTGAACCAGTTGAAAACTTTTTATGGAGCTTTTAGGACGCGCTGTGAGCAGGGAGTTACAGGAGTCTAATCTAGATGTTACAAACGCATAAATAAGTTTTTCTGCATCGTTTTTAGTCAATATTTTTCTGATTTTAGTTCTATTACGGAGATGAAAGTTTTACAGGCTTGATTTATATGCGCTTTGAACAAGAGTTCTAACTGCTCAGATAAAGAGTCTCGCAGACATTTATGACCTACTACAATATCCTCAGTTTTTTCAGGGTTAAGAAGCAGACAATTAAGTGTCATTGAGGTTTTTATATCCTTCACACAAGCACTAAGTCTGTCTGTTTGATGATAATGTTACCGTAGAGGCAGCATATAAAGATTGAACAGAATCGGTCCGAGTACTGACAGCCCTGTGGCACTGAGGATTATCTTTAGAAAGGGTGAGGAGCTCATAGAGCTCTTACTTACAAACTGGTACCTTTATATCGATAGATAGTAAGATTCTAAACCCGCTGAGGGCGGGGCCTCCTGACCTTCATATTACATAAGCTCTGCGTAGAATGTTGTGGTTGTATGGTGTCAACAGAACCACGAAGAATGAGGTCATCAGAACCCGAATAGTGTTGAGTGTGAGAACGCACTAACCGTTTCTAATGATGTATTTATTATGTAAGAATAGAATGTGGTGTGGTGTGTGTGTGGTGGAAGTGTTGTGTGTGTGGTGTGTGGTGTGGTGTGGTTGTGGTGTAATGTGTGGTGTGTGGTGTAATGTGTGGTGTGGTGTGTGGTGTGTGGTGTGGTGTGTGGTGTGTGGTGTAATGTGTGTGTGTGGTGTGGTGTGTGGTGTAATGTGTGGTGTGTGGTGGTGTTGGTGTAATGTTGTGGTGTGTGTGTGGTGTGGAATCGTGTGGTTGGTGTAGTGTGTGGTGTGTGTGAGTGGAGTGTGTGGTTGTGTGTGGTAGGTGTGGTGTGTGGGTATGTGGTGTAGTGTGGTGTGGATGAGTTGGTGAGGAATGTGTGGTTGGTGGTGTGGATGTGTTTAATGTGTGGTGTGGTGTGTGGTGTGTGGTGTTGTGTGTGTGTGTGGGTGTGTGTGTTGGTGTTTGGTGTGTGGTGTGAGAGTGTTGTGAATGTTGTAATGCTGTGGTGATGTGTGATGTGTAATGGTGGTGTAATGTTGGTGGGTGTGTGGTGTTGTTGTGGTGTAGTGTGTAAGTGTGCTAGGTGTGGGGTGAATGTGTGTGTGTTGTTGGTGCATGGTAATGTGTGGTGTGGTGTGTGGTGTGTGGTTTGGTGCGGTGGCTGTTTGGTTGTGTAATGTGTGTGGTGTTAATGCACACTTCAGCTCGCGGTCCTGAGGGACGTTTGGCTATGTCCCTGACCCTGGTGTTTCCCTTCACAGCCTCATGATCATCGCCCTGCTCCTGGGCCTGGGCGCCATGATCGTGGCTCTGCTCGGACTCAAGTGCATCAAGATCGGTTCGTCCACCGACCAGTCCAAGGCCAAGCTGGCAGTGACCGGAGGCATACTGAGCACGCTCGGAGGTACGCTTCATTTACTCACCTTCTCTACAGTAGTGGTTCCCAAAGTGGGGGGGATCGCAAAGTATGATCAGGGGGTCACAAGATGATTTTACGATGTAATGTTACTGTTTTCAGTGAGGTAAAATACAGCGTATGTTTTTGACAAATATGGTCAGATAACACAATAAGTCGAGTCGGTTTCATAGTTACTTTGAGAGGTCCAGGCCTGAAAAGTGTTGAAACCCCTGCTCTTCATCACACTGCAGCAGTGTCCTGCATTTCAAGGGCTTAATGTATGTTACGCATAACTGGATTTGTGTTTTGTTTCATTCACACGTTTAACACACAAATCCTGCATATTAAGTTTTCTTCTGTCAAAGTGAAAACTCAGGATACAGGAAGTGCTCCACTGGGTTTTTAAACTCCACACACCGTAAAGCAGTTCAATTTTCTTTTTTTTAAACACTAAAGAGCTGCTTTTACAATAAATCTGTGCTGGGACAAAACAGAGTTGCCTTTATTATAGGGGGAAAATCACGTAAAGCCCCTTTAAGGCTTATTATTAAAGTATTACCCTGTACCCTTTTGTAAAAATAATTCTAAAATGTATTTTCCTTTATATAATATATAAAATAGAAACAATTCATAGGAAAGATATCATTGTGATTGACATTAGCCATACTGAGATACCTTCAGATGACATGTTCTCGTGACTTTCTTGTGTGTGTCAGGTCTGTGCACGCTGACTGCAGCATCGTGGTACGCCAACAGAGTAATCCAGGAGTTCTACGACCCCTTCCTCGGCGGCATCAGGTACAGCTGCACCGCACACACTCATCACTTTATTTCATGAAATCTACTTGCATCCAAAGGCCTTTTTCTCCCACAAAGACATAAGCCCTTAAGGAAACTATATGATTTTGAAGGATTGTACTGAAATATTTGTTTGTTTGTCTTATTCTAAGCCTAATTTATTAAAGTTGTAACTTCTAAATCAGGCGAAATTAGATTTAGATTTTTAGGACCCAATTGGCCGTAAGATAGTTTATTCAAATAGTAAATAAGCTATGCAAAAGCTCCTCTGTATTTTTGGATCAAACATATGCCAACAAAATGAAAACTATCGATGGCGATTTAAAAAAAAAAATACATTTGTCCTATTGTCGAAAAGATTCAGTTGTAGCCATTTTCGACAATGGAACAACACTCCTGGACGAATGAGGGATTACACATTTGTCCTACATTTATGTGAGTAAACTTCAAATGAATATCTCTAAATGCAAGATTTTTTGTTTGCGTAGGTTTGAGCTGGGGTCTGGGCTGTACCTGTGTTGGGGCGGAGCTGCCCTGGCACTGCTCGGTGGCGCCCTCCTGTGCACCGCCTGTAAGAGAGCTGGATCCCAGAAGAAAGGGTCAGTGGCTGTGCCCCAAGTGTGTCACATACGGCTGGGCTCTGTTCAAGTCCATCTAGTTTAAATATTCCTTTGTGTTACCAATACTGGATGGTTCAATATAGTTTTGTTGTTTTTTTTCAGACAATATCGATATTTGATATTTGTCTTGCGACTGTGGCTCTGTATCATCACCCACAAATTGTTGTCTAGTTGTAGTAAACTTCACACATTAACTTTCCACAGTTGTAAACATTTGAAATAAAATAAGGTAAAATTATTTAATTCACTAATAACATACTACAGTATTCTTTGCCTGATTGTCCTTCTATTTCCACAAGAAATAGCGAGTAGTCTGTTTGTACAGATACTCAGACCACAAACTGGGAATGACCCGAGAGACAAAAAATATAAATGACTTACGAAGTAATGTTTTTCTTCTACTCAAAAGCAAACATTTCATTTCTTTGTATTTTAACCAAAAAAAAACTGAAATGTCCTGTGGTGTGACTGTAACACTTTTCTTCAAAGATTTCTAGAATGAGTGTCATGAACAGTAAATACAGGTGTTGGAATACAGATGAATATGTACATTATTTTTAAATAAAAACAGGTTTATCTCTACTTTAAATCTAAAAAAGATATAAGTTTAAGGCTGTAATCCAAAGGGTTTTTTGAGGCCCTGCTTCACTCCGTGACTCTGCCTCTGCTGTGCCCGCTGCTCTGGTCGTGTTTGTGTTGCTCTGGTCGTGTTTGTGCTGCTCTGGTCGTGTTTGTGCGTTGTCTGTTTGTGTGCTTGGTCGTGTTGTGTAGTTTGTGCTGCTCTGGTCCGTGTTTGTGCTGCTCTGGTCGTGTTTGTGCTGCTCCTGTGTCGTGTTTGTGCTGCTCTGGTTCGTGTTTGTGCTGCTCTGGTCGTGTTTGTGCTGCTCTGGTCGTGTTTGTGCTGCTCTGGTCGGTTCGTCGTTTGGTGCTGCTCTGGTCGTGTTTGTGTTGCTCTGGTCGTGTTTGTGTTGCTCTGGTCGTGTTTGTGTTGCTCTGGTCGTGTTTGTGTTGCTCTGGTCGTGTTTGTGTGCTGGTGGGTTTGTGTGCTTCTGGTCGTGTTTGTGTGCTGCTACCTGGTCGTTAGTGTGCTTGCTCTGGTCGTGTTTGTGGCTGCTCTGGTCGTGTTTGTCGCTGTCTGGTCGTGTTTGTGCTGCTCTGGGTCGTGTTTGGTGCTGCTCTGGTCGTGTTTGTGTTGCTCTGGTCGTGTTTTGTGCTGCTTCTGGTCGTGTTTGTTGCTGCTTCTGGTCGTGGTTTGTGCTGCTCTGGTCGTGTTTGTGCTGCTCTGGTCGTGTTTTGCTGCTCTGGTCGGTTGTCTGCTCTGGTCGTGTTTTGTGCTGCTCTGGTCGTGTTGTGCTGCTCTGGTCGTGTTTGTGCTGCTCTGGTCGTGTTTGGTTGCTGCTCTGGTCGTGTTTGTGTTGCTCTTGTCGTGTTTGTGTGCTCTGGTCGTGTTGGCTGCTCTGTCGTGTTGTGCTGCTCTGGTCGTGTTTGGTGCTGCTCTGGTCGTGTTTGTGTTGCTCTGGTCGTGTTTGTGTTGCTCTGGTCGTGTTGTTGTGTGCTTCTGTCGTGTTTGTTGCTCTGGTCGTTTTGTGCTGCTCTGGTCGTGTTTGGTGCTGCTCTGGTCGTGTTTGTGCTGCTCTGGTCGTGTTTGTGCTGCTCTGGTCGTGTTTGTGCTGCTCTGTCGTGTTTGTGTGCTCTGGTCGTTTGGTGTTGTTCTTGTCGTGTTTTGTGTTGCTCGTCGTGTTTGTGCTGCTCTGGTCGTGTTTGTGCTGCTCGGTCGTGTTTGCTGCTCTGGTCGTGTTTGTGTTGCTCTGGTCAGTTTGTGCTGCTCTGGTGTGTTTGTGCTGCTCTGGTCGTGTTGTGCTGCTCTGGTCGTGTTTGTGCTGCTCTGGTCGTGTTTGTGCTGCCTGGTCGTGTTTTGCTGCTCTGGTCGTGTTTGTGCTGCTCTGGCGTGTTTGTGCTGCTCTGGTCGTTTTTGTGTTCTGCGTGTTTGTGTTGCTCTTGTCGTGTTTGTGTTGCTCTGGTCGTGTTTGTGCTGCTCTGGTCGTGTTTGTGCTGCTCTGGTCGTGTTTGTCTGCTCTGGTCGTGTTTGTGTTGCTTGTCGTGTTGTGTTGCTCTGATACCGGGAAGCAGCACGCTTGCTGGGCGTGTGCCACAGGGCTTTAAGAATGTCCACCAACACTCAAAAGTGCATTTTTATTGAAACAAACGTGATACATTTCCACACTTTTCTTGCTAATCTGGCGACACCCTCTCACACAGTAATCGGCCAGCGCCCCTCTTCTCTCTAGACAAACGGACTCAACCAGAGCAGCCTAAGTCCTGCCCTCTGAGTGTGATGAGAGACTCTGAATTCTGATTCTTGAATGTTTGCACACATGAAATCATGAACTAATAAAACTGATCTTTTTAATATTAAGCTTTACATTATTTATTGACACTTTTAATTGATTAATTGACCATTAAATACATTTATTGTGCATTAAATTCATTCATTAATGTTAATTAATGGACTGTAGACTATATATATATAATATATATACTATATATATATATATATATATATATATATATATATATATATATATATATATATATATATATATATATATATACACACACACACAAAGGTGCATTACATCACAGGACAGAATAAAGGTGCCACATCCTCAAATGTCAAGTACCTAAATATCAATTATTAGACCAATACACATACAAGACAAAATAAATAACTTGCCTGACACTAACATTAGGACTATTATAATGAGTATACTTTTAACCAATTATCGAATAATACAATACCTTTGTTATTTTATTAATCTTTAGGAGGATGTAAAGAGGCTGTGTAAATAATAGATAATAATATAATAACACCTATTTGAAGTTAGTTAACTGAAAAAATGTATAAAAATAATTAAATATTGTTAAAATATTATTAAACTATACATAATATTTATGTAGGTTTAGTCTTTTTCAATATCAAATCTTTTGGGAGTGTTTTTACTTTTATTTTGACTTTGTGTATTCTATTTGAGTCACATTTGTCTGAAAATATTCGTAAACTGTGCCCCGCCCTTGTTAGACCCAGACTCGCAGAAACATGAACTTACTCTGGTCTTTCTGTCTCTTCCAGGGGTTACATTGGAAACCAACCTAAGAAGGTGTACACAGCCACAGCGAAGTCAGACCCAGACTCAGCCCGCGCTTACGTCTGAGCCCAGCCGCCTGCTGCTCCAGACTCTCACTTCATTCTGTTTACTCCCCAAAAGCTTTCCCCTCACTTGTATCATGGTCTTTGAATAAAGTTTGTTATGGTTTTCTTCTCTGGTCTCAGTCTTATTGCTCATTTATGCTCCCAGCAAAGGCACAGCACTGCAGGAATATCTTAATTAGTCCACATTTTCTTGTTTTCTAACAGTTTTGAGTAGTTTCTGTTTATTTACGAGTAGGACCTTAAAGCAACAGTATGTAACTTTCTGGAGATGGAAAGTCACATGCTTGATTCCATGGAAATATAAAGTTAAACTCAGACTTTGAAACATTCTCCATGGAGCTAGATGCATTTCATGCCATCCCCATGAAAACAAGCAGATGTGTACGAGTCAGGTTTGTGGAGATGCAAGTAGCAAGTTTTTCTGTCATTTTGTGGCATTCTGACTTAAAGTGTACATACAGATCAAACTCCAACTGAAGACTCTCTTTGAGCTCAGATCTGTGTGCTGCTCGGTGGCAGAGTGAATAGACCATGTGCAAGGTCCATCTGCAGCTCACACTACACTGTCCTGTCCATATTTTGGACCATATTTTGATGTTCAGTTTTCACAACTCCTAAGGATCTAGTCCCAGTTTTGTTCTCCTGCAGATTTAGCTGTTTTTTTGGCCAAAAGAGTGAGATGCAGAGGAAAGCAAGCTGGGGCTCTAGTGCGTCTTTGGAAGCACAGCGCACATAAGCCCTTACCTGGGATTTTCCTCTCCAACGTTTGCTCACTCAGCAACAAGATGGATGAACTGGCGCTGCTGATGAGACAAAACGGATAGTTTTCTTCGTCTCCTGTTTTGTGCTCCACGGAGACGTGGCTCAGCGAGTCTGTCCCGGAATGCGCGATGCATCTGGAGGTATTTCAGCTCCTCCGCATCGTCAGAGAAAGAGAACTCTCCGTGGGAGAGTTAATGTATTAATTAAAAATGTAATAGCTTGTTAATATGAAGGCTATCAGAACGTAATTCAACAACATTCAACGACATTCACCCCTACCAACTTCATAAACCACTTTACCAAATGTGGTTTATGAAGATTTATTGACCAAATAATTGAACAGATAACTATGAATATGGAATATTCAAAATAATAATTAACAAATGGAGACATTAGATACGGTTGTTCTAGATATATCTAGTTGTGTGTTAGAGTTAATGTTGATTCTAAAATGATCTTATAAGCCAAACTGTGAAATACGTTGAGGGAGCTGATGCCTCCAGGCTTCAGCTCTGGAGTGGGTTTTTTTTCCCACACATGTCTGGTACGGCATGGGCTACTCAGTCTGAAACGCCAATCAATGTTCAGCAATCAGACACATGCTAGTGTGTGAGTCAGCTGACAGAGATGGGTCTGATCTGTTGTTTGGACATTAACCAGGCCACTTAGTTACACAGGTAAAAAAATCACAAGACAATCATAAAAACAGTATAATGAACCATTACAGAAACAACATTAACATTACGTAGAGTTAAATTCATCTTGTGGACAAAGTTTCATAAAACAGCTTTAGTTGAGTGTTAGCTTTTGTATTGGAGAGAAAATGGCTGAGAGTTCGTTTGAATCCAGAAGCAATCATTCAAGTGTGAAGCCTCTGCCTATGTATGTATGTGTTGTCTATGACCCGAAACCAGGTAAACATATTTTAAAGGACCACAGGAGACCAAATGAAAATGTTCAAAACATTTATTCATTTTCGGGTCATATTTCTTCTATTAAACAGAGGGAAAAGAGGACGATTAGAACAATTACAAAAAAATTAACAAATAACAACAGAAAGATTGACCTGTGAGAGTGAGCGCACAGCCGGCTCTCCATTTAAAAGGCTCCAGGGCGCTACAAAACAAAACTAACCTATGGAAAAAAAACTACGTACAATGAGGGAATTAACAATATCTAACACAGGAATAAATTCTAAAGAACTAATCTAAAGAAACAGAACTGGAAAAATATGAATACCAAAAATAGGGGGAAAAGTGCACAAACCTAACAGTATGTATGTATGTATGTATGTATGTATGTATGTATGTATGTATGTATGTATGTATGTATGTATCATACAGCTCCCCAAAGCTAGGGGAATTGTACCATGGTAAAAACCTTATGCCCCGCATGGCATTGTTTGGAGGATATGGCTACAGTTCGCCTGATCCCCACATACAGACAGGGAGAAGCTCTCCAACCTGTTGGGGAGGACTTCTAAAAACGGCTGACCAGTGAGGCAGTGGAGGAGCTATGCGCGTGTGTTGGATAATACAGACTTTGAGGTTTTCGAGCTGCCATAAAATAGATTGGATGACTACACAGACATTGCGATGTCATACATTCAGTTCTGTGAGGGCAACATTTATATAAACCCTCACCAGTGAGTGGTTATAAGAATGAAAAGCTCTTCTCCCTGTAAGCAACTGCTGCAGCTCCAGCCACCACTCCATAAAATTGAATCAAGTTTGCCGGACGACACCAGCTCAGGAGGGAGGTGGACCGGCTGTGTCCTGGTGCAGCGGTAACAACCTGGAGTTCAATGATCGTGGACTTCAGGAAAGTCACATTCCCACAGCCCCCCCCATCATGACAGACTCCCCATCACCACTGTGGACTCTGCCGCTTCCTTGGCACCACCATCATCTAGGACCTCAAGTGGAGCCCACCATCAGCTCCCTCATCAAGAAGGCCAGCAGAGGATGTACTTCCTGCGGCAGCTGAGGAAAGCCAAGCTGCCAGCGCAGGATGATGGTGCAGTTTACACGGCAATCATTGAGTCCATCCTCACCTCCTCCATCACCGTGTGGTACACTGGAGCCACAGCCAGGGACAAACAGAGACTACAGCGCCCTCTGCTGGAGCCACAGCCAGGGACAACAGAGACTACAGCGCATTGTGCGTTCTGCTGAGAAGGCGATTGACTTCAGACTTCCATCTTTGCAGGACCTGTACTTCTCCAGGACTCAGAGAAAAGAAGGTCAGATCAGGTGAGAAAGTCCCTCAGGCAGCTAGTGTCCATCCAGGCCAGAACTCCCGCCATCAGGAACAGTTTATTTTCTCTGCCGTAGTCATAAAACACTTAACACCTGCCACTTTAATAATGATTGAAACCAATAACTATTCAGTTACTAACTGTTCAGTTGTTTGCAGCTATTCTGACCATCTGTATATACTCAGACCAAGTCTATTTTTATTTTATTTTAAGCATACCTGTGATTTATTTTTTTGCTATTATTATTATTATATAATTATAATTATTAGTCCCAGCGCCACAAGCTGGCGAGAGGCCTCTTAGTTCAGCTCGTTAGCGCAAAGTAGCTCACGAATGCATTCCCCAACTCAAGCACCTTCCGTACATATAAGCAAGTAATGCCAAAAAGTAACACTTATTATTATTGTGTATTATTGTATAAGAGAGCTAAAAACTCAAGTGGGGGGCCCACTAAAATGTACAAAAGTGCCCGTCAAGTGACCAAGGACCCACATCAAGAAGCGAGAAGCGATGAATATTGAAAATAGGAAACATTGTTTTTGCATCGGAATATCTTCTTTCTTCTTTCTTCTTTCTTCTTTCTTCTTTCTTTCTTTCTTCTTTCTTCTTTCTTCTTTCTTCTTTCTTCTTTCTTCTTTCTTCTTCTCGGGACCAACCCCTATTTTTCACCAATTGAACATTGACGAAAAGTCAAATTTGTACCCATCTAAAAATTGTCCCTCTCTACATTCTGGCTATCTTCCGTTTTCTAAAAATTAAAAAAAATTGCTGCGTGAGCGTCCCCCAAATGTTGAAAAAATGCATTGAGAGAAAGGAAATGGCCCAAAAAAATCTGATCGTAGAATGATGAAACTTGCCGCAGATGTAGATGGTGACAAGAGAAGTAAAAAATATTAATTACTTAGTTTGCTAAGCATGACTCTGGAGTTTTTTCCAAACGTCGTACTTTTACAAACTCCTCCAGGGGCGGTTAGCCCGAAAAAGCTGAAATTTGGTGAAAATGGTGTTGAGGAGTGGGACATCAAAGTTATCCAAATTATATTGATATCTTTCACGGTGTCTGTGCGGCGAAGCCGCAAACTGTTTCTAGAATTTCTGAAATTTCTCAAATTTTATATTTGCTGTCATTTGCACATACAAACACCGATTTGAATCAAATTTGAATCAGTTGTTGAACCCTTTGCCCTAAACCTACTTGAAGTGAAATTCATTTGGGTCCAATAGCTCCCCTACAGAGTGAAATAACATTTTATATGGGGAGCAAAATATTTTTTTTTTGTTGAAAATTTTATACACTTTGGCACGAAATTACATTTTGGCGTCCTGATCAAAAAAGTCAATGAGACCAATTTTCTAGTTTGTGAATTTTTGTTCCACTGACAATGAACCTTTTTCTGATTCTCCTTCTGATTCTAAATGAGACCCCAGGCATGGAAATTGGCCCAGAGTTGTCCTCTGCTTGTCTCCATGGAGATAGATAATATGTTTAGTGGGACTGAGGCTGCAGAAGTTGAGATAGAAAACAAAAAAACATTTGGACAGACAGACAGGGGGACTCACAGAAGGACATGTGTACACAGAGGAACTCCCAGACGGAGTGACGGGGACAGAGAGGGACACATGAGGACACAGAGAATATATGAGGATACAGATGGACATATGAGGACACAGGAGAACACATGAAGGGACACAGAGAGACACATGAGGACACAGAGAGACACATGTAGGACACAGAGGCGGCACAGGTGGACACAGAGGGGCACAGGTGGACACAGAGGGGCACAGGAGGACACAAAGGGACACAGAGATATACAGTGGACTGTGGCACATGCAGGACCATGTGTAGAGAGTGCATTAGTGAATGAGGAGTGTGTATAAGCCTCAGTAATCTGCTGCTGACTCAGGGGTCCCTGCATTACTCTGTCTGGACAGCTCTGTACAGCTCTGAGAGGGACACACAGTGGCCACAGCGCCACCACATGGACACCCGAACCCTGAGGTACTGAACAGGAGGCTCAGGACTGTCATCTGCCTCAGGTCTATCTTTTATCATATTTTGAAAAATGTGAAAAGTCTATTATTCAACATTTTAAAGATTATGTTATTAAGGTTTTCATTTTGTTGCTTATTCGTCTAACTAAATCAAACCTAAAAATCCTTTGATATTATATTGTATTTTGTGAAATAAAAAAGAAAAAAAAGAAAAAGGAAAATTACTTCCTGCATGGAAATCGAAAGTTAAAACTATACTTTGAAACATTCTCAATGTAGATGGATATTTGGAATATTATAGCCATTGTTTTTTTCTATTTCTTGACTAAAAGATTATGCGTTTCATGGAGGTGAGCCTATTGATGCGTTCCAGTCGTCCTCGGATCCCAGGCGTTCCAATTTCCGACTTGAAATTCCCATTGGAACACCCACGAGAAATTTGTACTCGTTCCTACTTTTATTTGTTTTCTACTGTGTCTACTCACTTTCTGTGAAACTGCTCCTGCGCTGCCTCGGTGCTGCTATAAATTCAGGGTTATAATGCGCATTTATAACTATAATTAGTAGTATTATTAGTATTAGTATTATTATTATTAGTATTATTATTATTATTAGTATTATAAGGACAGCACCTATTGACCAACAGTGATATGCCAGCATTAGCCAAGAGCCAAGTTTCCATCTGTAATCGTTTGCCAGATGTACAGAACACACCCTGGGAAAAAGGATTATAGTTCAAATAAAATGTAGAGAAAATATCAATACAAATGGGTTAGTATTGCACAGTTCAAACAATAACACAATAAAGTATTTAATAGAAATTCAAATAGAGAAGCAATCAGCAAGCAGGAGGGTACGTGGTTGCATTAGAATAAGTGACATTAACATTTAAACTGAAGGTCATTCAGGCAGAATAGTATCCAACATGAGACTCAAACGATTATTATTTACAGAAAATACAGTTAATACAATTTGATAAATAAATAAAAAAGAACACTGTCCCATGTACAGCAGTGTCAGACAGAATGATGTGCCATATAGGCTCAATAAAATTCGAAAAGGAACTACAAGGACCAGAAAAATGCTCTTTTCTAGGCACAAATTTGTACTTGAGCTTCACAATAAGAACATTCTGTGGTGAAGAATGTTATAAAACTTTAGGCCAAATTAAAAACTACAATAAGGTAAACATATTTGTCCAGAAAACCCTAAAAATCTTGATTTTCTGTGTCATAAAAAATACATAATTTCTCATTTTGAATGGGAACAGAACCTCAAAACACTTTCTGATTTTCATCAATAATACACCTTATTCATAAAAATTCTCTCGAAACCTTCAGTCACAATATTTCAACCTGTAATTGGTTAAAACTGTATTTAGAAAATCTCAATAGAAATAATTGACAAAAACAAAATTGCTCACTAGTCTACTACTAAAACTATCGTTGCGGTCTTTAATAATCTTTGATTTATTAATAAAGAATGTTAATTACAATATCACTGATATCACTTACATGTATCTGAGTGGATTCTATTTGCAAAAAACCTCTTACAAACTTTTAAAGGGTTGATAGGTACAAACGTGGGCGACACACCTGCCCATCTCATTTCGAAGTATTAAGACCAGCTCGGCGCACTCATCAGAGCGAGTGAAGAGTACGAGTAATCTGCTGTGCTGCTGATCAAGGGGAAAGCCCAATCCTCTCAGCCGAATCACAGGAAGTGTACTCCGGCTCTGATTGACTGTGAGGGAGCTGGGGGCGGGGCTTCAGAGCAGGTGTTTAGGAGCAGTAAACTGTAACATACTTCATATTCACTGCAGATATCAACTTGATACACAGGTGAGTGCTGCACATGTCATAAGTACTAGTAGTTGTGCTAGTGTTTTTTCTGCTCTCTCTAAAGCTCCACAAGTAGTAGTAGTAGTTCCTTGAACCAGTGGTGGAAAGTAACTGTACTAAGTGTAAAAGTACTGTAATTAATATTCTTGGTATCTGTACTACATTTTAAAGCAGGCGTTTTTCTACACAGTTTTGATGTGTTTGATTTGGGCAAAACGCTTCAAGTGTAAAGTAAAGAATTACGTTTTGCAGTGGATACGTTTGACTTTACTTCACTTCTGAGAATTGCAATTTGATATAGCCCAAGTCAATACCTCAGATTTAAAAACAAAATGGCCAGAGTAGAAGTTTATAACATTCGTCTAACATTTGTCTCTCATAAATTGTGTTGTGTCCTTGGGCAAAACACTGCAAGTAAAGTAATGTACAGAAGTCAATTTTGCAGTGGATACTTTTTGAACTGGACTGAAAAGGCAAAAGTTCTTTCATATGGTTGGAGGGTTATTTTAGCTCATTCATGGTGACATGAAAGGATTTGAGAAAACAAAAATAAATGAATTCAAATGTGGAGTCAGTCACTTCTGACCCCAAATCAGCACAAATCTTTATCAGATCCCTACATTTGAGTTTTTTAAAGTTCTCAAAGCCTAAATTAATTGTGCACTTCTTCCACCTCTGCGCAGGCGCATAATCATATAATAGTATTTTTTCTTTCTCCCTACAGAGCCTCCAGGATGAGTCCCAAAAATGTGGTCTTCAAGAAAGTGTGCAAGGACAAGTCGGTGAGTGGCTGCTCGTCTGTAAAGGTCAAGCAGTGTAGCGCGCACTTAGCAGAGGGCCAAAAAGGACATGAAATTTTGTTAGATTATTTGAGTATTTTTTTTGTAGGAAATGTTATGACTTAAAAGATGGAATGTCCGTCACCTCCTCTTGTTAGCCTTTAGACCCATCAGAGAGTTCAAAATTCCAGAATGGAAGAGATCTGATATCACTCACATGTATCTGAGTGCTCATATTTTGCGATATTCCGAGGTTAATCCCAGTTTCTCCATTGAAATCACATTATGTTCCAATTCACTTTTGCCTCCATACTGGAATTTACAATGTTTTTGTTACAAACTTTGAAAGGGTCTATTGATTTGTATGACAAAGCTCAAAGAGTACTCCAGACAAAAAAATAATAATCATTAAACGGCCTCAGGCACACAGACCGGGATTTGGGGGATTTCTTCAGGAACTGGGGTTTGGTGCAATGTTCCACACATGGCCCTCAGTGTACCTGCAGGGGGCCTCGCTGGGGAAGAGAGGAGTGGTAAAGCTGCTCAACTCTGCTCCTGGTGGTGAGCACAAATCACTGCATGCACAGATTTGGACGACTCGGCCCATGGCTTAATCTGTGTTGGTGCTGAAGGTCATTTCGCATGTATGGCCATAATGATCATCAACATATAAGTCTTTTTAACCTAATCAATTAAAAATACAATTAGGATGGAATAACACAATTGCTAAATAACTATTAAAAGCCATAACTTTTTCATAGGTGTCAGCTTCCTGAGGACTTTGTCCATTCAAAATCTTTATTAGGTTTTGTTAGTTTTGTTGTAAATAATGGGAAAATGTTATGGTGTGCCATTAAAGTGGCTGTACACAATTTTTTTCGTATAATAAATTCAAATCTGTTTTGCTTTAGCACAACTCTCTGCATATAATTATAAAGCGTTTTATTCTTTGAAAAGCAGGAAGCATACTAATGTTTATTAGTTTAACTCTGCTCTGGCCTCTGAAAAGTTATCACGGTCATCACTGGGAATATTTTTGTGCTCAGAATGCATTAGGTAAGTGAGAAATAATTTTGGACCACTGCAAACTGGTTAAAATTATCTTTAAAAATATATATATATATATATATATAATTAATAATGTGAAAATGTTTTTTTAAGACCATAAAAATAAGGTACTGCATCTGCGATGTTGCTCTTTAAAAGTTTTTAGGTGGAGGGTCTAAAACCTTCTTTTCTCCATGGAGATGCTATTGTTTTTCTGGCAATGTTCTTCAAACTGGCATAAAACTGGCAATCTCCATAGAAACATGCAAGTGACTCAGAGCAGCCACTCCCATTACGTACATAATGCACAGTGCGTGGGACATCAAGTGCGCCGACGGGCATCAGTTTGACCAGGCAGTATGGACTGAATGACAGAACAGGCTATTTGTGCAGCAGCTGCACTGTTCCTTTTACAATTAAACGGGGGGCATATATTGTAGGCCTACTTTGGCTTAAGTTGTTCAAAACAAACTCTAGGACTCGAGTGACTCGAGTAGCCACTCCCTCTCCAAAGCGAGTTGGAGATGCACATGGGCAGCTCCACTGCACAAGCCACAGTTTAAACATATGCAGAGAGCTCAGGGGCACAGCTGGGAGCGGTGTAAACTCCACATACATATTCTTTGATCCACAAGGAGCAAAACGGACTTAAGATGATGAAAATCAGCCTCATATTCAACTAGAAACAGAGAAAAAGAACAAATGAAACAAGGCGTGCGTCGAGCTGGCGCCGCTCCGTGGAGCTGACACTGCAGCCAAAGTGGTCCAACTTCTTACAAATGTCTAAGAAAGATGTCTTCATAAATGCAACAGAAAGTGTCAATAGTTCGCAGCCTGTAGTGTTTACATCATCTGATCTGCAGGAGAGGGGCTGCGGGTGACGCGAGAGCAGGGGCGGAGCATTGAAATTCAGGGACTGTGGGGGGATGGTATGTCATTTTACTACATATAAAAAATATTTGTTTTACAAGTTCGAAAGGTGTTGGGGCTGTGGGGGCACCACTGAGCAATTCTGCTTCGGGCACCCAAATGGCTAGCAGCGGCCCTGAGCTGACTCCACCAAACCAAGTATGTTCGGAAATAAAAACGCCTGTATTTGATTACATGAAAGATAGATACGTTTATGCCAAACTGCGGAAAATTCCAGGCAAAGCAATAACATTTTTAACATTTTTATGAGACAAGCAGATGACGGACCCTCCATCACAAAACTTTAGTATTTAGTCTCTCTCTGCCCTGTCCTCTCTGTCTGCCCTGTCCTCTCTGTCTGCCCTGTCCTCTCTGTCTGCCCTGTCCTCTCTGTCTGCCCTGTCCTCTCTGTCCTTCCATCCTCCCTGTCCTCTCCATCCTCCCTGTCCTCTCCATCCTCCCTGTCCTCTCCATCCTCCCTGTCCTCTCTGTCTCTGCCCTGTCCTCTCCATCCTCCCTGTCCTCTCTGTCTTACCCTGTCCTCTCCTCCTCCCTGTCCTCTCTGTCTGCCCTGTCCTCTCCATCCTCCCTGCCTCTCTGTCTGCCCTGTCCTCTCCATCCTCCCTGTCCTCTCTGGTCTTGCCCTGTCCTCTCCATCCTCCCTGCTGTCTACCCTGTCCTCTCCATCCTCCCTGTCCTCTCTGTCTGCCCTGTCCTCTTCATCCTCCCTGTCCTCTCTGTCTACCCTGTCCTCTCTGTCTACCCTGTCCTCTCTGTCTACCCTGTCCTCTGTCTGCCCTGTCCTCTCTGTCTACCCTGTCCTCTGTCTGCCCTGTCCTCTCTGTCCTCTCTGTCCTCTCTGTCCTCTCTGTACTCACTGTACTCACTGTACTCACTGTCCTCTCTGTACTCACTGTCCTCTCTGTACTCACTGTCCTCCCTGTCCTCCCTATCCTAGGTGACGGTGTACATGGGTAAGCGGGACTTTGTGGACCATGTGGACTCTGTGGACCCTGTGGGTGAGTCCTGTCCACCCTTCTGTGTCTGAGTTCCTCTGAAATGCGTCAGGAGATGGAAAACATGCACTGGGGTTTGCTTTGGGGATGATTTGAAATGTGTTGTTGTTTCTTGTCCTGTAGATGGCATCATTGTGATCGACCCTGAGGCTCTACAGGGGAGGAAAGGTCAGTAACACAGCACTGGTCTACAGTCGGTCGCACTTGACTGAAATGAAGAACTACAAGAAAATAAACAAGAAAAAAAAACAATGACTTCACTACCGTTTAAACAGCCTGGACTGTTGGAGCTGCTGGTTTCAAGTTGGTTTCTCTGCTCACAGTCACTTTTAACTAGGGATGTCAGGTTGTTCATTTTAGAGTCACGATTATCATGAGGAGAAATATCACAATTTTACGATTATTCACAATTATCAGCAAAAAGAAAGGACACATTTATAGTGTATTTTTTATGTTTAAACTTGCAAATATTCCTGTGAGAGGAACATTTGGTTTCATAACAATGGACTTCCCCACCCTTTAACACAGCATATTTATTTAAAAATAAAATATAATGGCCACAAATGGATAACATAATATACATGTAAGCTTACAGGCCACTCATTGTAGGTCTTTTAAACATATCATTTATTAGAGAGATGAGCTCCATGGTAACGCTCGGGGGAGGGGCTTGAAACTTAGAGAAAGTCACTTCCCCTTGGCAGTATAGAATAAAACAGCGTTTACAGGTAAGATATCTCTCTCTGCCCTGTGTAAACTCATTGACATTGAAAAAAATACCTACTCACGCTGACTGTAGCTGGCGCTGTTCACTCGCACTAGTGTGGACCCCCGTGTGTAACGGGCCGGTCGTTCAGCACGTTTATCCAGTCTGCTTGACACGCTGGGTGACTCGCGTTTGTGTGGTAAACCGCAGATTCCAAAAACCCCTCGCATAACCTATCATGGCCATAAATAATCGCGATGATTGAAAAACGGTTAATTGAGACATCACTACTTTTAATTAAGTTTTAATTCATTTAAAATAATACATTGCAAATTAAAAGTGTAAGTAAGAGACACTTTGGCTCCTTCTGCTGGTTATATTTTTTATTCAAATGACGCGTCTGAGGAAGGTGACAAATGCTCGTGTAGTACTTCTAGTTTTGTAGTGGTATTGCTCCTACTTAAGATACAGGGTGATATTCAAAGTTGATATTGATTAAAGTATCTAGATTTCAAACATGCAACATAGCATGAATGTGAGTATGTTTATTGCTTATATTTTAGAGTTATGTTGTGCACCAGCCTTATTTAGGCAATTAACAATTCTCAAATCAAATATCTAAATTAATTTATTTTAAAAATGACTATTAAGTTAATTGGACGGTTTTGAAAACGTAACCGTCTGGAAATATACACTTACCAACTGTGGTTTATGAAGAGTTATTGACCAAATAACTATAAAGATAAATATGAATATGGAATGTGGAATATGCAAATTGAGTCATTAACAGGCGGAGACACTAGATATGATTGTTCTACATCTATCTAGTTCTGTGTTAGAGTTAAAGTTGATTCTAAGGTGATCTTATCTGCCAAACTGTGAAATATGTGCGTTTATAAGACCAGAAGCAGGAGCTGTGTGATCCAGGCGAGATGGTTGGCTTTTGGTGTCCGCGTAGATGGAGCTGACGCCTCCAGGGCGTTACACTGATCTACAGATGAGGCCAATTTGGAGAACGTCCTTGATCGGAATTTTGTTGTAGACTTGAAAAGTTGCGTCCAAAGATGGGCACAGAATTACTTATCGTGAGAGAGTAAAGTTAGCCTCCTCGGTTGTGTCTCTTTGGAATGTCTTTGTTCCCTATCTTATCTTCACTAGCTTGTCTTAAACAAGGAGAATGTTTCTTTCTTCTCCCGGGTCATGGGTCTTTCCTCCTCAAAAGCCTTGGATGGAACTGTTAGAGTTTGAAGGCCTGTGTAGTGTGTTTCAACTAAGCCTCTGGATTTCGGTACTAATGTACAACCAATCAGACACGTGTTAGTGTGTGAGTCAGCTGACTGAGAAGGGGGTCTGGAATGTCCGCCATGCAGCCATACACAGGTATGCATTTTCACAAGATGAGTCATAAAACAGTGCATGCAGAATAACATTAACAATATGCACAGTAAATCAATCTTGTGTGAAATAAAACAGCATGGTCTTTTAGCTGAGTTCTAGCTTTTGTCTTGGGATACAAAAGCTAAAACTCATTTTAATCCAGTTTTCAAAACAAAAGCAGTAATTTGATGGAAAAGTTTATTCCAACTTTGCCGCTGCCTGTGCCGGAGTCACCTTTTAACTCTTTAGCTCTACTTTTGGCATACAGTTTTCATCAAAAACACTTCAAATTTGGCCACAAGACACAAAAACCCATGAGCAATGAATTGTTTCTTTTTCATCGTAGACTTATGAAACTTGGTACAAACATATTTAATGTCAGGACAAGTAAAATATTATATTTTGACCCCTTCCTAAACCCCACAGGGAGTCGGCCATTGTCCACTGAAGGAAGTAGTATAAAGTTGTTATTGTGTGTGGGTGAGGGGTGCTGTAGGCAGTGGGGTGATAGGCAGGTTCTTCGCGGTGGCTCGTACCCCGTGGGTGCAAGGGGGAGAGGCTTTATTGCCACGCGATGCAGCTGGTGTAAAACCTATCTTTGTCTGTCTGTCTATCTTTTGAAAATACCATGTTGTGTGTGTTTTATTAATGTTTGGTGCTTCCAATTACATTAACTTCACACTCTAAATCAGATGTTACCTCCAAATTGTTACTCTTACAACAACCTTCTCTTGTGTAGTCCTTTTTATGCTTACTAAGAGAGTACATGAGTCATTTCATGGACCCTTAATTTGTACTTCTACTTGATTGATATTTAGTTAACGTTTTCAAAATAGCACCCTCAACCACACAATACTGGCCCCTGCCCACCATCTTAGAGGTAGAAAAGTACTAAATAAGGGTGCTCATTAACTCTTTTACCCCGTTGTCCCAGTGTTTGTCACGCTGTCCTGCGTGTTTCGTTACGGCCGGGATGACATGGACGTGATGGGGGTTGCATTCCGGCGGGAGCTGTACCTGTCCACGCGGCAGGTGTACCCCCCTCTGCAGGACCGTGACAAGTCCGTGCACACCAAGACCCAGGCCAAGCTTCTGCGCAAGCTTGGGGACAACGCCTACCCTTTCTTTTTTGAGGTGAGGCGGTCCTTCTGGGTTTGGTACTTCATTATGCTTTTGTCTGCGATGGTGGACTGTTGAAGCTGTTAGTGTGTTTGCATGCACTGCGCTGAACAACCAAACTCAAATCATCTTTGTTCCAAAACCCTTATCCCAGTCCACAGCAGGTCAAAGAACCATTAAAAAAAATAAAAAATAAAATAATAATAATAATAATAATAATTTTCAGTCCTTCAGTAATTTTTGGAGCACTGAAGAACTGGGTTGTATACAGATCCTTGCAACATGGGGCCGTGCATTATCATGCTGCAGCATGAGGTGATGGAACCCAAACTTGTTTTGAGGTCTAATAGAAGTAAAAATCACCGTAAAAAAAACCCGTACATTCCTATACATTTCCATTGCCAGTCGTCTCCACATCTTCATTTCTGCGCTGAACTTATAATAGCTTTCTGCCTCTGTCAGTTTCCAGACAACCTGCCCTGCTCCGTGGCCCTGCAGCCGGCCCTTAATGACATCGGGAAGGTAAGATGCCCCGCCCCCTCCCCTCTCCCTGGCCTCCTTTGTGGTTTCGGATGGGTCCAGTTGTGGTCAGCTCCTGTGTGTCTCTTCAGCAATGCGCCGTGGAGTTTGAAATCAAAGCCTTCAGTGCCGAGCGGCAGGACGCCAAGATCAAGAAGAGGTGAGGAAGAAAGGAAGAAAACAACAGGAAATTAACAGTTTGGCCCCCCATGTTTATTTTCCGAATGTTGTTGTTTTAAATACAGGTATGCAAAAAAAATGTAGACCTCACAAGGGCATGAGGATGAAATTATACTACAGACGAGTGGACAAAGTTTGGAAAAATTGTTTAAATGAGGTGAACATACCAAACCAAGTTACTTGCCGATTTGAATATGAATGTATTTGGAAAAGTGACTTGCTTGTCTCAGTAGGGATGTAGTTTGAAACAGTACAGGCAAATTAATAACTTCTCCATGGACACAATATTCTGAATTTAAGTTATATTAACTGTGAGATGTTTATATTTTCACAAACATTCTTCCGTAGAGCATGAACTGTGTTGTTGTTGTCCCTCCTCTCAGACTCGTGTGTACAAAGTAGATATTGTGTGGTGTTTCAGGAGTGCGGTGCGTCTGATGCTGAGGAAGGTGCAGTACGCCCCAGAGAGCCAGGGCAAAGCTCCATCTGTGGAGGCCACCCGGGAGTTTGTCATGTCCGAGCGCCCGCTGCACATCAAGGCCAGCCTGGACAAGGAGGTGATGACCACAACTCTGACCCCAACTGAGGACACAGCCTAGGGTTAGGGTTAGAGTGTATTTGGACTCAGTTGCAGCTGCTTCAGTCGCGTTTTGTGAAGCAGTTACGACCGAACTCTCGTTTGAATTGCAATAACAGTGACCCTGAGTGCCACGTTAAATAGAGTAAAGTTTTAATTCAAAGGAGTCTTTAAAAGAGGATTTCATACACAATTTAACAAATTATTTTATAATTTTTTTTTTTTAATCTACATTACTACCTGCATTTTGGTAAATTGTTTTATTACTTCCTTTTAAACATGATTTGGTAAAGCTATTCATGGATTTATTAAAACATTTTAAAATAACATTTTATTAATGATTACAAAATAAATTAGTGTTTAATAGGAGTTTTTAAAAGCATTTACAAATACTTTTAGGAAAACTTTTTTGCAAACTGTAGTAGCGTCTCTGATCTTTTCCGTGGTCCTCCAGGTTAAAGCAACTCAAATAATACATTTGAAATAGTGCTGAAAAAGAGCTCTCTGATTGGTTAGAACAATTTGTGCACCAATCTCCTAGTTCAGTTCTTTTATTTGTTTTACTTTAGCAGAACCAGGAGTGCTATGGAAAAGCTAAACCGAGAAGCTAATTGGAGAAACGAATGCAGTTTTCATTAACAAAAGGACAATAGGTTTTTCTTAAGGGATTTGTAAATGCATTCAAACATTGTTTTACTATCTAGTTTAAAAAATCTTTTACTAATTTTTAAATCATTTATTAAAAATGTATATTAATAAAATAATGTGTTAATATATTTGCCAAATCATTGAATCATCTTTTAAAAACACCATTAAATAAAGCTTTACTCGTTGCTTTTATTTAATATAGGACAGTGCACATTAAAGAACATGTGTTAGTTCAACAAGTAAATGTGCCAGAGTTAGCCATGCAGGCTAATTTTCAACTGTAGTCCCGTTGGCAGGTTGATGGAGTTGGCAGTAATGTGGCACTCAGGGCTCTCCACAGATTATTGTTGTATAACAGTCCAAATGCCTAGTCTTTTATTTCAGTTGGTATTTTTTATATTCGAGTAAAGTGTTACCTGGTGTTGTGTTTCGTTTCATTTATACAACTGTACTTGAGAACTTTTATTAATATTCCTCCTTACCCATGACACATGTCCAACTCCTGACCGGCTCCTGGCTCTCCTCAGGTCTATTACCACGGCGAGCCTATCAAAGTGCACCTGCAGGTCACCAACAACTCCAGCAAGAACATCAAGAACATCCTCCTGTCTGGTATGTTCCTCTGACCATAACCATGCCCCTCACGCTCCTCACACTCCTCCTGCTCCTCCTTCTCTTCCTGCTCCTCATGCTTCTCCTGCTCCTCCTGCTCCATCTGCTCCTCCTGCTCCTCCTTCTCTTCCTGCCCCTCATACTTCTTCTGCTACTCCTGCTCTTCCTGCTCCTCATGCTCCTCCTGCTCCTCCTGCTCCATCTGCTCCTCCTGCTCCTCCTTCTCTTCCTGCCCCTCATGCTCTTCCTTCCCCTCATGCTCCTCACGCTCCTCGCTCTCCTTACTTACACTCCTCCTGCTCCTCCTTCTCTTCCTGCCCCTCATACTTCTTCTGCTACGCCTGCTCTTCCTGCTCCTCATGCTTCTCCTGCTCCTCCTGCTCCATCTGCTCCTCCTGCTCCTCCTTCTCCATCTGCTCCTCCTGCTCCTCCTTCTCTTCCTGCCCCTCATGCTCTTCCTTCTTTTCCTTCCCCTCATGCTCCTCACGCTCCTCACTCTCCTTACACTCCTCCTGCTCCTCCTTCTCTTCCTGTTCCTCCTTCTCCTCCTGCTCCTCACACTTCAGGTTTAGGATCTTCTGCTCTGCTTTCAGTGGACCAGGTGGCCAATGTGGTGCTCTACTCCAACGACAGCTACACCAAGGCCGTGGACATTGAGGAATCTGGGTAATTTCACAAATAATGTTAATTAATTAATGGCGGCACAGTAGCGCAGTGGTTAGCACTCTCGTTTCACAGCTGGGATCAATTCGCAGACAATGCACATTAGGCTCCTCCCATCTGTGGCCAGGACTTCCCTGAAAAAGATATGCTATATCTCAGTGGTTAAATAAAAGGTCAATAAAATAAAAAATGGAACTCTGACCCATTGATCATCTCCAGATATTGAGCTAGTTTCATGGTTAGGAGGACCAAGAGGGCAGATTATCTAAATGTGTGCGTAGATGGGCACCCAAATAATAATAATAGTTGTAATCTGCATTTATGTTCTAGAATTTGCTTCAGCGACACGTATCAAAGCTGCACATGCGCTGATATTTAGAAGCGTCAATCTACACCAGAGACGTCAGCTGATCGGCTGATCTGGGGATCTACACACCGCGGCAATATTTAATGAGTATTTTAGCAATATGAAACATTAATTAAATGTTTGTTGGATGAAGGAGGTTTTAAAACTATACAAAGTTGATCAGAGGGACAGTGCTTTACGCAGAGCAACAAGGCGTGGCTGCGGAGCTTGCATGATTTAGGCTACTGACCTTCAGAGTTTAGGCTATTTCATGCCATGTCTTAAATTGTCCTTGTAAATTTGATGTTTGACGATGTAAGCATTTCTATAACATAGTTGTAGTAGTAGTAGTAGTATGAGTAGTAGTAGTAGTAGTTTGTTTTTGTCAATCATTCCCCGAGGTTCTGGACACTATCAAGATGTGAAGCACATTGTTTATGTGACTCTTACGTTTTTGTTTTTTTTTACTCTGCGCCTCTTTCATATGTTTCTTCTGGAAAATTAGAACTCCGACTTAATTTGAGTGGTGCCTAGCGTAATTACAGCTGTTGGACGCGTGTATAACATTGCTGGTGTATATTGTCCAGCAATGGTTACTATGCAATTCCTATGCGAACGCTGCACTGGTTTTGTCGTTTTTCTTTGCAGAGAAGAAGGGTCTAAGGACAGGGGATGCCGAGATATCGCTAAATTCTTATGAACATTGTTTAATCTGTTTTCATTGGCACTCGGTGAGGAAACTGCTCTTGTGATTGAGGGCATTACAAAATTAATTGAATTGAATTGCTTCGCTTACACATTGTCACTACTTTGGTGTAAATTGGGGGTGATGTTATTAGAAACAAAATAATTTGTTGCCCGCATAATCAACTCCATTAATTCTTTCTGGTCACATTGTAACAAAACTCAGATTAAAGACTAATTTGAGTAACAGAGCTTCAGACAGAGCGGTTAGCTTCACACACATGTTGATGACATTACATGAAAGCGATCTTTGGAGACAAGCAGGTGTGGAACCTATGGATCTTTGAGGGGGGTTTGGGGTTATTTTGATAAAATTGTAATTTAAAGGCAGTAGAAATGGCCGAATAAAATATGAATACAGAATTAAAACCCAAGTAAAATAAAGAACAGTCATAAGGTGTACAATAAAAATATATTGTATCCAGTAAAAAAGGCCCACTATAAAAACAAATTTGGCAGTAGGTGTAATAAAAGGAGGAAAATTGGGGAGCGGTGGCTCCCCCTCTTGCGTTGCGGGCGGCGGCGTGGCGAGGGCGTGGCAGGGCGTGGCGAGGGCCGATCATTGCTGCTTTTTAGCCGAAGAAGAATATTTATTATTATTATTCTTATTTTCTGTCTCTCACACCTATGATGAACATTTCAGACCCCTCCATCATTTCTAAGTGGGAGAACTTGCAAACTCGCAGGGTGTTCGAATACTACATTTTGGGATGAGGGCAAATTGGCCATGGGAAGGCTGTTTAAAAACGCTGTGTTTGAAAAAGCTGTATACTGAAAATCAGTTGTGGAAAATGGGCTTATTTGATATATTTTGGAATTATTTAAATATAATTGTGACACACGGTAGTGATGTGCAGGTCGGGTTGGGGTGGGTCAAGAAATTCTCATTGTATGCTAACCGCGGTATCGCACCTCCGCGCTGCACATGTATATTTGCATTTAGTCACGTCTAAATTCAGTTCCTCATTAGACTTGTTTCTTTGTGAATTTAAGTCGGTAGGCATTAAAACATGCATAATTTTGCAGCTTAACATGTAGACATTTACCTGTGTCTGCCTCCCTCACATCTGGCTCTGCTTCTGCTGCACTGAGCGCGAGCGAGTGGGAGAAAGAGAGAAAGAGAGGGTGGATGCGAAGCAAAGACGCAAACGGCAGTTCATTTGAAATGATTTTTAGTTGTAGTAGGTTGATTAATTTGTTAAAATGTTATTGGTCAATCACTCGACACCCCACTGCTGAAAATGAATCCTGTATGATTACTAGCAAAGCAATGTGCTAAAGTGTTTGACAGAGCTAAGCTAAGTTCACTGTAGATATAAACCTCCTTTTAAGGTTTTGAAAGAAATGGGAGCCCCGGTTTTAACACCAGATCTAAATCAGGACTTCTTTCAGAGATACTGTATCCGCTGGTGCCAACCTCCAGAAGACTTACACTCTGCTGCCCCTGCTGGCCAACAACAGGGAGAGACGAGGCATCGCGTTGGACGGGAAACTCAAGCATGAAGACACCAACCTGGCTTCCTCCAGCATGTGAGCGCCATCAAACACTCTCTTTAACAAAACAATAAAAGTACCTAAGTTCTTTTTTTGGCCAAATAGACTTTTTGTCTCATTCTGCTCTCCAGACGCTGCTACACCATTATAGGTGTCATCGGATAAATAAATACAAAACAGGAACATTAGTGAGGACAACAAGAACAAAAACAGCAAAAGACAGACAACAACACAGACGTTAGACAAATAGAGGGACAACAGTCTAGAAACTTCAGAGTGGGGTGATTGTGTGTGCGTGGATGTACGTGTGTTTGCGTGTTTGTTTTTGCATATGTGTGAGTATGTGTATGTGTGTATGCATTCAAACATAGTAGAAATGTGTATATTATTGTTACCATCATCAAAATGCCAGCATACATGTAGATGTATATTTTTTATATAGCAATCATTATATACCACTACCCATTGTCATTGCATGCAAATGTGTGTATATATATATATATATATATATATTTTAATTATTATTATTATTTTTTTAATTTTACGTCCAAAAAACACAAACCGCCTAAGTCATCTTCCAGTCTTGATTTAAATATCCATTTCTAATCTTCATTTTCTCTGGTAAAGTAAAGAACTTCAACCTTTAGTGCTCGTAAACATCCTGTAGTATTTTTTTTTTCAGGTTTTTATTATTTAGGGCTCGATGCTGCCCTAAAAGGGCGTAGGGCCTATTGCTTCTGCAACCGGCCGAAGGCCACGTTGGCAACTGTTCCGACCGAACATGCGCAGCCGCAGTGCGCAGTGTTTGGTACCTTCCGTGCAGCCACGTGGCGATTGCTCGGTGCGATCACCTAGTCGCCCCTGGCAAACAGTGAAAAGCCGATGCCCGGAGGCATCGGTCATGCATACCTCCTTCTGCAATAGGACAAAAATAGTCAACCAATGAGTGCGTGGGCGAAGCCCCACGCACTCATTGGTTGACAAACCGCAGCGCGGAAGCGCTGCATCCCAATGTCACCCCTGGCACAACCACTGTAAACCGATTTGGCCGAGGCATCGGTCATGCATACTTTACTTCTGCTATGACCCCAAATAGTTCCAACAATGAGTGCATGGGCTTCGCCATGCTACATCATTTGTGACAACACCGCAGCGCGAAGCGCTGCATCCCAATGTCGGCCCTGGCACAACCAGGTCAACGCCGATGCCGGAGGCATCGGTCATGCATACTTACTCTGCTATGACACAAAATAGTCAACAATGAGTGCGTGGGCGAAGCCCACGCACTCATTGTTGACAACACGCAGCGCGAAGCGCTGCATCCCAATTGTCACCCCTGGCACAACCACTGTAACGCCCGATGCCGGAGGCATCGGTCATGCATACTTACTCCTGCTATGACCAAAATAGTCAACAATGAGTGCATGGGCTTCGCCCATGCACTTCATTGTTGACAACCGCAGCGCGAAGCGCTGCATCCCAATGTCGCCCCTGGCACAAACAGAGGTCCCAACGCCAGGATGCGGAGGCATCCGGTCATGCATACTTACTCTTGCTATGACACAATAAGTCAACAATGAGTGCGTGGGCGAAGCCCACGCACCTCATTTGTGACAACCGCACAGCGCGAAGCGCTGCATTCCTCAAAACCACTCACAACACTCCCGCATCGTGCTGTCTTCAGAGCCAATGCCGCAGCATGCCCATACTTTAAACTGCTCAAATGAATGGAAGTCTATGGGAGTGTGGCGTGGGGAAAGCCGGGGGGATGGCGACTGACGAGCGGCGTAAGCGGCTCGTAATGATGATTCCACCCACACGTGGCGTGGGAAGGCTCGGAGCTTTCAAATGATGTTATAATATGTTGTTGCAGTGGCAAGCGATATATTGTTTTTGCTCGAAATATTTATATAATTTTTATTATTTATTATTATTATTTTTTTTGGTCATGAACGAACTTTTTCTCTGCTCTTCTGACGCTCAGAATTTCGCGCCCCCTGAACATGCTCAAAAACTCACCAAACTTCTTGCCCAAAAGTCAGATCTGGAGTAAAAATTTTGTTTTTTGGCGGCCTATTTTTTTTTTTCACTAAAATGGCGCGACAGCGCCAGCCACAAGAGGTCGTCAAAACTACACTGCGCCATGGGAGACCTTCAACTTATGATCGTAGAGCTACGAAATTCGGGTCACGCGGATCTCCTCTCGTGATGACAAAACAAACAGTTATCGTGGCCACGCCCGCTGACCATCTCTAAACCATTATGGCCGCGCATCTTGTTTTGAACATGACAAACCGCTATTTCGCTTCATATCGCACTTTAACGAACTCCTCCTAGGGCGTTTCACCCAGTGGCTTCAAAATCGGGTGTACATCCTCTAGAACAAGGGGCATCTAAAGTTATCTCAAATCTTTTTGATAAAACTCTATTACGCGTCTTCGCTGCGGCCGCCAGCCGCAAAGTTGGACTACGCATTTGGAAATTTGGCAAATTTTTTAACATTGACTCCCATCTTGCGTCGCAAAAGCGGTCCCCCATGGTGGACCAAATTTGAATTGTAGTTCGTGTAAACTTTCACGCTTGGACGTTGTAAATGGTGAAAATAATCGAAATCGACGCGATAAGGCCCCCTACAGGTGAGAAAACCATTTTGCATTGACCTTAACGAACTCCTAGCGGCATTTCACCCAGTGGCTTCAATAATTGGTTTATATCCTCTAGACAAGTGGGGCATCTAAAGTTATCCAATTTTTTGGGATAACTTTACGGTCTAGCGCGCGCGGCCGCAAAGTTGGACAAAGCATTTTGAAGTTGAGAAAAATTGGAACATGCGCCCTTGCTCCATTTGGGCAAAAAGGCTCGAATGTGGACACAAATTTGAATCCAGTTGTTAAACTTTCAAGCTTGGAACCTGTTAATCGGTGAAAAAATTTTTTAAATCGGGCCCCGAATAGCGCCTCCTACAGAGTGACATTTAAATAACATAGAGAAAAAATTTAGTTTTTACCCAATAATTTTCCAGAATTTGGCCCAAAATCATCATTTGTGCGTCCCAGTCAAAAGAAAGCAATCGACACGTATGCATATTTTTTACGGTTTAGCCGTAGCGATGACAGAAACATCCCATGTTTATCGTAATGGGAAATAATCGCCTATATTGCCACATTTTTACGCTTCACACTTTAACGAACTCCTCCTGTGGGTGATGGCCCGATCAAGCTCAAATTTTGGGGAATTCATCTTCAGGAGTGGGTATCAAAAGTTATCCAAATTGTTATTATACCATTACTGTGTGTCTCTACGGCAGAGCTGCAAATTTGTCCCACAAATCTCTACATTTCACCATTTTACAAAATGGCTCCCAATTTGGTCTTTAGCGTCGGCTCTACACCTCATAGTTTTCCTAAATGACATGAAATTCTGCCAAGACACTCTCTTTTGGCAATAACGATCAATATAAGTCCGGGGGCCAAACTCATATTTTGTTACAGATGTCGGCGCGTAGCGATGACTGCAACCTCCCATGTTGTCCCAATGGGTCCAGTGCCAGATCTCTCAAATGCAAAGTGCCAAGATTTTTCACTTAGACACTTTAACAAAGCTCCCTCAGGCGTTGCCCGACCAAGCTTAAATTAGTGTGGACAATCTTTCTAGGGAGGGGCATCAAAAGTTACCACGTTTACGACAACAGCTACTGGTGTCTGTGGCGGTGAAGCGGCAAAGTCGACTGGCAATTGTGTTCATTTACGCTTGGTGATCGCCGTCTGTTTTTGCTTTTTTTGGCAAAGCTCAGTACAACCAACGGGCCGAATAGATCCGGAAGCGGAGTGCGGAGTGCGAAGCCCGCGGCGCGCGGGGCCTATGGATGCCGCTTGCCGGCTTAATTTTAATTCTTATTTGTCATCAAATTTGTATGTTAAAGTATAGAGTACCAATACAAGCGTAATGTATTAACGTTTTTATTTCAAATTGAAAATTAAATCACAATGTTTCTTTTCGCAATGTTTCTAAAATTGAAATTTGATTTGAGGACATGAGTGGTTTGTGTTCCCATTGATATTAATCACCATTAATATGGTGTACACTTTAACAACAGTCATCAGCAACAAAAGTTAGACAAAACCATCTGAACATGAATGGTATGTATTTACAAAAGTAAACTAGATAGTTTCTTGAATGTTTTTTTTCACTCTTTTGGCTGTACAGAAGTTTGCTCTGCAGTGAGAAATTACAGAACTAAAACTAGAACTGGAATTCGATTTTTTTTAGTTTTTCTGTGACTGTAAATATTTCACTTTACATACTTGTTGGCATCTCTAATATTACTCAACATGACATGAAATTGAAAATATATACATTTTGAATAAAAAAATCTTAAACATGTCTTTTAAAATGCAATTTTGCTGCGAGACTAACCATTTAAAAAGATATATTATTTTGTATTTATGGTTTTGTGCAGCGTAAAGGAGGGCAATCTCAAAGAGGTGCTGGGGATCATGGTGTCCTACAGGGTCGTGGTCAAACTCATCGTTGGAGGGTGAGTCAAACGTTTGCTCGAGCCCAACTCCAAGAAAGAGATTTGACGAATGACTATAAAACATAAATATACATTTTCATATTAATGCGTTTAGTCATGTGACATATTTGTTCTCGTGGGCATAAAATTTATGACATAATATTACAAACAGAAGCACATCTCATTGCGTTGTGGAACAACACGAGAGGACCCAAAAAGGCAGAATCAAAGTCTTGGAACAGGGAGTTAGTTCGGGGAATTGTATGTTTCAACTAACAGAAAATAGTGTCAGCCACATAAATAAATTGTCTCTGCATTTTGAATGGAAGATGTCGGTGTAATTCCTCATTTGCCTAGGAGTGTTCCATTGTAGAAAACAATTCAGTTGTAGTCATCTGGACTCTGTTTTTTTTCTTTTAACTTCTCCTTGAGTACCTGATTAGCATCCGAATGCTAATCAGGGAGCCGAAGTCATGTCACATTAAGATGTAGATGGCCCATCTCAGTTAAGTTTCAATGGTAGTAGTTGCCTCAAGGGGCTACAGTGGAAAACAAAATAAACAATGAACAAACAACTACCATGATAGTTTAAAGTGTAAACAAAGTGCTCACTTCACAGTCTTGAGTGATTTCTTGGTGTCCACTAGTCCGTCTTGATGGCGCTAATCTATTTCTGGAGACAAAGAGGGTCTTTGGGGATGTTATGGAAGAATATTCCTTTCTTTTGAGACCCACAGTGCAGCGGGAGACGGCAGAACAGCTTCTTTCCTCAAGTGGAAGCACCAATGAATGTGTCACATCACTTTCAGCCCCACGAATATATTGTTGAATTTTGTAAACGTATTCAATTTGAAATTACAATCTGTTATATTGTCTTTTTCATGCATACTTTCCCTGTTAATCAGCTTTTTAGATTTTTAATTTTTACTAGCGCCCATTGTCTAGTGTAACAGTGCTTCTTAGCAGACATTGGAATATGTCTATAATATCAGTGTAAAAGTATCTGTGCTAAAATTGCTAACCATCTTATGTCTGTCCCCCTGCCCGCAGAATGATGGGCTCCAGGTCAGTGCCTTTTATCCAAGTGAAACATGATGTGAGATTCCTGCATTAATCTTACAATGGAACAAGATTTAACTTAATGTGCTGCTTGTCTTTCCCTTGTTGCAGTGAAGTTGGACTAGAGATTCCCTTCAAACTCATGCACGCAAAACCAGAAACAGGTAAAACAGGACAAAAACAGGACAAAAACAGGACGGAACCAGGACTAAACCAGGACAAAAACAGGACAAAAACAGGACGGAACCAGGACTGAACCAGGACGGAACCAGGACGGAACCAGGACTGAACCAGGACTGAACCAGGACTGAACCAGGACTGAACCAGGACTGAACAAGGTCAAACGAGAGCTGACGCCTCATATTACTACCTCTGATGCACTTCTGGTCTTACTTTACACTATAAATGAGGAATATGTCCACGAGAGGCGCAAGCTAAATCTAGCTGCAAATAAAGTTTATGCCAGTAATTTGGTTTGACTCTGTTTTTGGTCTGCTAGAAACAGGGAAATTAAAAGTTTCATCTTGATACAATTAAGTTATCCCTTGTTTATCTTTTGTCAAACCATGTGGAGCTAGTTAAACCTCATTCATACTACTGCGGCATTCATCGAAAAAAAGTTAGTTATTAGCACATTCTTATTTACAGCAGACACATGGGCACTGAACCTGAGATTGAGATAAATTGGTGAAATTCCATAATTAAACTAGTATTTAACAGGACCAAACTCTAAATGACTAAAGTAGGACAAAATCAAGCCCAAACAAGGACTGAAATGAGAACTAAACAAATCAGAACTACTAGAGTAATGATTTGCTAACAGCTGCTCTTGTCTTTTGCTTGCGTTGTGTTGCTGCAGTGAAAGAGAGGTGAGTTTATTTCACATCCTATTTATAGAGTCTAAAGTGTTTCTTCCACAGTCGCACATAGACTTACTTTCTTCCACAAGCCTTTCTCAACCGGTATCAGGTGCTTTTTTAGTACCTGCTCGGCCCGGGCTCTAAGCTTTGATTTGAAGGACTATGGAGCAAGTCCCTACTTTTTCCTTTCTCCGGGGGCCTTTATCACTCCAAGAAGGGATAAAGGGCCCTCGCAACCCTTGTGACCGCGGAAGGGCGCTTCAATGGAAGGACTACCCACATACCCTGGCTTTACGCGTTGTTAAAAAGGTCAATAATTGGAGATAAATGTTTCCATTGTATTATAACTTTGCAGGGGGCGCTGGAGAGCCATTTTACAATATAGAACCGTAATTCACACATAGTTATGTCCAGGTCATCAAAACACACAAACGCTACACTGGGTCTAAATCCGACGATGTTTTCAAAATTTAAAAGGATTTTTGTGTTTTTTAAAATGTTTGCTTTGTTAAGGTTTTAAAAACTTTTGACCCAACATGTGTTCTGATGATGATGTGTCAGTTTGGTGACTGTTATAATACGAGGGTTACATTATTTTTATTTTTTTCTAAAGATAGACATTTAATTCACATATCATTATGTCCAGCTCATCAGAATACACCCTCCATTCGGGTAATGTATTTTGATTTTCAAGAGGGCGCCACTGAGCCGTTTTGTTAAGTAGATTCTTGGTGACTTTATGGAACGTAAATTATTATTATCATTCATACCAATGGCATTCCATGGCAAAAAAATTTCATTTTATGTTTTTTTTTTTTTTCGAAGGGGGCACCAGAGAGCCTTATTAAGAGACAGAAGCCTCATTAAGGGGGCACCAGAGAGCCTTATTAAGAGACAGAAGCCTCATTAGCATATCATTACGTCCAGCTGACATTTCTGCCCGTCCATTGGGTCAACAATGTTTTTTTCCAGTTTCCAAAAATTGCGATTTTGTTGAAAATTCACCATGGCCATGCCCAACCGTCTCTTCAAAATCTTTCATCGCACATGGGTTTTGCATGTTTTGACCAAGTTTGAAAGGTTTTCGATGAAAACTGTTGGAGAATATGCCTAAAGATGATGATTTTTATTTCCTGGGTTTGATCTAATGTGGCCAACTTCCTGTAGGGTTTAGGGCGGGGCCATAAAATCAATTTGCCAACTTTCATCTGTCAACATTGACATCTTTCCGGTCAGAGCTCCCATTGTAGCCATGTAAATAGATTTTTGAGGGGGCGCTACTGAGCCGTCTTTCGATATTTTTCTTGGGGTCTTCACTTAAAATTAGAGCTCATTGAACTCTAATTTCCCCTACCATTCACTTGCATATTCATCATTGTTTACTACTTGATTTTTGCGTTTTCCCTAAAAAATGTTACAGATACAACAGGATCTCGCACCAGTACTACTTTATAGCATACTTTAGCAGCAAGACTTTCCCCTTGTATTTATTCTGCCATGGCAAAAAGAGGCAAAATTTGGTGGGGCAGAGTGAATACTAGCTCTGATATACAGTAGATCAAGAAACTACGCGAAAACATCTCTGGAAAAATCTAATTTTGCCATATTCATTTGTTTCTATACTGGTACTTCCCCTAATTAGTACATTACATTAGTATATGAATTTTTGACCTCCATAAAAGGAAAAACGGATTTCGCTCATGTTTTGTTCGTGAATATTGTAAAACCATGATGTTTCTTCTCAGTCTCAAAGGCCCTTCTTTAAATATAATACGAGTTGATAAATGGAGTGGTAGGGTATTGGGTGAGGGCTATAGGGCACTAACAGCATTGTGTACTTTAGTGAGCTAGAGGAGGAGCTGGTCTTCCAGGAGTTCAAGCGCTCCTACCTGAAAGGCATGATGGCCGACGATGATGAGGAGGAAGGCAACGTGTCTGGAGGAGATGATATGGCACCCAAAGAGAAGTGATCCGGCACAGAAGCACCCAGCATCCCATCAAAGACTCCCGACGTCAGATGGGAGCTCCGAACTGCCCTGGTTGGGGTCAAATCTGGTTCAAGAGGTCAAATTATATTTGAAATTTACTTTAGTGAAGACTATTGGGTGGATTTTGGTCAAGTTTTCAATCAGTGAATGCAGTATTAGTAGGATTACACAACACACATTTAACATACTCTTAAATAACATTACAATACAAGAATACACAATTTAGAATGCATAAAAGCTTAAAATAAATTCTCATGTAATTAAATTGCAATGTTCCAGTAAAATCTATCATCAAACCAGCAGCAGTGGTGGAAGAAGTACTAAATAAACAGATACAAAGGCAAAAGATTACTCAAGTAAAATTATCACAAAATGATATCTACTTTTTAACATGGATTTTGAAAAGAATTGAAGTGAGTATGAAGCATTGTGCTAATTTTTGCTTCTAAACAACAGTCTTCATATCAGCTGATGAAGAATGTGGATATGCAGTATGGTGGTGTCGTCTGCATATATCACAGCTTTAGCATGTTCTTGAACAGAGGCAGGTCACTGGTGAAAATTAAAAACAGCAAAGGTCCTAAATTGCTGCCCTGTGGGCCCCTGCAATTCAATTCTTTTAAGAGTGAGAAACCTCCATAATTGAATACAGATCACTTTCAATGTGGAGGAAAACTAGGAAACCACCCAACAATGTGCAATGAAAATTCGTGGTGTTTAAATTTTTTTCCCCTTGAACATTATAGAAAAGGAAACATCGCACATGCACTCACTATCAGAGCCGCGTTTTCCATTTCCTGACCAGTTCAGTGAAGTTTGGAACCTGAATTGTGTGCTCTAATACTGTGATGTATTTATTTGATTTTAGAAAAGTAAATGTATTCTGAATGCCACCAAAAGAAAGAACTGTACCGCAATACAGTTACTCTAAATTAATATTTTGAATACGTTTTTCAGTACATATATTTAGCTTTAGTTAATTATATAATTGTTTTACTCTATAGTGACCACAAGTCCACATTAATAACACACATATCATGAAATAAACATTTTATATGGATACATGCTTCACCATTAATTTGTATGTGATTTGTCTTTGTCTTTCTGAGAGATTTATAAGGCTTTAAAGATGAATTGATGTATGTCTCACGTTGTTAAACTAAACAAAAAAGCATTGTGTAGTTTTGTGGATGCAATATGAATACAAACATAGCCTAATGTAATGTTGGTTTCAAAGACATTGTGTAAAAAGAGTTGTAGTTGGGTGTGTATTAGGAAATAATTCTGGAAAACATCTGAACTATTGATGTTTTTACTGTTATGGATGTGATAGTAAAAGCTACAAAAGTATGTTTTACTGAGTTCATTCATTCATTCATTCATTCATTCATTTTCTACTGCTTGTTCCCGTTAGGGGTCGCGGGACTGAGTGAGTTTATTCATTTTATTTGTTTGGTAACACTTTATAATAACTACACTTTTAATAGCTTTAATAAAGCATGAACAAAAACTGAACAAAGACTTTGTTAAGAATAACTCAAGCTAAGTAACAACTTCATAAATACCCTAACACTAAGCCCTTAATTGAGTAGTAAACTAATTATTCTCAATAAACTGACATTATGAATTCATTATTTGTTCATGCTTTACTAAGGCTAATTAAGGGAGGATGACTGTAAAAATGAAGTTCTGGCAACCTCTGCTGGCATTGTGCACACTTTTCATTGAAGAAACAACATAGTAAAAGCTTTGCAGAAAATAGGAGCTTTTGGGCCAAACTTTTACATTATTTTCTTTTGAATTAGTCATGTTACTAATTCAAAGCCTAAACTTTAGCCAAGCTAGAATATGGTCCGTGGCAAATTCATATTATCAATTGTGTTCAAGATTACTGACATTGTTTTGTTTATCCCATATGAATGTGCCCAAAAAACACACAAGTCATGGGGTAATTCCCATTTTACAGATGCCCCTACAGGTAAAACTGATCTCGCTTTAAGATACTGGGGACTTGTCATAATCCTCTTCAACAACAACACGGAAGTGGAGACAGTTAACAACGCCATGTTTCTGAGCGAGAACATCACGGACGACTTTACCTGGTCTGTGAATACGGGGTCTTTGGTGAAGAATGCCTGTACTTTCTGCACTGGTTGAAGAGAGCCCATATGCCTCTGTTCGTCCAGACAACATTCTACTGGAGCCCCATAGAGAGTATCCTTACCAACTGCATCGGTGTCACTGCCTTGGACTGGAAGCATGTGAAGAGAGTGGTAAGGACAGCTGAGAAGATCATTGAGACCTCCCTCCCCTCTGTTCAGGACATTTGTCCCTGATCAGGAAAATCATCAGGGACCCTTTACAAGCCTGTTCTCAGTGCTGACCTCTGAATGCAGGTCACGGCTGTCACACTGCTAAACTCCTTTACTCAATGCCTATGTGTATGATGAAGGAACACCATTATAACATGATTCAAATAAATTATGTTTAGATTGTATGATAAATGCAAGTGTTGAGTTCATGTCTCCACACTGAGTTAAAAACAAAAGAAAAACTAAACGCCAAAATCGCTTCAGTAGAGATTTATTCAGAACAAAATTCACAAAATCATCAAATCAATTATTTTCAGAAACACAACCAGATCACAGCTTAGGTTTCACTTTGAATCATCTTCTAATAAAACTACAGCCAGAGACACGCCTCCGGGTCACTTATGTACAACAGCAATCCAAAACTAAGTCATTTGTGCATGTCTATTCTACACGAGAAACAAACATATTTTGTCCTGCTAATACAGGGTGATCGTCACTTTTATTGGTCAGAATGTCACATTTATGAACAAACAAAACAGCTGAACAGCTGCATTTTACATACTGAACAGCTGCAGGAGAAATCTGGTTGCAGACTGGTCTTTTGTGGAATAATCAAGGTGCATCACACTCTTTGACATTTGACTGTTTTAACTGTTTGAATTTGAACATGTAATTTGTCATTTGTAACATGTAATTAAGATTTTTTTATTAGTAGCATTTATGATTAGATTATTTGTGAAACTTGGTCATAGTACCAGGATAAATAAATTAAATAATTTATAATGGTTATGTAAATTGTTTAAAGTGGACTAAATAAAATCTCTAAGTTTATTGATACATTTAGTCACAGGCTAGGCTTACATGAGGACTATCTACAGTCCTCAGTGACTCTTGTTTGGAGACATCCTGACATATGTAGATTTACGTGTTCTGGCAGTGACTTGTGTTTGATCAAAACATGTATTTTAAGACCATTGAAATGCTAGACCAGTGACATTGGGAGCCTTAAAGTCTCGGATGTTGCCAAGGTCGCAGGAGTCTGGGCTGAGCAACCAGCCAGAGAAGGTGCTGCTCATCTCGTCTCCAGTGAACATGCCATTATTGGTGCTGTCTTTGACCTGCACCCACACCATGTCACGAGCGGTCAGGTGCATCACTATCTCCTTACTGCTTGTGCTAGTGTCTGAGATTTCAGTCAGCTTCATAACAGAGACGAAATTATGGAACAAGCCAGCAATGAGACGTTTCTCCTTGACAAGGAAATTAAGGGTGAAGGCGTAAGTGCCATCAACAGGAGCGATGTAGAGGCCGATAAAAGGGTTATAGTGATTCTGAACATTAGAGATGATTTTAGTGAATTTAACTGGTCCATCAGGCCCTGGGAAGGATGTGGCCAGAGCAACAGAGAAAGCTGACTGGACAGAGAGCGAGCATGGACCGGGAAACCCCGGAAAGCCCATGTCCCCCAGCTCTCCTCTCAAGCCTGTATCTCCTTGAAGCCCCTGTACACCAACATTTCCCTTCTGCCCCTTTTCTCCCACGAGTCCTTTCTGTCCATTTGTGCCATTCACACCGTTAGTGCAGTTACAACACGGGCCTGGGGAGCCCTGCTTTCCTTTCAGCCCATCTAAACCATTACTGCCATCAAGGCCTATATCACCTTTGTCACCTTTATCTCCAACCATGCCCTTGGATCCTGTGGTGCCTGGTAAACCCTGGGCACCAGCTGTTCCCGGACGACCTTGTACCCCAGGAAGTCCATCCACAATTTCACAGAGGCAGGAGCCGGGCACACCCTGAAGCCCCAAAGGTCCAGGTAGACCATTATCTCCATAGTCGCCGTTGTCTCCTGGAAAACAGGCACAGTGCGAGTCATTACACAGGTTAAGTCCTCACATACACTTCTGCTTCACTCCACATCTCTCTCCACAGCCTTTGAAAATGCAACGCGTGAAAGCATGTTTCGATTGAGCCGCTTTGGAACGGATCAGCCCCGTTTAAGGGGTCCAAAGGAGTTGTGAGAGGAACTAGCTTCCAGAGGGTGCTGGCTCACTTTGGGTCCACAGAGCGGTTTATCGCGAAATGACTGAGAGAACAAAAGGGAGAACAGAATGGCAAAAGCACATATACAAAAGAGTCATTCCTCATCAAATGCTGACTTGATGTTGTGACAAACTGCCATATTTTCAGTGACGATAACTTTATTTGTTGAGCCGACAGACTTGGGAAAACAAATCTAGCACACTTAAGCATCAGCTGTTTCCTGTTTACGAAGAATGGCACTAGCGTCAAGACCCTGAAATATGTTTTCAGCGAATAATGCATCAAACATTATCCAAATCCAATGTATTACATAGAGAGACATAAAGGCACGAAGAAAGTTAAATAAATGCCGAAAAAGCAGGCAAAAAACCAAGAAGTTGTTTCTTGTTTACTGTAGCCATGTCTCAAAGTGCTGCAAACTTGGGATATCTAAATGTCTTTTGTGAATCACTGAGATCAGCCTTATTGAGAAAGTGTATACCGGTAATTCAATTCAAGTAAGATTTAAGAGTTGAGTTGTTTATGTTTAGGTGACGTCAGCTGCTCACGTAGCAGACCCCTCCCAGGGGGGGGCTCTTGCCATGGAAGACCTGGCAGACCAGGGCTAGCGCAAACAAAAGGTAACACGGTCTCATAATACTGTTCCTTCTGCTGGTCGTAGAATGTCCTTGTTCACTTTTTGAATGAGAATTTATCAAAGACATTTTGGCACCACATTAATCCAGGCTGAAGCAGATGTCGTACCTTTAAATCCTTGCTCGCCCTTGATCCCAGTGAGGCCGATGTGTCCTGGCTGACCTTTGTCTCCCTGGTCTGCTGTCTGACCTGCCAAAGGAAGAGATTATAAACTTTCATGCTTGATTACAACAAAACACAACACAGCTATCTTTCTTCTAAAGTTATTCTAAAATGAAAATATGAAAGATCAACGCAAATACTGATCAAATTGGACAAACATGTGGTCCCTCTGTATTGAAACAAATATGGTTAAAACCAATCAGTTTGGCCAAATTAGGTTGCCAATTTGAGGGTGAAATATTGAAGAATCCAGTCTCACTAAAAGATGAATTAAGAAATATCTGGACTCACCTTTGGTCCCGGGAGCACCTGTAAATCCTCGAGGTCCTCTAAAGCCCATGAGGCCCCTCCTCCCAGGACTGCCCGGAAACCCTGGAACACAAGAAAAGAAGTCAAAATGACTGACATATTAATCTTGATGGACATTTTTACTTACCTCATGGGCAAATATATTCTATGTCACGTAAGTGATTCAATCTAATCTGGAAGAAACAACTAAAATAAGAGTTATATTTTGAATTTAGGTCATTTTAAGCAAGGAAAGATATTCCAGTGTACTGACGTGTGCTGTACATTTGTGACAAGTAAACTATAGTTTATTGGTTTATCAAGGCATGAATGACTAAAATATGTGACTCTATACTGTCTACCTGTGTGTCCAGTTAAAATACATTATGCACGTGTGTTTGTGTGTGCGTACTACACTATTGTGTGGTATTGGAGCTTTTTGAGAATTAGATTGTGTTACGGATGTGGGTAATCAAACCTAAGAGAAAAAGAGACAGGGCCCCTACAAAGCTAAACCAAACCCTGGAGGGCAAAATCCTGATTGGTTTAGGCATGTTTTGCTCGATTTTTCTTTTTCTTTTTTTTTTCTTGGATTAGTTATTGTTTATGTTATCCTGTATTTTTCCTGTTTAGAATGACTCTTTTCTTACTTGAGTATTTTTTAATACCTTGGTCTGTATCTTTTAATATTAATAGTTTTGGCTTATGGGTTATAGAAAGCAGGAGCCCAGCACCTTGGGTCTGTGCCTTACTTTCTACTCCAGCTCGCTCCTTTATGCGTCACAGCACACACGTGCAATGAAAGAGAAAATGTTGAAGATAAAGTAGTTATTTTAAAAATTCATTGTACTTTTTCTTCAAAATACAAAAGTTCCTCAATAAATCCATGGATTCACTGACACGTGTCACCAGGATGATCATCAGGATGTTTTGGACGATCACAATATATATATATATATATATATATATATACACACACACACACACACACACACACACACACACACACTTATATATATATATATATATATGTGTGTGTTAATTCTGGTGATCTGTTTTTTTTCTAGCCTTGTAAATGCTCTCAGTGTTGTGTGGTGGGCACGTGCCTGGGAGGCCTGTGTCCCCACGCTCTCCTTTGGGGCCCGTGGTAGCCTTGCAGTGTGAGCAGAGGCAGAAGAAAGGGATCTGGTCAATGGAGATGGGGTCTGGGGAGCTGAGCAGGACGTCGCAAATGGAGGTGTCGGGGAACATGACAGACATGTCCCCTGGCAGCGCAGTTAGGCTGGGCTCAGAGGAGAAGTTGGACAGGAGCATGCTCTTTCCCAGCCCCACACTGCCTCCTGCCGATGGCCCTTTGTCTGAGAAGGTGCCAAATCCATTGTAGACTTTGGTGTTGTCCGTGGTGTTTGGGTTGACTTGAGGTGGTTTATATAACATGGATGAACAGAGCGCGCTCAGAACCACCAGCCCCAGCAGCCTCACCAACATCTGCAACATCAAGCATGAATGAAGCTAAATACAACTACAGATATGTTTTTGGTGACAAAACAATGCTAGAATATGGTTTAATATAACATTAACATTCACCTGGAAACACACAAGCTAAGCAACTTTTTTTTATTCCTATGTTGTCTATGCAAAAAATAGAGAATGAGAATAAGAATTAGAATTAGAATTAGAATTAGAATTAGAATGAATAAATAAATAAATCAGGATCCGCCTATAAAATGGTTGTTCGTGAAAACATTCTTCCCCCCAATCTGACCTGAGGCAAGCCCTGTCTTTTTAGTTCATATATCTCAGTCCAGAAAAAGTGCAGTGCTAGGAACAGCAAGGATACTGCGCAGAACCCTCACGCTCCCAGGTGGGAGTAGTGGAGCCGAGCTTAGAAAAAGGTGCTGAGCGCTGCCCGGTGGTTGAGTGGTCAAGGCGCACATGCCAGGCTCCATGTGCAGCCAGCTACAGTATCGTGAGTCTGATTCCCGACTCTGACCATTTACTGCATGTCCTCCCTTCTCTCTCCTCCCCCTTTCACACTCACCTGTCCTGTCATAAAGCCTACGGGCCAAAAATCGTTTAAAAAAGAAAAAGGGGACGAGACCACCCGCATATGTTGAGAAGGGAATTTCTTTATATATGTGTATGTGTATTCAGAGTATTTAGTATAGTAGTAGTTTATTTTTATTTTGTTTAGTGAACCAAATTTTTAGTCATACCTTATTATTATTTTTATTATGATTATTATTATTTATATTTTGCTATTATATTTGTTGTAAGTACATAACTGCCTTCTTTGTCTTTACATACAAAACTTTTTTTGTAAGTTTGCAATTCCCCTCTTGTGCCAGCTTCTGTTTGATGAATAGTACAATTCAACAAAATGTGCTTAGTTTTTATGGTCTATATTGCTTATATGTGTTTTTTTTGTGACTATACCATGTCTGTTTTCTATTTTATGAGGTGTGTTCATATTTTTGATCGTTTGATTGGGTTCAATATGCCGTTAACATTAAAAGATGCTATTTGTAACTTTTCCGATGCCATTGGATTGATTGTAGTGAGCTTACTCTTATTAATTTACTGATGCTAAAAACTCTCTGGTCAAACACAACACAACAAAACAAAAAGGTTTAGGCAGGTTTAGGTTTTATGCACTGAACCCCTATCCTGATCGTATAAAAGATTTTTTTTTTTAAACGTCTGTATATTTTTATCCAATATCCCACAAACCCAATCTCACACACTTAGCACTCAGAATGTATGTAACTAGACACAGAGTGTACGTACGGAACACAAAATGAAGCTCCCGACTATGTGTCAAATCAACAACACGTATGTACATAAAGCATATAATCTTCAATTTGGTGACATTATCAACACTGTGACAAAAAGGGGCGTTGCTAGACTCTGGTGGGATCCGGGGCTCAGCCCAGGCGACACATTTAGACATTTGTGCTGGCAATTTTAACACAACATAAAGGGGGGTCTCTAGGCCCTAACCCCAGGAAAATTTGAAAAGAGCTGGCAATATATCCTGCCTTCTGGTGAATTTTAAGAGTAGCACAAAAAATGCCTGATATTTTTCTTTATTCTAGCTAATAATTGAGTTCTGTAATGGTATTGTCAGTGTGCCTAATGGTGAAGGGTGCAGTAATGTATTGAGAGTCAATGTGAAGATAATAAAATCTCCAGACCAGTGCTATTATCATAAAGAATGCACCTATAAAATGTATGAGCCGTCTTTTATGTAAATATTATTATCATTATCTATTCATTTTAATCAGTTGAATTCTCTTATTGGAATGGCCTATATGTAGAGGCAACGTCTGTCCCAATAAAGTCCCCCAACACGCCCAGAAAAGGTTGTGATTTCCGGTATTCTGGTGAATTTTACCAGGTCAATGCCTATTCACTTGGTTGCATGATGCGTTTTTTAATTCATTTTTAGTTCCCCCTCACCCCTACCCCCTCTAATCCTAGCCCCTTGAGCTTTTCGGCACAGTCCCTGCAAATGTCTTCCCCATCATCACCCATTTCACATCTTCTCTCTTCTTCTTCTCCTCCTTCCTTCTTATCCGGAGTCCACAGCACAAACGTTTTGCTCTGGGCTGCTTAACTTATGTTTAATGTTGTTTTAAAGCTGGGGTGCCTAGATTTCAAAGAGTGAAATAAGTAAATAGGTATTTAAACCTATTTACAAACTCTCTCGCAGTCTTAGCTCTCACAAATCCTTTGGCACATCACTAGCCTTCACATGTATCCATTTTTGGGGGATTTCCCTAATCAGCTCTCATCCCAGAGCGTCATATAGTGACTCATATGGCTCTTTCAAGTTTGAACAGATAAAATAATAAAAGAGAGTTAAAGAGTTAGAATAAGACAGCATATGGAGGTCTGTTTTCTTTTCTGTTTTTTTTTATTTTTTTTATTCTACTTTTACAATACACTTTCTGGGGTGGAAACAGGATTAATGAGGTGGGGGAAATTAGGTAACTCGGATTTAAGTTTCATAAGAAAGAGTTTGACTTTGTGGAGTTGACATTGACACTGTAACCTGACTCACGCCAGATGAATTCTCGTGATATTTGTTTTACAGTCTCTTGAGAATACATTTGGGCAAGCTCATGCTGTTCGACGGACTAATAATAGCATTATAGTTTGGAAAGAAGTCAAAAGGACGTACCTAAACAAACATGGCGACGCACACGGACGTACTTTGGTCCATTTTAGTAGATTTTCAACTATTATGTTTTTTAAAAACGTGCAAATAGAAGTGCTTTGTGTATTTGAGGACGGGGAAGAAGTCTGTGCTTTTCTTTGTCTGGATTTAACAACAGTTCGTTTTCTCATCTTGCACTGCTGTTGTGACTCTTTGACCAACCAGATTAAGTATTCGTCATGACGTTACTCATTGATATTGAGTTGAGTGATACACATATCAGTCCGACAGAGCCAGGATATTGACATCGGCTTGCCTTGCTCTTTCATTTATTCACTCTTGCATCTTTCTCCATCAATATGAGGATACACTGATAGTGATGTGCCAGTAAATATCAAAATGCAAAATAAAACTGTTTAAATCATAAACACACCTGGACAATGATAAGCTCCACAGAAGCTCAAATGGTTCAAGTCTGCGTGAGCATGTGAGCAATTTGTAGTGGGGACACGCAAATCCAGCCGCATTTCTAGAGGCGTTTCACATAGACTACACCACTGGTTTGTTCTACTCACGTAGTTCAAAGCGTATAATAGGCTACATCCGCCTGAAGACTGGTTTATAGTCCACTGTCAAGTCTTCGCACACCTCCCTGACGCACACGGCAGCAAATTACAAAGCTTGCAGCACATACACGGCAAGAGCGGCAAGCTTTATAAACCCTAAACTACACTATTATATTCAACTACTGAAATTCAAATCAGAAAATCATTTAAAGATGTTTTTTCAAGGTAAAAAAATTCTTAATGAGAAATTCGCCATTTGTATTTAACGTTCAAAATTGGAAGAAACAAATTATCTTCCATGCCTGTTTCTTGTCACAACTATAATCAGTGGGTTTTAGACTAATTTTTCCAATTATGAATACTATTGGCGCCCTCTACTGGTCACACTTAACTCTAATTGCTGTATTGAAGTGAGGTTTCGTGACTCTTCGCTCCGCCTGTATAATGGGCCGACCTAATTTCTCTCAAAGATCGTTTACACCAGAGCATTGTCTGCACAAGGCTGGGTCCGATCGTTCTTTTCCTCACCTTTTGTCATTAGACAAGAGGCATCACAGTGTAAGACAATCTGTGTGTGAAGTCAACACACCCGTTACCAACATACTCCTCTGTGTTTCACGTAAACTGGACAATACAAAAGACGTTGCGAAGCGTTGAGGATGTTGGCTCTGTGATATTGCGATAAGAATGTTTACTTGGAATAAATATAAGCCAACATGAGTGGTTTTACAGCTAAACACATACAGAACGCTTTTCAAATGTGTTTTCTCAAAATCAATTTGGGCAAGTTGCTCAACATCTCAAAAGGTTTTCCAAATTCCAGCGCATATTTATGCTCAAAAATCTTAGTTCGTAGATCCCGACAAACAACTAATTTCCAGTAGTCATGATCAATAGTATGCTAAATAAAAAGTCTATATTCAAATTGTTCCAAATATGTCAATCTTGATCCCAAGTTTGTCAGTTAGAAAACTCACCTTTGCGTTGTGCGTCTAAGTTCTGGTCCAACACAAATGAATAGCTTTAGAGTTGGACGAGATCTTTTATAGACCTCGCCCAGAGCTTGTCCTGGTTTTTGCCTGGTTTCTTTTGCAGACAAAGAGGATGAGAGCAGGTGGAATAGGCTTCTTTGTGATCCACCAGTGCTGATCCTGACCTGGATCTACACTTACATCGCTCCACCCTGCTCTATCACGCTCACAATCTTCCAAAAGTCACTAGGAGCACAGGTTCTCCATGGTAGGCCTCAAGTTAGTTCTGCTCTTTGCTTTTCTCATGTCCTCCTCAGTCAGCAGAATAAAGGTGAGAAGTATTACATTTAATTTAATTAAGTGTATTTACTAAGTACTTCTGGTTCTGGGCCAATTAAGCAAGACGCCTGAGGGCCAACAAAGATTGGTTTTAGGGCCGCATTTGGCCCTAAGGCCACAGTTTGGACACCACTGAACTAGACCTTACTTAAAACTGTATGTTTAAACAATCATGTGATTGTAAACTGTAACTTTGTCTCCCTGTGTGTCCAGTTATAATACGCATCATGTGTTTATTTTTGTACAAATATTATATTTATATTATTATGAATAACATCTCAAAAGGTCTTCCATTGGTTGTTTACATTTTCATTCCAACGCAAACTGATGTTGCTTGCTTTGTAGATCCAGACAAACAAATAATTTCTCGTTGTATTCAACAGTATTCATCTCATGGATTCAGTCAAATTCAGTATGGTCCTGGAATTTGACAATTTAGTAAGTGTCAGTGCACTTACAAAATTACAAAGAGATTTACATAAAGATTTATTTGATTTGTGGAATTCTCTTCAAGCATTACTGACCCTTTAAAAAACTGTAAACAAAAACTTTCTGACCTCAAGAATTGAGAAAAAAGTGAAAAACATAATGTTATTTTCATGGAGGCACTGGGTTTAACGTTACAATTTATTTATCTATTTTAAGCTGGCAAAACAAACTGAAAACATGAAATGAAATATTGATGCTCAAAATGGAGTGAGTAGAAGACTTATTTTAAACCATCCCAGTGCCAGAAAATAGAAAAGAAAGAAAGAAAGAAAAGCTGCTTCCTCTTTCCAAAGCATTCATCAATACCTCAACAATAATTACCGGGTATTGTTGGACAAAGTTATTGTTGGAAAAACCTTGGAACTAGTTCGGGAACTCGAATCCACAGCCAGAAGATTAGCGGACAACAGAAACCATTTGAGGTTCAATCTCAGATGCAGACAAAACAATATGATCCCGAAGAGCCTACAGATCAAACCACCAGTTAAAGGACGCAGAGAAGATCCGGAGGAAGAACTTAATGCAGATGCTCAGTGAAAGGATCCAAGAAAACAGCTTCAGAATTGTTAAGCTGAAACACAGAACAGACACTTTACAGAAATGAACTAGCGTCCTCCCTGAAGAAGCCTTCAAGAGAGTGATGGATTTTACAAAGACAGCACAGGAAGCGCAGCACGGAAAGAGCAAGGAACGCCAAATCAAAAAGTTTAACATCCTCTTGAATAAAAAGAACTCAGGTAAGGACCAGCATGACAGAAGTATAGGGACAGACCGAAGTAAGAGCGGCAAGAAACCATTGGATCAAGAATCTATCAGACCGCGTCCTGTCTCAAGCAGAGAAAGACGTGCTCTCCAAAGGGCTCAACTTTTCAATTACTTCTAAGCACATCCCTACAGAAGACTACTTCACAGCTACAGAAACAGCCATTAGGAACAACAAAATGACAGAAAAGGAGGCTGCAGACCTGAGGTTACGTGTCAAGCTACGCTGAAGAGCGCCAAACCTCCTCCTTTCAAATATCACATCTGAGGAGAGGAAGGCACTCTCAGCACTACAAAAAGATCACAGCATAAACATTCTTCAGCAGACAAGGGTCACTGCACACTGATTTCTTAAACACAGCTGATTATGAAGCCAAAGTCCACAGCCTCCTCGAGGACACGACCACATATGAACGTCCTGAAAAGAGACCCGACCAGTGGCTCCAAGAAGAAGTTGATAGACTGTTTACAAAAGCTTGAAAAAGAGGAGGTGAATAGACAGGCTTCTGTATTACAGACTGTATCCTGGGAAGCTATTCCATGCATTTATGGACTCCCAAAATTCACACAGGAGAATGTTCCACTCAGACCCATTTTGGTGCAGCACAGATTCCATCACATACAATGTGGCCAAGCATTTAACAACCATCTTGGCACCATTGGTGGGGAACTCGGAACATCATGTGGAAAACACACACACTTTTGTGGACAAAGTGAAACATCTCCAATTGGACCCAGATGATCTGATGGTTTCTTATGATGTTGTGTCCCTTTTCACCTGCATCCCGACTTCTGAGGCAGTAGCAGCGGTTAGGACGAGACTGCAGGAAGACACCACACTTACAGGAAAGGACCAAACTGACACTGAACACATCTGCAAACTACTAGACATCTGTCTTAACACCACATACTTCCAATTCCCGGGACATTTTTACAGATAGATTCACGGCTGAGCCATGGGCTGCGCCGTCTCTCCATAGTGTCCAACTTGTACATGGAGCATTTTGAGAAGAAGGCACTGACCTCCTTTTCAGGCATTGCGGTCAGGCAGTCTTTGGTACCGTTACGTGGATGACACTTTTGTGACAATTAAGAAACAAGAGCTGGAAGCCTTCTCAGAGCACATCAATGCAGTGGACCCGCATATCAGGTTTACAGAGAGAAGATGCTAAGGAGAATCGCTTGGCCTTTCTTGATTGTTCCACTATCAGAGGAGAAGACGGGAAGCTCCCAGATAGAAGTATATAGGAAACCCACACACACGGATCAGTACTGCTCTTTGGCTCTATCCACCCACTACAGCACAAGCTGGGAGTGATCAGAACACTACAACACAGAGCACAAGAGGTGCCCACCAGCTCAGACGGCAAGAGGAAAAACATGTCCGGAATGCTCTCTCAGCCTGTGGATACCCGACTTGGGCTCTTAACAAAGTGAAGGGAACCAAAAAGGAAGGAAGGACAAAAGGGACAAAAGGGAAACAGAACCAAGAAGAAGGGGTGTCTCTATCCTTATGTCTCAGGACTGTCAGAAAAACTGCAACGAATTTTTAGACAACACAAAGTTCCCTGTTTATTTCAAACCAGGCAACATGTTAAGACAAAAACTGGTTCACCCTAAGGACAAGATGCCGACACAAAACAGAGCAATGTAGTTATTCTATCCAATGCAGTGAAGAAGTTGTAAAGAGAGGTACATAGGTGAGACTTAACAGCCACTTCACAAGAGGCTTCATCAACACAGAAGACACGCAAGTTCCAGGACCCAGAGCGCTGTGCATCTTCATCTCAAAGCCACAAACCACTCTTGAAGACAAGTGAGGTGGAGATTCTGAGCAGGAGAGAAAGATGGTTTGAAAAGGAGTTAAGGAGGGCCATCCTTTGTTAAAAAGAGAGATCCTTCCTTAATCGTAATGGAGGTTTAAGATTCAACCTTCCAGTTGTTTATAATGGTCTGCTGAAACCCTGAGAAGCCCGGGGCATTCGATGATAAACAGGCACTCAAGGTGAGGCAGCCAAATGCCAGGGAACAATAGGCCATTCCAGTTAAGTTTCAGAATGGGCCATTAGCAGGATGGTCCCGCCCTGGGCAGGGCTCTCACAGAGTAAGGATATAAACAGGGAGTTCTCAGACTTGTTTCACAGATTGAAACATGACCTCTTGGAATGAGAGTTGAAAAGTTTAGTTTTTTTCTAAAACAGACAGTCCAGAATGACTACTAACTGAATCTTTTTCAACAATTACCAAGTTAGCTTACACGCTCACTTTCTTTTTTTAATATATATATTTATTTAAATGTATAAACAAAAATATATACAAAAACAAGAACACAAAATGACCAGAGAGAACACATCAAAGAAAACACAAATAGATAACTTAACATTAACCCAAACAAATTAACAGGCCTATATAATAATAATATAATAATAATGATAATAATAATATAATAATACTAATAATAATAAATAAATAAATAATAATTATTAATAATAATATTAATTATAGAGGTCCATTTGGTCGAAGTCGGTCAAATTTGTCCAATTCTAAATTAAGTCTGAATGTCATTTTTGTTCATTCCAAAGATATCCATTTATTGTGTCGATGGCAGGAGTTTTGAGGCCCAAGTACATAGTTCTAAAGTTCAGAGGGATGGAAATGTCAAAAACAGTCTGAAGTGCATTATTAGTTTCAGTCCAATAACTCCGAACCACTGGACAATCCCAAAACACAATAATGGTTTGCCTCCTGGCTTCCACAGCGTCTCCAACACTCTGCATTTCCCTGTGAGCAATGGGCACTTTGACATGGGGTTATAAAGAAGAGAGATACATTTTTCCAACTGAATTCCCTCCAAACATGTGATTTTATGGTTCTCCAGTGAGATGTACATATACTTTCCAACTCTTCATCAGCCAGAACAAATTCCCTCTCTTTCCCATTTACCCATAATTTAATCAGTAGAGTGACTGCCCAAATTGTTAATACATTTATACATTACAATTTAGATATTAATCCCTTTGAAAATTCAGATTTATATGCTTTAATGAATATTCCAGTCAAAGGAATATGATGGTCATCATGACTTTTGATTTCTTGGTTATAATAACTCCTTATTTGTAAGTACATAAAAGTCTTGTTTCTCTAAGCCAAAGGTTTCTCTCAACTCATCAAAGCTCTTCAGATGATTCTCCTTTACGATCTGGTAAAAGACCTTTATACCTTTTGTTGTCCAGACTTTAAATCTTAACTCTGTGCTGTTAGGTGTGAAATTTTGGCCATAAGCCAACCAATTTGATTTTAACATCTTTGTTTAATTTTTATGTCTTGATCAGCTTGATCAGCTCACAGATTTCACCTAGGGGTTCTCCACCCCAAATGACTCAACCGTGTGTCATCTGCCAGTAAGGCCGGTACAGGAACCCCCAGCATAACAGCAATCTCAGTATTCTTCCATTGAGCTTCATATTCTGGGTCACACCAGCACAGCAAGGTTCTGATCTGAGCTGAAGTAAAGTAATTTTTCAAAGATAGAGAAACCTGGGCAAAACATTCATTTTTATAGAGTCAATCCTTTGCCTTAGACTTAAGTATGGGATAAGATTCCATTTTTCAAGATCTTTTTTTTATAGTAGTAAAAAGGGGGGTATACTTTTTCTCCATAATTGTTGTCATCAGCCTCGAAGAATTGGTTCTCCTCCTGAGTCAGTCCAGCTCCACCGTCTATCTGCGAATTGAATCGCGTCTGCCTGTCCGTCCTGAAACTCCTACAGGTTTCTACTTTTTCCCAAAGAGGTTTGGTAGTTTTTCCTGGCCGAGAAGGAGGGTCAAAGGACAAGGGAGCTTGGGACATCTGTCAAAGGACACAGGATGCTGGGACATTACCAACTCCCTATGAACATTGTTTAATCTGTTTTTATTCTGTTTTTTCTACTGTAGCCCCTCGAGGCAACTACTGTTGTGATTTTGGGCGTCACAAAAATAAATTGAATTGAATTGTTAGGTCTCTATGGAGGACCACACCTAAATATCTAAGAGATTCCGTTTGCCATTTAAATGTAATGCAATTGAAAGTCTTTTTAAAGGTCAGAGGGGGATGCCAGTAAGAGAGAATTTCAATCTTTTGTACATTTAATTTGTATCCAGACATTGGACCAACTTCTTGTAGAAAATTCATCACATTGGGTATGGAAATTTCTGGTTTGGTCAAATACAATAGAACATCATCTGCATAGCAGGCAATTTTATGGTCCGTCCAATCAGTTGTAAAACTGTGAATTGTTTTTGATTGTCTAATAAATTGGGCCAATGGTTCCAAATACAAAGCAAACAGGAGGGGAGACCAGGCGCAGCCCTGCCTTACCCCCCTTTCCAGAGTCAGTGGATCTGTCAGATAACCATTGATTTTAATTCTTGATGTTGGATAATGGTAAAGAGCCCCAATAATTTTTAGAATCAAATCGTCAATTTGAAATTTGTTTAGCACTTTAAATAAATATGGCCAGAATCAAAAGCTTTTGTAGCTTCCAGACTTATGATTACTGCTCTGTTTGGTTGTTTTTGTATTTTGCTCATTATGTGTGAAGATTGTCTTATGTTGTCTTGTGGTTTTCGTTTGATAATAAATCCTGTCTGATCATTGTGGATTAAAATTGGGAGTATTTGTTCCATTCGTTTGGACATATTTGAGGTGTATAAACGATCAGTTCACATTCAGAATAGGTCTGTATGAGGCACATTCCAGTCGGTCCTTCCCTTCTTTAGGTATCAGAGATATAATGGCCTCTTTCCACCTAGGATTGGTCTGAGTTTCCTTTAGTGCCCAGTTAAAAGTTGCCAAAAGGAAAGGAGTGAGTGTGTCTTTTAAAGCTTTATACCACTCTGAGGTGAACCCATTGCTCCCCGGAGATTTATTATTCTTTAATGTTTTGATTGCTTTTTGTATTTCCAAAACTGTTATTTCAGCTCCTAATTTGTATTATGTTCTTCTGACATAACAGGCAAATTGAGATAGGAATTTATATCATCATATTTGTCGTCTGGAATTTTTGAAAAAAAAAATTGTTCAAAAGGATTCAAATGCTGATTGAATTTGGTCATGAAGATTACATCACTTTGCCTGTCCCGTATTTTAGAAATAGTTTCCAAATTTGATCCACCCAACTATTTCATGTGACGTCAGATCATTAATTTCTCCTCTTATCGCAGAGGAGTGGTTATACCAAAATATGTGGTGGAATACAGCAAACAGAGGACGTGGCCTGGTGCAGGTTTGGATGGGTTATACAATGCTGACTGCGTCTCGTACGGACGTGCTCCGCCTGTATCATTGCGTTTTGCGCGATCTGGGCCAGCCTGGACCTGCAGACTCATGTGTTCAGTTTAGAGAGGAACGTCTTTGGAAAAATTTGAATAAATCCCCACTGTCACATCACATTCTCCCACAATCTTTGTCCCAGTCTGCGTAAAACTGGCACAGACTGACAGCCCAACACGAGATCGCCCTCCGGACCGTAGCATCCCATCAAGCACTCAAGTCCGGTTAAATTGGCACAAGCCCAACCTGAGGACATACTCCGCATTGTGCAAAACAAATAAAGATGAATTTAATAAATAAACCACGCACCTGTATTTCAATATTTAATTTAATTTTTTATTTTTTTAATACAATTTTGTGAACTCATTGAAAAATGGGAAATCAACCTTTTTTATTGCTCACTTCTTTCATTGCCTGTAAATGAGGCCATGACAAACATCACCCACAGGTGGTGCTAGTGAATGCCACAGTTCTCAGTCATTGGATCAGACACTATCACCATATATGGTCTGGCACCATCCCACTCCAGCCTTCAGCGGCCAAGTCCAGCCTCTTTATGCCAGCGCTAAGGTCGGCAAGATAGCAAAATAGCGCCCTGGCCCCACCCCCTGGAAAAGGCCCTTAATGTTGTTGGGCATTTTTTCCTAAAACAATGTTGTTAAGCAGTGTTTTTTCGTCTTTCCTCCAATTCCACAGAAATGTAGATAGGAGCGTTATCAATGTGCCTATATCTGCTTCAGTGATTTTAGATCTGTCTTTATTGAGAACAAAAAAGTAGTCTTTTCTGGAATAGAGTGTATGTGGATTTGAAAAATGAGTATACTGGCTTCAATTCAATTCAATTCAGTTTATTTTTGTAACGCCCAAAATCACAACAGTAGTTGCCTCAAGGGGATACATTGAAAAAAAACAATGTTCATAGGGACTTGGAAATGTCCCAGCATCCCGTGTCCTTAGACAGATGTCCCAAGCTCCCTTGTCCTTAGACCCTCCTTCTCGGCCAGGAAAAACTACCAAACCTCTTTGGGAAAAAGTAGAAACCTGTAGGAGACGGACAGGCGGACACACCTTCATTTGCCTCCATATGTCAATCAATCCTATAGTCTTCAATAAGAGACGGAACTTCTTGTTAATTGTTCCTCCAGCGGCTCTTGAGTTCGACACGTTCAGTTTAGGCTGAACGCGAAGATTCCAATTAGGGTTCCCTCAGAGTGGTTTACAATCATGTCCATGACATCAGTATAAAAAGTGTTATCATTCCCTGGTGGAGCATACACATTTAAAAGAGTGAAAACCTTTCCATTAATATTCCCTTTAACCTGTGCATATCTGTCTCTTTATGCTTACGTTCAAAACTCTATTCAAAAACGACTTAGTTTGAGATAAAAATTTCAACTCCCCTTCTATGTTTGCCTCTGTTTGATGAATTAAAAAAATAATTTATAACTGAATTTTGTTAGTTTTTGATGTTCAGTGTCATTCAAATGTGTCTCTTTTAAAAATGTAAAGTCTACTCTTTCTATTTTCATTTTTGTCAACATTTTTGTTCATTTGATTGGGTCAGTACATGTAACACTTCCGATGCCATTGGGATGATTGTATTGACCCCACCGTTGACAACTTTCGAATATTTTTAATCTCTCTGGTCAAAAACAACAAACACAGACAAGAACCATAGGAACACAGAACAACTGAAAAGGTAAAAAGAAAAGGGTTCATGCTGGAAACGAGCATCGAACCCTAAACCCGATTAAAAAAGATCGTGAAAGGGAGAGAAGTCCAATCCTAATGAAGGCCCCCCCCCAAAAAAAACTCCCCAGGCACTCCTGACACCAATCCTCAGAAGGAACTGGATGTATAAGATTCCTGGCTCACCAAGTCCCCCTGCTGCACTCTGCATATCCTTTCAATTTCCCACAAATCCAATCCCCTACATTTCAATGAGTAGATGTGTTTAGTTACAGAGTTTATGTACAATAGCAAACAGCCCCCATGGGGGCATAAAGTCTGATGTTAAAAACAAAAAAAATCAGGTCATCAGTCCCTTCAAATTAACAGAAATTTATCACCATGTGACCACAAATTGAACTCACATGCCCCACGCTGGTGGCTTCATCCTCTGTACTGTTCATTTCTCTGTGTTTTGCATCGTCCTTAAGAGTACTTCTGCTTCTCCTGATGTTCTGAGCACATGTGTTTTACCTTCAAAAGTTACCAGAAGAGTCGCAGGAAAGAGAATCCATGTCTCAGTTTTCTTTTTCTGAGCTCCTCACATATGTGGTGGAACATTTGCTGTTGTTGACGAACCTCGTATGGAATATCTGGAGCAAAGAAGACACGCTTGCCTTTGTACTGGATGTCTCCTTTAACCCTTGCAGCCTTCAAGGCGCGTTCCTTCACCCGGCTGTTGAGAAACCTCCTAATCAGGTTTATCAGCTGCTGGTCTTGGTTTGCCCAGGCGACGTGCTCTTTCAATTGTAATGGGAAAAGTAAAGAGTAAAGAGTAAAGAGTAAAGAAGGAGCTCGGTAATGTTCTTCTCCACAAAGCTTTCAGTGTCTTTTCCTTCCTCTTCTTCTTCTATGCCCACAAGCCTCAAGTTAGGACGACGGGATCTGGATTCCAAATCTCGGATCTTATTTTTTCATCATGTTACTGTTCTCCGACTCCAGCGTTGTCACCCCGGCCCGCAGCGCCTCCATCTCTTACTCCACCCTTACTGTCTGCAGAACATCCGTATTGTCTGAAACACACTGCTCAACTTCCTCAATGCGTGTCCAAGTTATTCCATCTGCTTTAAATTGAGAGGTCACTGCCTATGACTCTGCCGGAACTATGGTGGCTCTCAGAGACTCCATGGCACGCTGCACTTCGGGCATCTTGAGTCACAGCTGATGGCCAATTATGTTCTCTCCTCCTTCCGACCCAAAGAAATCGCGTGAGTCTCAATCTGGGCCAGCGGGACCCTGTGTCTCCAGCGGGGAGGGATTGCGGTTCTCAGGGCTGTCAGCTGTGCTGGCTTCGTTAGCCTCACTAACCTCGTTAGTTTGTGATTTGGGCTGTTTTCCAATGGAGCCGTGGGCCATCAGCTTTGTTTGTTTTGGTCCCGTGGCGCTACCGGACTTGTGGCTTCCTTGTTTACTCATCTCTCGTCCTTGTTCTTTGGGATTAGGTGGGTCAAACGATGATTTTAAAATCACGTTTTGCAGCAGCGGTGTGAGCTGCGTCAACTCAGTGTGACACCATAACCCGGAAGCCTCACGCTCACTTTCGTATGCAAATGTGTTGAACCTCACTTACATTTTCTACTTTATTCACACACAGGTTACCACAGGTAACAATTATACTTTAAAAACCAACAATGGTATTCAGAAAATACCACAAGATAACAGTACATACAGGACATGAACATGAATACAGTAAATTAAAGGTAAACTTTATTGTCTCTGTAGAGAAATTTGTTCTCTGCATATGACCCATCCTTCAATGCCGCGAGGGTACCTCCTCGGGAGCAGTCATTGCTGCAGTGCAGTGCCCGAGGACCCATCTCCAGATTGTTGTTGTCGGCTTGGTCAGAACTACCGTAGCTGAACGAGTTTACCTGGGACATATTTTAGACTAGGGAGAAACATGCAAACTCTGCACAGAAAGGGTGTCGAACATGCAACCTTCTTGCTGTTAGGCAAGAGTGCTAGCATAAACAGTTAAACTGCACTATCTTTGTATTGTGACCAGACATTGTGTTTACAGAGGGATTTAAAATTGGAAATGCTTTGATATTGCTTGAGATCCAATCCCAAACTGTTCCATTGACAACACATACAGATACAGAAAAGCTTCTCCTGGTGGTTCTTGCCATTGGAACAGTAAAGTTACCATAGACACGCATGTGTGTGTGAATGGGTGACTGGTTGCTTGATGTAAAGCACTTTGAGTGCCTTGAAGGTTGGAATATAAATGTGACCATTTTATTTTTCATTGTATGATGGCTCTCTTTGCATGAATACTATATGGATATTTAGTTGTGAAATGCTTTAAAACAAACTGTACAGTGTAGAATTTGACAAGATGATGCATTTTGATAACGTGAAGAAATAGAGAACTGAAAATATGAAAATATTGAAATAAAAATATGAACGATGTTAGACTGAACGGCTGCAGGAGTAAGACTGGACAGCTGCATGTATGTGGAGTGAGAATGAACAACTGCAGGAGGCAGACTGAATAGCTGCACATGTGAAGAGTGAGACTGACTCGCTGCGGGAGAGAGACTCAACAGCTCCAGGAGCGAGGACTTATACAGAACAGCTGCAGGAGTGAGACTGGACAGCTGCAGGAGCACTACTGAAGAGCTGCGTGTGTGAGACTGAACAGCTGCATGTGTGAAACTGAACAGCTGCATGTGTGAGACTGAGCAGCTGCATGTGTGAGACTGAACAGCTGCGTGTGTGAGACTGAGCAGCTGCATGTGTGAGACTGAACAGCTGCATGTGTGAGACTGAGCAGCTGCATGTGTGAGACTGAACAGCTGCATGTGTGAGACTGAGCAGCTGCATGTGTGAGACTGAACAGCTGCATGTGTGAAACTGAACAGCTGCATGTGTGAGACTGAGCAGCTGCATGTGTGAGACTGAGCAGCTGCATGTGTGAGGTATATCTGCAGCTAGTCATTGTTTGGAGTTCGGGGAACGGGTGGCACTTCTGAGATCCTGTAAGCTTTGGCCCGTAACTCAAACCTGAGGCATGTGACAGCTTTGTGTGCGGGAATTACAGCTGCATCACCCAATGCAATAATATAGTTATAATTCTATAACAGATCTGTACAAGGACCAAACAGCGTGATACAGATTGGCCCCCCTTTGGAGATCACCCTAAAAGCACTGGTTCATGTTGGTTCCTTCAAAACAACTTTAAGTGGTTTTCTCTTTATTCAGCACATACCTCGGGGGCAGATGCTATTATACCACTTTTTGTCTGGGTCAAATAGCTTATTTGTCTTGTATAAAAGTGTGCCTCTATGGGGGAGTTCTTAAGAAGAGGTTACTAGATCGACTTATTGACCCTGCTTCTGTGTGAAACTACCAACAGAACAAAACCAGAGGGCGAAAAGACAAAACCGGAAGGAAAGGGAGTATCTCAAAAAACAAACCAAAAATAAATAAATTCAGCCAGACTTTCCTCTAGGTATAGGTCCCATCTGCCCCAGTGTCTGGTAAATGTTTCCATATTTAGTTAAATTATTAATTTTAAGTACATCTTTCCATTGTGTCATGACCAAAGTTATTTCAGTCCAATCACTGACAGTCAGTTCCATTCCTGTCATCCATTTTCTTGTTATTGCTTTTTTTGATACATTCTACAGGTATCAATCTGCCATTTCCATGTCATAGATACATAGTTTAAAGCCAAATAGAATGCCAATGTTGAAGACAGTCGGCAGTGCCTCATTAATCTCAGTCCAATATTTATGAATAATAGGGCAGTCCCAAAGCACATGATAGTGATGAGCTACTTGACAACCACTGTTTCTCCCAACAACCAGCATTTCCCTGTGACAATTGTGCATACATTTTTCCTGCACAACGACCTCAAACATGTGATTTTGTGCTTCTCTATTTGGATGTGCTTATATGTTCCCATTCATCGATTCTATTATTATTATTATTATTATTATTATTATTATTATTATTATTATTATTATTATTATTATTATTATTATTAATAATAATAATAATAATAATAATAATAATAATATAATAATAATAATAATATTAATAATAATAATAATAATAATAATAATAACACAATTTCCAAAGTACCTTTTGATCACTTTAATAAAAAAGCTATTGTTTTGTTTCATTTCCTGGTTGTAATAACTCCTTATTTGTAAACAGTGTTGGATAGCGTTACTTTTAAAAGTAACTCGTTAAGTTACAGTGGCCTCTCGTTTATTATGGGCGTTATGTTCTAAAAATAACCTGCACTAGGCTAAATCCGTGAAGTAGTCAGCATTGTTTGTTTTACAATTATTATAAATGTTTTAAGGTTGCAAAACCCACCACTACATACTTTATACGCTTTTCTGACAGGCATGAACATTTCCTCACATTTCTCTCTTCTCTCTTTGTTGATGCAACATTTCGTTGACATTGTGGGTTAGGGTTGGAGAAAACTTACAAACATACAGCATTTCAGTCACACTGCCAGCGATACATTTGGCAAGCTGCATTCTGTAGCTACTGTACAAGAGACACAGTACAGAGGAGATTGACAATAGTCTACAGTCCCTTAGAAAACAATGCGCTGTAAAATAAAAAAAAGCACACAAAAAAATCTGAGAAACAGCAAGGTCGTGAAAGGTGAAGCGCATAATAGAACTGTACCTTGTTACTGCCCTGGAAAACTAACGCATTACATTACTGCGCTACTGTGTTACAAATGTAATGCTTTAGAGTACTCTTGCGTTACCAATCATTAACATTATTGTATAACCTATATCATTTGCTGACAATCCCTTTGTGGTGCTGAACACAGTAGCAAAATCTTAATAAATTAAAATATCAAATAAACAAGAAAAGTAAATGCGTTTGACTGAGCTTTATTTATCTTTTATGTTGACAGATTACCACAATACAATGCCGTACGATAAGCACGCGTCGGCCTGTCCTCAAGCAATGACAAACATTGCTAAAACAACATTAGTGGATTGACTCAACAGAACGCTTTTGTTTGAATATTGTAGTTTAGCGATGTGGTGGGTTTAAATCAAAAACCACCACATCGCTGTTACCCTATATTTACCCCTCAGATACAGTGTTTATAAAGACATTTGCTCACAACACGTCGAAACTAGTGTTTTCTCTCTACTCAACAACTCGACAAACCTGGCTCTGGGATGGCGGTGAGGGGATGAGACCTAATCAAAACTAACGTTTTACTGATTTGAAAAAGTAACTAGTTCTAGATTACATGCATGCGCAAAACTAACACGTTATATTCCTTGTTACTCTAAAAAAGTAATTTGAGTACCCTAACGCGTTACCCCCAACTCTGTTTGTAAATACCTATAAAAGTCCTGTTTCTCTAAAGTCAAGGATTCTTTTAAAGTAAAAAAACCTTTCATTTTATTTTATTTTACAATCTGGTATAAACCCTTAATACCTTTTGCAACATCTTAAATCTCAGGTCGGTGCTGTTTGAAAACCAACCAGTTTAAGATTATATCTGTGTTTTTATTATCCCAACTTCTGTTAGGAAAAAAGAAGCAAACGTGGCTGTAATTTGAGAAAGTGAAGAAAATGTTGGCATCGGAGGTGTAGCCCACAGTGAGGGGATTTGCATAAGAATACAAGGCACAATATTTAGTCCAACATGGAAATATATGTCTGTTTTGTGACTAGGGATGTCAAGATTATTCAGTTAATCAATAATCTTCATTATTCAGGTCACAATATAATCGTGAGAAGTAAAACATTATACTGTCAGAAGCAAATATATGTAATTTAATTTCAATCTATACATTAGGGCTGCAACGATTAATGAACTAATTGTGACTTGTCCACTATAAAAAATAATCATAGACAAGCAAGCGTTAGGGCTGAGTTAGTCACAGGTGACAACAGTGAATGGACTTTACCTTTTGGTGTTTGTGCTGTCAAGCTTGGCTTTAGTGAAGACAGCAGTGGTAAAAGCATAACCCACATGTGGCTCAATGAGATTAAGTCCAGGATTAGTCACAGTTTAGTCCTGTTGCAGTTACAATAAGCTGTGCTTAAATGTGTAGCTTTACATGATGTTCTAACACAGTGTGAGTCTCTGGAGGACCACAGACAGTCAGCCATCTCCACTCCCCTGTGTCTCACCACTGCTGTCTGTGTTGGTGGAAACCAGGACACCTATTAAGGTTAAAGCATTCACAGCCCAGAGCTTTTGTGGCTGCTCTCCTTGGGCCTTTGTGCCACGTTACTTGTTTGCACTTCTCTGTATAAAACCTGGATATGGGCCATAAAGAGGAGTGTCTCTGGTGTCAGGAGCAGGACAACAAGGGAGTGTGCTTTACACAACACAAACAACGCAGAAACACCTGATGCTTAACAACTTCCTTCACAGTTCAGTGTCTGAGAATAGCATGAGGTATGGTTCTTGTGAAAAGCCAGGAAATCAGTGTCCACTCAGCAAACCTCAAAACTACCAATGTAACGGTCTTCCTCTTGATTTGAGTGACCATTGACTTATTGGGTATGCGCGAAACACAAAGGTAATCCAATCCGAAGAACTCCCAGACTGTGAGAAATAGTGGTCTGATGAGACCAAGGTTGATTTTTAAGGCTTTAATTTTAAGCGGTGTGTGTGGAGAATCCCCAATCCCAACAGTGAAACATGGTGGTGGCAGCATCATGCTATGGGGGTGTTTTTCTGCTGCAGGCGCAGGACGACTGGTTGCAATTGAAGGAAAGCGTCCAAGAAACCCTCGTCCAGAGAGCTCAGGACCTCAAACTTGCCCGAAGGTTCACGGGTTCAATTCCTGGGCGAACAGTACATCACATGATCTCTCTGGGTGGAGTCTGCATGTCCTCCCCGTGTTACCGTGGGTTCTCTCCGGGTTCTCGGCTTCCTCCCACCGTCCAAAGACATGCATGTGTTAGGTCAATTGCAACTGTAAATTGGCCCTAGTGAATGAGTGTGAGATTGAATGGTTGTCTGTGTGTCTATGTCTCTGTTTTAACCCTGCGACGAGTTGGCCACTGTCCAGGGTGTACCCGCCTAAGGCCCAAAGGTACCGGGATAGGCTCCAGTCACCCGCGACCCCTAATGGGAACAAGCGGTAGAAATTTTTATACATCATACTTTACAAACTGCAGTTGTCTTAAGTACAGGCTCCAGTTTTTGTGAAAACATTTAAGTGCAATAACAAAAAAGACTTTTCAGAGGGCCAGGCCTCTGGGCCAGAGGTGCACATCACGCCACTGTAAAACATTCCCCCCTCTTAGGGTTCCCCGAATTGTTTTGCTGAGCCTATCCCCAACTCCATATTACTTTTTAAAGCATCGTAACCAAAGCCAACAGGGAGGCTTAGGCTCATGCACGTGTTAGTCTTCGGAAATTGAGAGGAGTCAGGTCCATAGTGCATAAAGAGAAGGTCCAGTGGATACTGGAACTCCATTGCAGGGATCCTGTTAGGCCCTGTGGCAAAGATTAAAATACCCTGGTGCTCAATTGGATGAGCTTGGCCTCCTGTACACAAAATAAGAACAGCTTATCACGTGCATAACACTCTTATGGATTGTTCACTGGTGTTATACATACCCCTTACTTCTATTAGCCAATCCCTAAAATGTGCTAAGTACCATGTCTCCAATCTGCATCTATTTGACCCAGGAGACAAAGAGTGCTTGAAGAGCACAGAGAGGTCCCTGGCAGTGAGTAAGGTGATGTCCTGGAGGAATACACCCTCAAATGCCTGTGGGTGTAGTGCCACGCTATCTTGGAGGAGGCCATAAGCGCTTTTTTGAACCTGTATAATAAAAGATATTTTATCATTGAATGGAAATAACTTTTTGGTCAAAAATAACAAATCAAAAACATACTTACTTTTCAACGCCAGCTTGTAGGTGCTCTTTGCAGTAAAACTGGACAACTGCCTCTACCAGTTCATCACGCTCCTTCATGTCGCGAATTAATGGACAGCTCTCATCAGTGGCCTCAAAAATAGCAGCTCGGGCCGAATCAAATGTGCTGGCTCTGGCCACCCCCACACACCCACTGACATAGGTCGTACCTCTTGGAGTTATACATTTGATCAAGTCTGCTTTTCTTTATACGGAGACTCTAAATGTCCTCTGACGAACCCTATCGGCTCCCCTTGGCCTTGGCTTGCTTTGGGGCCCAGTCTGCTGTTGGTTGTTGCCACTAAACATGTCCTCAAGAAAGAATGAAATAGTTAAATAAAAGAAATGCAATATTGAAATTTTGTTTCTACCGATTGAGAAAATACATTACTAATTACTTAAAAAAGTACTTTCCTATGATAATACACTGCCCACATTTACAGTAAAAAAAAACAAGTTTTTTTAATTTTACTCGCGGTGTTAACTTTTATAGTGGGTGGGACTCGCGAGTGTGACTATCCGCCAAAAACGGGCCAATAATAGTAAAGATAATTTCTCTCTCAAACCATGTGTTAAATACTTGATATTCATTCATTTTCTACCGCTTGTTCTCGTTGGGGGTCGCGGGTGACTGGAGCCTATCCCAGTGCCTTAGGCGGGGTAACACACATGTAAATATAAATAGAGCAACAAATGTAAACAAAAATAGAGACATTACACTCTTATTTACAGTAAGTGGGTGTTATATGGATAGGAATTATTGCACCATGGATGACTGACATTATGTCACAGTATTGCACATGATTATAACAGCAGCAAGAAGGAAAGACCTCTGAGACCTCTCCTGCACACAGCGAGGGTGGATCAGTCTGTCACTGAAGCTGCTCTCCAGAGTGGACAGAGTGTCCTGCAGGGGGTGAGACTCATGGTCCATCATAGATGTGAGTTTAGCCAGGACCCTTCTGTCCCCCACCTCCTGCACCAAGTCCAGAGCAGAGCCCAGGACAGAGCTGGACTTCTTTGTCCAGTTTGTGATGCTGCTGCTCCAGCAGACCACATCGTACAGGAACTGATGTGGGCCATTGTCCAGGCTGTGGAGGAGGTGATAGATCAAATCTCAGGAAGTGAGAGTTTAGATCATTTAACCACTGCAAGTCCCCTCAGTCTGGACTTTGGAGCCTGAGATGGTTTTCAGATGAAGAATAAGCCTCTCTTGGTGTTGGAAACGAACAAGTCCAAGTGTTTTCTTGTGTCTGGCAGAACAGAGGGAGGGTTGAAGGTTTATTGCCATTGTCAATGAACAAATTTCACAAACATGGGAACTTGCTTTGGTGATTCGATGCAAATACAAAATGGGCATGCCTCAAAGAAAAACTATTTAAATTTAACTATAGCATAAAATAAAATAGGCTTACTATGTACACCAAATGTCAAGTTAAATTGTGTATTTTGATAATATCAATAGACATGATAGTTTTTGTTAATGTTGCACTAGGCAGTGAGATCCTGGACGACACGAAAATAAATACATCTCATAAATGTGCATGTTGTGTGTGATATATATTTCTCTTTCTATCTATCTCCAACCATTCTTCTGCCTAGAATGGATACCTTTTCCCAGTTCTCAATCACATCTCTGGCTCCATCCTATGATCCTGTCTTGTAGGTTGAGATAGTCGGGGGAGCAGAGAGTAGATGAACCCGGAATAGTAGGTGTAATGAGTGCCTTTTTAATATGTAAATAGATAATTGGATACACATGTGTGCCTCGTGCAGTAGCAGTGCCAGGATTAAAACGTTTGTCTTGTCAAAATTATTTTAGGATTTAGACTAATTTTGCTGTTCTGTCTGTTAAGAATCAGGTTGTTGGACAAAGTAAATCATTATGATAACGTTTATTGCTATGACTATAAACCTCCGAAATGTATATGTAATGTGAACATTGTTGAAGTGAATATAAAATCCAGTTGAATGCGGTAGCTAATTAATGCTAAACTAACCGAGATTTACACGTGGTGAGAATGAGTGGGTGAAACTGTTACTTAATCAGCAATTACTATTGATTTATTGTAATGTCTGAAGCAGTTTTGGTTTAATCGGAAAATAAGGAACTTTGAATAATAAGCCAACATCTGAATACAGTTGTATCTTGAGAATACTGCATGAAAAGTTAAACAGAATATAGTTTTATTGTAAAAAAATACGTTTAATTGTAAAAATATATCCTTGCAGTCAAACGATGCACTCTGTATACCTCTCTCAGGCAGGTGAGGGGGGCAATACAAACAAATCAAGAAAAATAGCAGAAGTATGTGAATAATAGTGCCCTATAATTGACAATGGTGTGGTCTGATTTAATTTCCAGTCATCAGAAGAAATTGTTTACGGAGAACCTTCATTAATCGATGCAGCCATCTTTTAAACGACTGCAACCAGCCTTCTTATGGACGAACTTTCTCAAGAGACAATCCCTGCTGATACAAACCAGGTACTGAGGGCAAGACACACAGACTATGAGGGGCGGATGATGCCCGCCGCTAGACTGTCGTTGATATACGTCTCCATCGCTCCATTTTGTGCACCTTGAAGACTTCATAAATTAACTGCATATTTATAATTCTAATTTGTCTTGGAGCAGAAGTCAGTAAGTGGTTTAGAATTGCCAGCGTATCCATGGGATTAGCATGATGAAAAGTTATGACATAGAGATTGATTAACAATTTCAAAATAAATATAGGGGGAAAAGAAAATGTTACATTATCAACCAGATGGGAGAGTATATGAGGTGCTAGCGTCCACCGTCCGTCCACTTACGGTGTTTCTCATCTATTTGTACTCATTAGTTGAAACACAATGGGAAATATCAATGTCGCACAGTTTGTGAACTGGTTCCAGTCTTAGATCTGAAAATCTCAACACAAATGTGGAGTTTGAGAGAGTTAGGTAAATTGCCAACTGTAAATTGGCCTAGTGAATGAATGTGAGAGTGGATGGTTGTCTGTGTGTCTATGTCTCTGTGTTGGCCCTGCGACGAGTTGGCCACTGTCCAGGGTGTCCCCGCCTAAGGCCCAAAGGCACTGGGATAGGCTCCAATCACCCGAGACCCTAACGGGAACAAGGCGGTAGAAAAAAAAAATTATTTATTATTTTATTTTTTTTTATGTTTACCTAAGTTGTATTTTCTTAATTATACTTAAATATATCTGAGATAAAGTATCAAGTATACTCTACAGCATTTTTACTACGTTATTTTAAAAAAAAAAAATGATCAGAGATTTGATTAAAACAAAAATCTGCAAATTGATACAAATTGACCTCTGTTAGCCATAAACATAAAATTCTTCATCAAAATTGCATTTAAAACGAAAAACAATTGTCAAAATCTGTGTGAAAAACTTACTCTTAGTGTACATTTTTAAATATACTATCAAAAGTTTGACTAATAGATTTTGAATCTGATATTTTAACTTGAGGAATTATTTACACATGTATTTATACTTTTAGTTATGTAACAAATTGAGTACTTCTTCCAGTAGTGTGTACTTAGTCTGAAGCATACATAGGTAAAATACATTAGTTGGGATGGCCATCTTGTAGTTTGTCAATCAAACATGACTGGTAGTTTTAACTGACTTTGCAATGGACTGTTATGTTTGGTATCTTTTTACAGGTGGCGGGTTGTTATCCATGGAGCAATTGATGGGTACAGTCGCCTTGTGGTCTTCCTGCGTGCAGCCACCACAACACGCAGTACCAAAGTGTTGGATTGCTTCATTGATGCTGTTACCCAATAGGCGTGCCTCCAGGGTTATTGATGAACATTTTCAGGGGCGACCGGCAGAGGAAGTGTCATACAAGGCAGAAATGTTCATAATCAAAGAATAGAGCAGTTGTGGGGTGATCTTTGGGGTGGGCTAACAAATGTGTACCACACATTGTTCCATCTTCTGGAGATGGAAGGACTGATTGACCCGGACAATGAAATGAACATTTGGGCTCTGGATTACATTTATATCCCTCGACTAAACTGTGATTTGCTAGTGTTCTCCACCCAATGGAACAACCATGGCCTTTGGACTGAGAGACTACAACCTTTTGTTGCAGGCTGTCTCAACCAGCAGAGGAGAGATTAAACTGCAATGCAAGAACGATTTGGGAGTCTTGACAATGCCAGAAGACCAGGCAGATGTGGATGGGAATGCTGAAAGAGAAGAGGACAGAGACAATGTAGCATCAATGTTAGACTGGCAAGACGGTGTTCATGTGCCCAATGTGCAGTATAATGTGGACAAGGGGGTACTGGCAGTTTGGGCAATTTTGCAAGACGGTGTTCATGTGCCCAATGTGCAGTATGATGTGGATGAGGGAGTACTGGCAGTTTGGGCAATGTTGATAAAGCAAAAAGTATGGCATTTCTCATAAACAGTATTGGGGATATTTTGTGTGACCCAAAATGTTGTTACAGTGGCGTGTTGTGCACCTCCGGCCCAGAGGCCTGGCCCTCAGAAAAGTCTGGCCCTGTGTTACACATAACCTTACTTTTGATTGTTTTTCTCCCCTCTAACTTTTTTCTTCTTTTTACCTTTATTTTAACATGTTGTTGCTGAAAAAAATGTTGTTGCACTTAAATGCTGGAGCCTGTACTTATTTTGACAACTGCAGTTATAAAGTATGTATCAAAATGATGACATGTCATAGCATATCAAATATACTAATGTAGTACCACATACAGGAAGATCTGCAAACATATATCTTATTGAGGGACCCTTAAATCCACAGCCCTAATTTGCATGAACAGTGAGAAGTGGCCCAAATTTTTAAGTGTTGTTTTCAGGAAGTCCAATAAAATTTTACATGATAATTGAAAAGTGAATAGTTTGGAAATGTTTCGTTTTTGGCACCATCTATTGGATTATTGCAGTAATAGCGGTGTCCATAACCACCTAACAGCATAGTGATAATGCAGATAGAGAAGGAGACATTGTCCTTTGCACAAGACAGGTTTAACGTATCAACAAGAAACGCATACAGTAGGATTGTTGTCCTAATGTGTGTCTTGATGTGTGAAATGTGACCTGCAGCACTGTGAGCCCAAGACAAATTCACTCTCAGGGGACAATAGATTTTAATCTAACCTTGTACCAATAAAATAAATGTGCTGCGCAAATCACTATCAAGTTTAAATAATGAAAAACAAATTGGTAATAACACAAACATTTCTGTTATTATTATGTATTTCTATAGCAAATTTCCACCTCCAAGGCACTCAAAGTGCTTTAGGCAAGGCAAGTTTATTTGCAGAGCACAATTCGTACACAAGGCAATTCAAAGTGCTTCACACAACAGGAAAAACATGCATTAAAATCACAAAGACAAGACAGAAATCACAAAACCTTAATTTAAAGAAATTTGTCAAATTCGTCAAACTATCTGTCAATAGTTTTAAGACATAAAGAGAAGAGTGCAAAGAAAATTATTTCAGTCAAACAAAACGTTTTTACTTAGATTTGAACATTGCCAGAGTAGAGGCCGTTCTCACATCCTCAGGAAGACTGTTCCAGATTTTAGCTGCATAAAACTGAAACGCAGATTCCCCATGTTTTAGTCCTGACTCTGGCACCAGCAGGAGGCCGGTCCTGAGGTCCTCAGAGTCCGAGATGGTTCATATGGCACTAACATGTCCGAGATGTACTTTGGTGCTAGGCTATGGAGAAGACTTGTATACAAGCAGAGCTGCTTTGAAGTCTATTCTCTGAGCCACAGGGGGCAGTGCAGAGACCTGAGCACAGGACTAATGTGATGTGTATTCCCTGGTTCTTGTCAAAAAGACAAATCTGTTCTATTGTTTTACTTTATTTCTTGATAATCGTTATAAGAGAAATTCCACAACAACTCCCACCATGTCTCCCTAAAACTGTTTCTGACGACACACCTCATCAGGCTCATCTTGGACAGGGATGAGTCTGTCTACAGGAGGGAGGTGGACGGCTTGGTGTCCTTGTGCAGTGGTAAACACCTGGAGCTCAACGCCCAGAAGTCAGTGGAGAAGATCGTGGACTTCAGTAAAGTCAACGCCCTCAGCCCCCCTCCCCACATCACCATTGTAGACTCCTTCCACTTCCTCGGCACCGCCATCACCAGGACTTTAAGTGGGAGCCCCACCATCAGCTCCCTCATCAAGAAGGCCCAGCAGAGGATGTACTTCCTGCGGCAGCTGAGGAAAGCCAAGCTGCAAGCCGATGATGGTGCAGTTTTACACGGCCATCATTGAGTCCTTCCTCGCCTCCTCCATCACCGTGTGGTACGCTGGAGCCACAGCCAGGGACAAACAGAGACTACAGCGCATTGTGTGCCCTTCTGAGAACATCTCTGCAGGACCTGTACGTCTCCAGGACTTCGGGACGAGCAGGTCGGATCACAGCTGACCCTTCTCACCCTGGATATGGACGATTTGAGCCACTCCCCTCAGGCAGGAGACTACGGTCCATTCGGACCAGAACCTCCCGCTACAATAACAGTTTCTTTCCCTCTGCCATTGGACTCATGAACACTAAATACCTGTCACTTCAACAACTATTCTATCTCTTCATGGCACTATTCACTTTTAGCACTATTTCCGACCATCTGTAATATTTTCTGTTCATACTGAGACAAAGTTTATTGTGTCACCTAACATAAATACTACTGTGATTAGGTTTTTTTTCCCTAAAACCATAATTTTTTTTTAGTACTATGGCTTGGAAACATAAAAATGTACTCCAACCAGTTTTTTCTAAAATGTATGTGACTTTTTTGACTATTCTTAAAACATTGAAACAAGTTTTATTTGCATGAAATACGTGTTTGTTCAAAACAGAGATGTGAAGGAGGTCAGTAAGAAACATCACGGAACTTTGTGAAGAAAGATCAAATCAAATTTTAATTAATGCCATTTCATGTGCGACTGTTTCCACGCTCTAGTTTAAACATTTTCACTGTATGATGCCATTTTTATCTAATGAACTGTCTGTCTGTTATGTTTTTTATGTCAAGATGAGGAGTCAGTGAATCCAAGTGTAACTAGTAATGAAAAGTCCACAAGACCATCAGAGCCAGACCAGTTGAGAAGTACCAATGCTCACTGATGTTCTCTTTGTTGATGGTGCAAGGGGCAGTGGAGACATGGTGGTTTACTCATGCAATGAAGTGCAACATACTTTCGGTGTGTTAGTTCTCTGTGCTGCACATAGCTGTCCATTCTCCATATAAAGTCTAGTCATGTGGCACAAACACAGTGGTTTTCTCAAGTAAGAGTAATTTGAAGATATTCCTACGCAAGTAATGGTAATTGTAAGAGTAAATTAACATAAGTGAATGTAAAGAATAACAAACTAATTCTGAAAGTCTTATCAAAAGAAGCAATGGCGAAAGAAACACAAATGCTAAAATGATTGCATATTGTCAACATAAGGTTTTATCTTGACAAAAAACATGGTTGCTCAAGTAAGAGGACTTAGAACAATGTTATCAAAAAGTAAATATAATTCTGTACTGCCCAACTCTGATCACCAGTTGTTCACACGCGCTTAATGGATAATTTGATAAGCCTATCCGTTTCTGAATGGGGTGTCTATGTTTAATAAAATATTATTTACATTGCGCTGGTGTGTGCTCCATGTGAATCCAGGCAGCCCATTATGTCTCTCCAAGACTCATCCATTTCTGTGTGTGTTTGTGTGTGTGGCTGTGTGTATGTGTGTGTGTGTGTGTGTGTGTACTCCATGTCATAGTTCAGGCAGAGACCAGCATAGACATTTCTAATGTTTCCAAAAAGGCCAGCCATGTGAGTTGACCGTATAAAGCATGACCTAAGCATCATAGCATTACTATAACATTTACCCTCCACTAGAAGAAAGTTATGTGTTGATATTTGTTTCAACTATTTATATCTCATAAGCAGTAAGCAGACAAGAAATGAACAAATATCACAAACAGCGGCAGAAATAAAGTCGAGGTCTTTACAGCAAACTCTGGCACGGGCGACGCGCAGCTGCTGCAAAGACGCCACTGACAAAGTCCGACTTTAGCTTCCTCTCGTCCCGATTGTCTTTATTTTCATTTATGGTTGTTGTATCATCGAGCCTTACTGTGCATGTTTAAGGAGTCACAAGGGAGGCATTTGTAGCTCGTTTTTGTAGCTTTATTGAAACTCCTCTGTACATTACACACAGCGTCCGTCACTTATTGTGTCCCACCTTAATCACACTCATTAGTTCACTTGCCCTCAGGACCGTCCTGATTCTGGCCAAGCTCAGGCTCAAATTGAAAAGGCTGAACAGAGGGGTTTATTGTGCTGTTAATGCAGATCTCGTTCAGCTCTCTGCGCTTAGAACAGAGCGCTCTGGACTCTGCAACCATTTGACGACACTCCCAGAATGCACTGCAACCTAAACAAAAATGGCAACTTTCATGGAAAATAATTTTCTTACAAACTACAAACCTAACAAATATATAGGGACAGTATGTCATTAATAGTTGGGGTTTCCTTTAATAATTTCTTTGATGAGTGTCAGCGACCTTTGTAAAAGTTGAACACAAGCAGTTTGTTTTTAAAATATGCTCTATGGGAAAAATGTTTTCTGGGCTGTAGAGGATTTTTTAGCCGCAATACCAATGGACTGGCCACTGGGGCCGACTCAAAGCAGGTTTAAGCTTGCAATACCTTATCCCGTTTAATAGATCCATGGTTAGAGCTGAGCTGGAGCCAGAGCTAGAGCAGAGCTTGAGCAAAGGTATACTTTATTTTCACCGTAGGGAAATTTATCCTCTGCATTTGACCCATCCTTCAATGCCGCTGGAGCCACCTGTCAGGAGCAATGGTCGCTGCAGCACAAAGCCTGCGGACTCATCTCCAGATCTTATGCTAGGCCTGGTCAGGACTATCATTATTGGGGCTAGCATTTTCAGCAAAATGGTGAGTGTGACTAATGCTAATGCTAGTTTGTGTAAGGTCATTTGAAAAGGACTTGTTTAACAGCACAAATCAGTTCACAAATGTAATCTGTCTCAGTTCTTTATAGTCAGATTGTGTTAAAAAAAAAAAACTCAGATTAAAGTCTTCAGACAGAGCAGTACCACCAATCATCTTCACATGCCCTACTAATGTTGATGACATCATGTGAAACGGAACAATTCACCTCATTTGTAAAATCTCATTTAACATGTTGTCAGTGACATCCACCTGCAGCTCACTGTTACTACCTGATTTATTCATTTTCATTTCATTTCAGTGATTTGGGGAAAACCCATAGAGATTTACATCGGAGTCCTTGATGACTGTTCTAGTGTCCAGAACAAGCTGGGCGCCCTTGTGCACAGAGCCAATACCAGTTAGCGGTGGGAGATATTGAGAAGAAAAAAGATAATATTGTGATTATTGTTTTGGAGATATGCAAAATCTCTTCTATAGGTAAAACTATTAAAAATGAGCTAAAAAACAAAAAAAGACATAAGCATCTAGTAAAGAGTAAAGTGGTATTTCGGTATTTTCTCTGTTGATGTTTTGTGCTCAATTTCAACCTCAACAAAGACATTTACAGACACATATTGTAGATGGCACACTCCTGGGGTGTCTGAATATTGTTACTGAGCGAAAAAATTGCGATATAAATTTTGGCAATGTCGCCCACCCCTAATATGAGTGAGGTGTAGTGCATCCCTAGCCCGCTCTGGGTCCTTTCGGCTCTTGTCCGCATGTCCTCAGTGCCATCAGCCCTGTTGATGAGATCCTACTCAGACTTCCAGAGTAGTGGACGGCCTGTCCTGTAGCGGTGCTGTTTCTGTCGGATGTCCTGGATGTGGACACTTTTGGACGCAGACAGTAGACAGACTGTGGACTCTGGGTAAACACTGCAGTCAGTCATTAACATCTGCTTCGACACAACCGCGCAGCACTGGAAAAGTCTGCGTTCCTTTCTGCTCTCTGTGAGTAAGACCTTCACGTTACTGCGCCAGGGACATTTTACTAGAACTCGGAGCCTTGTCCATAGAACGTGAGCTTAGTGAGAGGTCAAAGTTCATAGGGTCAAACAGGGTTGCTGCTGTTGTCTGCTCCACCGATCAATACTCTAAAAACACTAGGCCGATTAGGCTTCAGCTTTCTGTTGTTGAGAAAATATTTGTTTGCAAAATTAAGCATAAGTAGAGTTGTTGATAAGGTATATACAGTATTTATTCATTCAATTTTTTTATAACAGCTATCCATAGTAAAAAATAAATAATAATGATATTCCGTTAGATTTTAAGAGTGAATAAATTTTGCCACTAGCTTCTTCTGAGTAGTTATAAAGATGTCTGCATGATACCTCAGTTGTCCAAGTTGGTTCTATCATAAAAGAAATTTGAATTCTATCAACTGGTAAAAACTGGACGCTCGTAACATTCCTCAGAAAAAAATGAAGCCGTGTACGTAAGGAGGTAATCATCAGCCAGAAAAAACGCCTCACACAACAGAGTTTTTAAACTGTTCTAAAACCACTGGTACTCCCAGCTGTTCAAAAGTTCTTATATTTGCATTTCAGGTCATGCTTTAGCATACTTTCTTTCTTTCAAAAAGCATATTAATGACCATATGATACATATGTAGATATGCCAGATTTTAGCCACAGGCTTGTTTCCATCTGTTGTCCCTGGACAGGTTGATGTACCGATTAAATCAGAAAAGGTTTATTGCCATTGTCATTGAACACAGTTGGCAAACATAAGAACTTGTCTCAGCGTTAAGGTGCAAAATAAAACAATGAATAATAAAATAATAATAATAATAGCAACGTCTATAGAGTATAGAGTCTATAGAGTAGGCAATGCATAAGTTAGGAATGTACTAATAAAAGAAGGTAGATAATAAACTCATTATCTATTATATAAAATGTCTTGGTATGTACACAGATATTTACACAGAAATGTATAGATGGTCGGAAATAGTGCAGAAAGTGAACAGTGCATGAATAGTATTGGTTGAATAATTGTTAAAGTGGCTGGTGTTGTGTTCATGAGTCCAACGGCAGAGGAAAAAAAACTGTTCTCGTGGCGGGAGGTTCTGGTCTGGATGGACCATAGCCTCCTGCCTGAGGGGAGTGGTTCACATAGTCCGTGTCCAGGGTGAGAAAGGGTCAGCTGTGATCCGACCTGTTCGTCCCAGAGCTGGAGACGTACAGGTTCTGCAGAGATGGAAGTCTGCAGCCGATCACCTTCTCAGCAGAACGCACAATGCGCTGTAGTCTCTGTTTGTCCCTGGCTGTGGCTCCAGCGTACCACACGGTGATGGAGGAGGTGAGGAAGACTCAATGATGGCCGTGTAAAACTGCATTAGCCTTTATCGTCCCCACAGGGAAAATTGTCCTCTGGCAGTAGACCCATCCTTTAACAAGTGTAACTAGGGACCAGATCTCCAGATCTTGAGCTCGGCTTTGTGAGGACTAACTTTGCTGGAGGATTTTTTGCTATGGTGCATGTTTTGGGTTGATGGGGTGAACCAGTGCACCCGGAGAAAACCCACCTGCTCAGAAAGGCCCCATTTGGCCCTCATGACTCCAGATAGATGTACTGAGACCAATCCACAGGGCGTAAGTAACCACAAAGAAAACTATCTAATTCTCCTGAGCATAATTTTGTCCTCAAGCAAGAGAAACCATAGCACCCTTTCTTTTGTCCCATGTGTGTGTTTTGTTAAAGCTAGCATACTTTATGCTGTGGTTATGTTGTTACCAGCTGTGGTGATTTGACTTAAAATTTTGAGTGCTTGGAGCAAAAGTTACTACATTTAGGGATTTAACGTCATAATACAAGGAGCAACAGATTTATGCAAGAAAGACCCAACACTATGGCTGAATAGAATTGCTCATGTAACGTCTCATCTCAGAAGACCAAGAACCTGAGGATTGAATGATTGCAACATAAGTGTGTCCCAATATAAAGTATAAGAATCACAATTGACAAGTTGGTTTATTCCCCAAAGGAAATTGTTGATGTAAAAGTAATTCGCATTTATACTTTTGTAATTTTGGTTCCTAACTTAGGTTATATTATCCACTTGTTTGGTTGTCAGCTACTACCACTAAAAGGGCTCTCAATGATCTAAAATGTTTGCTAAAACAGAGTTCATTGTCCACGTAGGGAAACTAGTTCTCTGACGCATCCATCAATGCCATTGGAGCAAGTCATGAGCATTGGGCAACGGCTGAATACTCACTTTGCATGTTATAGGTTGAATGTGAGAAACAAGCAAACTCCACCACTCCAAACAGTGACCCTTTATTTTGCAGTGCCTAGTTTGATTGGCTGTTGTGACATGATGCCCCGCCTCCTGCTGTATGTTTTGCTGTACTGCTCTGTATGGACTGTGTCTGTGCTCAGTTTGTCAGGTAGGTTACATCAGCTAAGCTAAAAAATTCTGTTGTGTCTGTTGTTTTGTTACTGATCATAACAGCAGTGTGTCTGACTGTTGATTTGGTATGTAGAATAATATCCTTCTGTCTAAACAAACAGTGTTCTCTGACGCCCGCTCGGCCCACTCTCTGCTGAGGACCCGCAGAGCCAACTCTTTCCTGGAGGAGCTGAAGCCTGCCAACCTGGAGCGAGAGTGTGTGGAGGAGAAGTGTGACTTTGAAGAGGCCCGTGAGATCTTCCTCACCAGAGAGGCCACAGTGAGATCACTCCTATGGATACTCTTAGTACATGATATCCAGGTGAGAAGTGCTGATTGTGTATTTGTTCTCAGCTGGAGTTCTGGACTGTCTATACAGGTATCACCTAGTACTTCATCACGCAATAAGAAAATACATTTGAACATCTGTATGCTTTATAAACAAGCCAAAACTGTTTGGTGAGTAGATGGGAACCAGTGTCGCTCCAACCTGTGCATCCATGGGACCTGTGTGGACCTGTTCCAGGCCTACGCCTGCCGCTGTGACACAGGCTTTGAGGGACGCTACTGCGACCAGCGTGAGTTTGCATCTCTGTTACACGTCTGAGAGACTGTAATCATGTCTGAGAGAGTTTCATTGTCTGAGAGTCTGCTACATGTCTAGATGACTAAATGACTGTTCTATTACATTACTAATAATGGACTTGTAATGCGCTTTACAGGCTGCTCAAAGTCTCTCAAAGTGCTACACTATGGTCATTATTAATTCACTCCACTCTTGGTGGTGGTATGCCACTTTTCTAGCCACGGCTGCGCTGGGCAGACTGCGAGACTGACTGCCCATTGCCATTGGTCCCTCTGACCACCACCAACCACTCACGCACACACAACTTTCATACCCAGCAATGTATGCAGTGACATCTCAATTGTGAGATGACTATTTGCATCTGCATATCTTTCTAAAAGCAGATATACAGGTTATAAAAGTTAAACTGTTTTAAATATGAAAATGATGGCAATAGTTAAAACACATTTGTACATGACGTCTGTGTAGAGCAGCAGTGAACCTTTGATCTGCCTGTGTTGTGTCTAGCTCAAACCAGCAGTAACTGCTCTGTGGACAATGGTGGCTGTGGCCACAACTGTGACGAGAGTGAAGACGGAATGAGCCGAAGCTGCAGCTGTGTGGATGGCTACAGACTGCACGAGGACCACAGGAAGTGTGTGCCCACAGGTGAGTACCTAAAAGATAAGTTTCCACAGAAGTACTCAAAAGAGAGCTTCCCACAGATGAGTACTCAAAAGAAGAGTGTTCCCACAGATGAGTATCCAAAAGAACTGTGTTCTCACTAGTGAGTACCCCAGGTCCATACCCACATGTGCCTACAGGTGAGTAACTGCACATTCTAATCCATCAAAAAATAAAAAAATAATAAATGTCAGTCCTACGCAGCACAATTATTTACTATTATTTTAACATTCATTCAGTTAGCTCTTTAGTTAAAGCTCTGTGGACTTAAGGGGTTGTACTTGATTAAAAAAGTAAAATCTGTATTCCTCAAATACAGATATATTGTAAAAGCAGCTCTTAGGGTCAAAATGAGACCATTGTGTGCTGTCTGCATGTAATTGTTGAGCATTTTATTCTCCAATATGCAGGAGGTGCGCTGTTAGCATGCTAATGTTTCTTCGCTTTAACGTGACGATAAACTCTGCTCTGGTTAGATGTGAATAACATGATATACTCATTGCGGTGAATAATCAGGATGCTTGGAATGCATGTGGAAAGTGAGGAATAACTCTTAAAGTTAAAAACAGAATTTATTTCATAATAAAGTCAAATCTGTTTTTCCCCAATAAATGAGTACAGTAAAGTCCATTGTGTTCTGTCTACATCTAATGAAGCTGATTCTGGCACCAGCAGGAGGCCAGTCCTAACTCTGGTTACCAGCAGGAGGCCGGTCCCTGAGGTCCTCAGAGTCAGAGATGGTTCATATGGCACTAACATGTCCGAGATGTACTTTGGTGCTAGGACATAGAATCTTGTACACAAACAGAGCTGCTTTAAAGTCTATTCCCTGAGTCTGAAGCCAGTGCAGAGACCTGAGCACAGGACTAATGTGATCGTACTTCCTGGTTCTAGTCAGAACCCGAGCAGCAGCGTTTTGGATGTACTGCAGCTGTTTTACAGATCTTTTGGAGAGGCCAGTGAGCAGGCATTACAGTAGTCTAATCTACTGGAGACAAATGCATGGATAAGTCTCTCCAGGTCTGGTTTAGATAATATGCTTTTGATTTAGATGGTAAATAGCTGCTGATATTATTGATTTGACATGGCTGTTGAAGTTCAAGTCTGAGTCCATTATTACTCCCAGATTTCTAACTTGATTTGTAGGTTTTGAGAGCGAGACTCTGGAGGTGACTGCTAACACTTTCTCTTTGTTTCTGTGGGCCAAAGACTATCATTTCAGTCTTGTCTGAATGAAGATGGTGAATCCACTGGTCCATATTCACCTGCCTCAGTGAAACATAGATCTGAGTGTTATGTTGCATAATTGTGATTGGACACATTTTTGCTGCGTATCAACTGACCTAATGGCAGAATGTAGAGGTTGAACAGAAGGGGTCCCAGTATTGACCCTTGGGGCACCCACAAGTACATTTTCTGTCTTTCAGATAGGACTTTAACCAATTTAGGGCAGTTCCAGTAATGCCCACCCAGTCCTCTAGTCTCTGTAAGAGGATCCATGATTGACAGTTTCAAAAGTAGCACTCAGATCTAACAGAATTAAGACTTCGCCCGTGTCAGTGTTCAGGCCAATGTCATTTGTCACCTTAAGTCTCAGTACTTGTATGAGGTCTAAAACCTGACTGGAAAACATCAAATGAGTTATTTGTTAAGAGGAAGTCAGTGATCTGTGTCGATTAGAGATGGGCCAGTACTTTAGGAGAGGCTTTATGACCGCAGTTTTCAAAGCCCATGGGAATGTTCCAGATTGAAGCGACATGTGAATTATGTGAGTGAGCGGTGCCAACAAACTGTTCAGCACAGAATTTAGAAATCTGATGGGTAACACATCGAGGCAGCATGTCAGACTGTGATGATGTCTTGGATAGTTTTGTCAGTTACAGACTAGGTGGTGTAGCAAACTACAGATGACCTCTGAGTGTTGCCGATGGTGACAGGAATATCAGACATAAGGTTTTTACTATGGCACCATCCCCCTTACCTTCAGGAAGCTGTGATGAGTCTTCATGCTTTTAAAGTTGTGATAAACATTTCCATCAAGTGACTGCTTTTGTTGAAACTGGATTAAAATTAACTCTCCCAAGGCAAAAGCTAAGACTCAGCTACAGGACTATGATGTTTTATTATCGAGAGATCTTACCCACAGGATAAATTTACTGTGTAAAACGATGAGTTTGTCAATAATATTTGCATTGACTTGTAAATGTCTTGAGGATTTTTGATCTGTGCAATTTGATATATTGCCTATAATGGTCTACATATTGGACAATGAATTACCCACCTCCTTCTCGGGTCCCCTTTATCAGTCCTCCTGACTCAGCAATGAACGTTGAACATTGGCGCCAAACCAACCCCCCAGTGGTCAGTTAGTGAGAGAGAGACAGGAAGACCAAATCATTTTCATCAAGGTCTCCGAAGAGGAAGGACCAATGACCCGGAAGAGAAAGTGTCTCCAAGGTTTAGATAAACTAGCTCAGCTAATATGGGAAACAATGACATTCCAGAGAAACACACCCAAAGACCAAAGCAAAACCAAGTAAAGGGCTTTTGCAACTTTTCACGTCTATAACAAATGTTTGATCAAGGACAATCTTTAAATTGGCCTCATCGGTGGATCAGTGAAACAGCCTTTTTGTATTTGAGGAATGCCTCAGAGCCAAGGAAAATGCAGATCAAGGAGTCAGCTCCATCAACGCGGACACATCGGCCAATCTCGGCTGGATCACACAGCTCCTGCTTCTAGTCATATGAACCACATATTTCACAATTGGCTGATAAGATCACCTTAGAATCAACTTGAACTCTAACACATAACTAGATAGCTCTAGAACAAACATATCTAGTGTCTCCATCTGTGAATTATTAATTTGCATATTCAGTATTCATATTTCTGTTGAATTATTTGGTCTATAACTCGCCATAAACCAAAGTGAAAAGTGTCCAGAAATGGGTCAATGTCATGGTTATATTCTCATAACTTTCAAATTAACAAACTATTACTTTTTATTAGGGCTGTAGCTATCGATTATTTTAGTAATCGCGTAATCTATCGATCATTTTTCTTCGAGTAATCTGTTAGTTAGTATTTTTTACATTCCATGAACCATTTTTAAAAGCATATTCAAATTGTATTAAACAAACCTTAAGTTCATAGTAATAAACAAATAACAGTTTCTGCTTAAAATTACACGTTATTCTTAATTTCACCAAATTGTCCCCAAAAGCACAACATTTCACTTCACCAGTACAAATTGTTGTGTGAGAATACAAAGGACTAATTAACTTGTCACCAAACTGTATTTGTAAACAGTTAAAGTAGTTATGATTTAATTTGCATTTTATGTCACATAATTTAAAATAAGAAACTTGAACCGTTCCTCTGTGCTCTTTCACACAACAAAACTACGTTTCCCAGTCACACTCGTAAGTTTAAAATACACTGCTCTCTCCTCTGCTGTGCTTTAGTGGCAGCAGGTCCACACGGAACAAGCTCTGTGAGAAACGAAAGCACCACAAATCTTTCTGTCTGCACCACACACCACATATTCATGCGATTGTAATTAAATATGTAAATTAAACGATTAATCGAGGCAATAGAATAATATCAAATCTGTTTGTAATCGAATTACTCAATTTACTCAATTAATCATTTCAGCCCTACTTTTTTATAAATTAATTAATTTAGATTTGGATTTGAGAATTGTAAATTGACCAAATAAAGGCTGGTGCTCTTCATAAATTAAACATACCCACACCAAGCCCCCGGAAGACAAAATGGCGCCCAATTCAAGCCTATGGGGTGTGCTCATTGGCGCATGTCTCCAAAAAAGTTCCCTACTTCCTGAATAGGGAGTCTAGTGCCTCCCCTTTTGTGACGACATCGCCGTGTTGCGTCGGGAACGAGCGCGGCGACAGCAGAATTTGTGAAAGACTGTGGACAGTTAGCGCGGACTTTTGGAGTCTGCCGTCTTGAAATGGTCTGGTTACGAAATGTATCATGATGAATTGTTATATCTATCAATAAATATAAATCATGTTGTAAAGGGAAAATAATGGTTTCTTTGCAGAAAGCATGAGCCGTGAACTCATGAATGCTTCTTTTTGTGTAGCTAAACGTTAGCTTTTGTTAGCCTGTGTGAACTGTGTAATCGTTAATTACACTTCATATTGAATGCTGTGTGAAAACGTGCGAAATGACATAAAACACAATGTACGTGTATCGTTTGTCTCGTCCACTGTCTTCTGTTTGGTTTTCGTCCGACACGCGCTCTTCTGATGATCGTTCACGAGGAGAGCGTGCGCGGTCAGAGCGCGTACATGTTTGCCGTGACGTTAAAAATTTGATTTTTAAGGATTTTAGAAACGGCAAAAGAGTGAATTCCTTCTATTTTATTTTTACACTAAAAAGAATTTTGCACTTTTGGTAATTTTACAGGCCGAACTGTTGAAATGGTTGGTGCCTGAAGCTGCAGTCCCGCGGAGCGGCCACTACTCAATTTGGATCGCGGACAGAGGGGGCGTGCCTTATCCAGTTATTATAAATAGATCCATGACCCACACTCATGCAGTTTGTCATTTTGTAATCTGGATCAAATTCTTTTATCAACAAATCAACAAATAAACAACTTTTAATGTCATCTTCTTTATAAGACTACAGTACTTGTACTAGTAGAACTACTACAGCGGTTTTAGGATTAATACTTGTGTTGTGGAATTTATAGCATTTTTAATGCCCTGAACTTTGTCATTAAAGAATTATGTCAAGTCGTTACACTTAGATGTGGATATTAGCTCTAACGGCAGCTGAGCTGGAGGGTTTGATCATCTGTGTATTGTTGCAAACACGACACGCGAGTTGTTACTGCAACTTCCAATAATTTCAGAAAAATATCCTTCCCTAGATCTACATAAAATGAGGTTGTACATGTACATATTCTATTTGTAAATCTGGTGCCTGGAGCTTTGACTTGCAAAATTTTCGCTTGATCCGGTGGCACTGCCTTTTCTGTGCCCTGATCATAGGTTCTTTTAACCATTTTAGCCTTCATAGGGGCAATGGTATCCAGAGCAATAAATAATTTACATTAGAACATCAGACACTATTATTTATGTGTCTCTTCTTAACAATTGCAAAACCAGTGGTTTGGGAAAACAGACATGTCAAAGAAGACACAGAAATGATCAGACAGAGCAATATCGACCTCATTGATGTTTGAAATATTAACCCCCTTTGTAATTAGAAAATCCAGAGTGTTGGTCCAGGTGAGGGATAGGTGAGGGGGCTTTTGTTGGTGTAGCAGGAGAGTTGAAACTCCTGTGAGGAGTACAGCTAATTAGCCCCAAGCAAGTTTGGCAAGACGGGCTGTAGAGGCCTGTGCTGAGGGCACTCATAGCTGCCTCTCCGTGGACTGGTGGACTATTTAAGCGCGCCCTTCTCGTTTGGTCCTTGTTTGCCCACACGCTTCTTCCGGGCTTTGTTTGGTGGCCACTGTGTCCTCCATTCCTAGGTAAATGCCAACCCTTTGACCAATGTGGCCCACGCTGATCCAATTGGCTCCATATCTACGTTAAAGCAGCAGTTCGCTGCGTAAAGTTGTCTCTTTGATCATTAAGCCTGGGATTGTACCTTACCATATTCAAGATCCATGGTATGTGCGTCGTCTTAATTCAGATCCAACAGTGTAGGCTTAAATTAGTAGTTTAAGTCCACTGTTAATGTTGCAGGTGTTCAGCAGTGGTATACAGCGGCTTGGGCCACACTGCCTCTGCTGTCTTGAGTTCTGCTGTTTTTCCATTTTGTTATTTTAGCTTTTGCGTTTGTTCTGTCATATTGCCTTCTGTGTCTTGGCACCCTCCTGGTGCCGGGTTACGGCTGGACTGCAAGGCTCTGTGCGCACTGCGCGAGGTGCACTTTTGCCCAGAGTTTGGTCTAGCAGGTTATCAGGCCGGAATTAGTTTTTAGGAAATGTAATGGGTGAGAAAGCGTGTGAAAGTGTTGTATTAAAGATTTTATGTCATAAATATTTATATATAATAAAGACCTTAATTCAAAATATTGTTTTCTGTGATGAAACCATTGTAAAAATAAAGAAATATACTTACCTGTGTGCATCTTTGGGAGATTTTCTCCAAGTAACCTGGAGTGGCGTTGCAAAAATCTAAATTTAACTGATTCATCCACGACTCTGCCGCTACACAAGCTTTAGAACATAATTATTTTCAGAATCTCTATGAAGAAAACATATTGGAAAATTTACTTCCGGAACCAAGCAGTGGGTGGTCACTATAAAGCTCCAGTATAGAGTTTTATTTTCTCTGCGATGCATAAAGTTCGCTGTTGGCATGCTATTTGTTGTTAACTTTACTGCGATGGTAAACTCTGCTCTGGGCTCTGAAAATTGTCAAGAGCATTTATAAACTCATCACTGTGAAAAATTAGGATGCTCAGAATACATTAGGTAAGTGAGCAATACACTGCTGCAAAGAGTTTAAAAGAACAACTTATTTTTTCACATTTTAAGACTGAAAAAAACAGGTGCTGCCTCTTTAAGGAACCACAGAAAGGAAGATTGTTATTTTTATGGTTCTAATTCGAACAGTGACATGCTCTAACTGGTTCTATGCCCCTCTGTAGGCCGCTCGTCCTGTGGTCAGTTACTCATCAGTCGCTCCTCGTACTCTGAGCCCGTCACAGGTCTGCAGCCCTGGGTGGTGGGGGGCGAGGTGGGCAAGAAGGGAGAGAGTCCTTGGCAGGTGAGACTCTTTCCTTTCTTGGGTAACCATGTTCATGTTAGATGTGATGATGTGACGGTTGGCAGGTGATGGTGCTGAACGCCCGGGGAAAGCTGCACTGTGGAGGCGTCCTGATCGACCTGAACTGGGTCTTGACCGCAGCACACTGTCTGAACAACATCCACCGTTTCAGGGTCAAACTGGGTGAGAACAGCCAATTACAGACTACTAAAACGTGGTGAACACAATTATATATACGTATGTTTTTGTCTACCTTAAACAAAGACAAAATCACTGGTGAACCGATAGAATTAGACTTTAACACGCTGTCTGTTATCCATTCATGACTCATCTGTTATCTCTAAATTTTGATTATTTTAGCATGGCTCCAGAGAAAACCCCATAAGGATATAGAACTAAGGCGGAAAGGGTTTTTAGACACAGGTGAGCCCACCCCTGACGTAGCGACACGGGCTGTGCACAGAGCCCACTGCTTTTAACTGACATCACTCAATAGTGAGCTGGCTAATCGGGAGAGTTGGGACTTTCCTGGTGGGCCGCACAATGTTTGGACTGGTGGCTGCTGAAGTTCAGGGCAGTGGCTCTGCTGCGCTCTGCGCCTTTCCCTGAGCACTGATTGGCTGCTCTGGCTGTCTGTTGGCTCTTCTCTATCTCTGATTTGTTGCTGGTTCTCTTTCCACACTGTGTCATTGGTCATTTTTGGGCCTCACGTAGAAAGTGGGTGGGAGGATAGCTCAGGTCTGTGGTGTTTACAGTTACTTGCAGCACGGTCAGCTGCTCATGGACATAACAATAAGGCTTTTTCAACATAATCTATTATTATTACACTGTATTTATGACATGCTTTATCATTTATCTGGCCCTTATGGGTGTTTAACAAAGTACAAGGGACAACCATGGAGCAGATAGACTGGTACAAGTCATTTGGGACATGTGCTATAAAACCATGTAGCGAACCGCAGACTATGCACAGACATATCTCTGTTACCATGGTGACAGGAATGCAGAGCGTAAGGTGGTACCACGTACAACCCCCACATGGAGATTTATGATGTCTCTTCATGCTTTGAATGTTGGGAAAAACTTTTTCCATCGAATTATTGCTTTTGGATTAAAATGAACTCACAGAGTTCTCTCCAAGACAAAAGCTAAAACGCTAAAAAGACTATGTGATTATGAGCAAATTTGCTTGCAGACTTTGCCCACAATATTAATTTACTGCCCATAATGTTAATGTGTTCTGCGTGTTCATTTAACTGTTTTATTTACCTTTTATTTTACCTTTGTAACTCTATGTGGCATAATGTTCAAAATGGCCACATCGGATATATTCCAGATCTTCTTCTCTGATCAGCTCTGACTCAGCATGCGTGTTGACTGTTTGAACACTGGTGCAAAACCAACCCCCAGGGTCCATCAGAGAGAGAGGGAAAAGACAAAATCAGTTCCATCTGGAGGTCCAACAGATAGGATCTAGGGGGAATGGGCTCATCTCTGGCCTAGTGATGCTAAGCTAACCTATGGAATAAAGAACATTCCAGGGACACGCCTCGGAATCTAACTTTTTCTCTCCCATAAATAAGAATTCTGTGCCTGCTGTTTTAGGATGAGATTTTTGCAACAGGCAAGCTCAAGCAAAGGACCTTTTTGCAACTTTTCAATTCTACAACAAAACTTGGATCCAGGACAGTCTCTTCAGACCAGCCTCATCGGTGAATCAGTGCAAACCGCCCTTTTATCTGAGGAATACCTCAGAGCCAAGGAAAACGCAGATCACTGAACCTGTTCCAGTGCTTCTCCGGCCTGACACTGTCAGAGACAGAGCTCCAGAGTGGCCATGCCCTTCCCAGCGTGTGGACCGAACTGCCGCAGTCTCTCCCAGAGTGACCCCTGAGTGAACCCCTGGAGGCGACACGGACACACAGGCTCTTGGAGGCACACAAGACCATCTCCTCATGATTACAGCTCCTGCTTCTGGTCATATGAAAGACGCATGTATTTCACAATCCGTTTTATGAGATCATCTTAGATTCAATATTAACTAACACACAACTAGATAAATCCCAGAACAATCATATTTCGTGGTCAATAAATCTTCATAAACCACATTTGGTAAAGTATTCATTAATTTCCAGAAAAGGGGTCAATGTCATGTTTACATTCTCACAAACTTTCAGATTAACAAGCAAATATTTTTTTTATAAATATATGTAATTATGTATTTGATTATAGAATTGTTAAATACTTAAAAGGGCTGGTTCCCCACATAACTCTTACATATCCTATATTATGCTATTTTTCCCATTTCATAGTCTACCCCAAGGGCATAGTTGATAATAATAAGTGTTGTGTAACACCCATAACATAATAGTTATAAAATATCACCCATATCTAGGACCCCGCTCCCCTACCCGGAAATGCAGACGGCTTAGTCTGAGATTCGACCGACCCCACCCTCACGAAGAGAGATCTGCCCAACCCATGACATAGTCTCAGAGTGAGCGTGCGTTCCCCCGCCCATCCCGTGACGTAGCCTGGAGTGGAGATGGTGGTGTAAACAGTGGCCAAGGCATGTGCCGGTACACAGCAGCGTTGGAACAAAAGAAGAAGCGTTTGAAACAAACTAAATAGCCTAAATAGCCTAAATAGCCGCGGTTCCTCTCGAGCGTGGGGGAGGGGGGTTGTTACAGGTGCAGAGTGCTTCCTGGAGGATGGGCTGAAACAGGGAATCGTGCTGCGGCAATGCCCCCATTTGTCTGCTCATCCGAGGGGAAGGATAGAAACTATTCTCTAGCTTAAGACTGTAGGAATCAATCAAAAAAACACTTTGGGCACATATCCGAGGTACCAATAGCACTGTAAGAAGGTTAAAAGCTCTGAAAAGTTGGTTTTGCATGATATAGGCCCTTTAAAATAGGATAAATACTCTGCAGTGTGTCATTTCTGAAATTTTGATCCAATTCTTTAATCGATATCAACTTTGAATGTCACCCTCTTTCATAAGTGGGAGGACGTGAATAAATCAAAAGCAGTAGAAATCCAGCAAATAATAAAGCAAAAGAAGAGAAAATCCTGGCACACAAAACCCAAAGAAATCGTCCCATTTAGTTCAAAGTCTGTCAAATGTATCCATTTTCAAATTAAGCCTGAATGTAATGTTTTTTTCCATTTTACGGTTTCCATTATATATTTAATCCATTCCTTGATCATCGGTGCATTTTGTGTCATAATTCTTTTTTTTTTTTTTTTTGAGGGCCTTTTTTGATGCTTCCAGGAGGATTCTCCAGAGATAGCTGCTGGATGTGTCCATGGCAGGGGACCTGAGGCCCAATTACATAGTTCTGAAATCCATTGGGATGTTGATGGCATAAACGGTCTGTAAGGTTTTGTTGATCTCCAGTCCAGTACTTGTGAGCAACAGGAAAATCCCAAAACACATGATAGTGATTTGCCTCCTGGCTGCTACATCCTCTCCAACAGTCTGCATTTCCTTGTAAATAATGGGCACATTGAGATGGTGTTATAAAAGAAGCGAAACACACTTTTCCAACAGAATTCCCTCCAAAATATGTGATCCCGTGGTTTTCCAAAGAGATGTACATATTCTTTCCCGCTCTTCATCAGCCAGAACAAAGTGACCCTCTCTTTCCAATTTACCCTTAATGTAATCAGTAGAGTGGCAGCCCAGATTGTTAATACATCTGTATAGTTTAGACCAGGGGTGGGCAGTTATTTTTCCTCGAGGGCCATATTGGAATCCAGGCGAGTGGCGGAGGGCCGGCCCGCGATCATTGGTGTAATTTTTTTTTTATCATTATAAGCACTTTTCTGTAAAATACTGGCTACTGAATCTATTATTCATTCATTTCATGTTATCTTTATTAAAGACACAAGTGCAGACACATGTTACAACGCCAAGACAGTTAAAAATAAGAGAAACTAAGAGTAAAACACATATGATCCCCGGGGGGAGGAGGGCCGGATTAAAACAGGCCGAGGGCCTGATCCGGCCCCTGGGGCCGCAAATGCCCAGGTGTGGTTTAGACAGTAATCCCCTTGAAAGTTCAGAATTTATAAGCATTAATAAGTCTTTCAGTCAAAAGGCAGTGAGTCATCATTCTTATTAAGTCTTAGTTATAACTTTTTTATATGTAAATGCCTACAAAAGTCTTGTTTCTCCAAGCCAAAGGATTCTTTCAAACACATCAAAGCTCTTCAAATTATTCTCATTTTACAATCTGGTAAAATACCATTTATACCTTTTTTTGTTGTCCAGACTTTAAATCTTGAATCTGTGTTTGTATGTTTTGATTAGCTCCTTCCAGATTTTTTATTCTTAACTTCCTCCAAATGTCTCTGAATGACGCTGAAATGAAGTAATCTTTCAAACAAGGTAAACCCCAGAGGAAAATGCATCACATTAGGTATGGACAATTCTGGTCTGGTCAAATACAATAGAACATCACCTCATTAATAGGAGGGGAGATCAGGCACAGAAGTCAGTGGAGCTGTCAGATGACCACTGATTTTAAAATCATAAACAGCGGTTGCCTCGAGGGGCGACAGTGAGTGAAAAACAGAATAAAAAACTTAGACCCTCCTTCTCGGCCAGGAAAAGCTACTACCAAACTCTCTTTAGAAACAGGAAAAAGTAGAAACCTGGAGAAGTTCCACAGTGAAGGAGAGACTCCCTCGAACGGACAGGCGGACGCACCTAAATTTGCAGATAAACGGTGGAGCTGGACCCACCACTGAACCAATTCTTCGAGGCTGATGAAGATGGAGTAGAGACCATTTCTCCAGGCAGTTGAAGAGCATCTGGATCCACAGGTCATCGACTTGCCTGCTCCACTCCCGTCGAGGAAGTGGGAGAAGAAGAAGGAAAAGCGATGAACAAATTGCAAGTGAAATTAAATATTAAATATTGTTTGATACAAAAGTAGTAAGAAGCAGAGGATAGTGCTCAAGCTGCCACACTTCCCCCAGCATAGGTTGCTCCTAGGGCAGCATAGCTGGGAACTGTAGGTTTTTTATTTCTGTTATTTCTGACCATAAGCAAATTCAAAGAGGAACGTTTTAAGCCTGGTCTTAAATGAAGAGACTGTGTCGGTCTCTTTTAACATGGACAGGAAGTTGAATTGACAACACAGGAGCTTGACAGCTAAACGCTCTACCTCCTACTGTGCTTTTAGAGACTCTTGGGACCACCAGAAGTGCCTGTTTGGATGATAAGTACTAAATAGTACATTTTATCTTTGATGGTAGGATGGTGCATGGTCATTTATGGTTCGTTTCGGTAAGGAGGAGGATTTTGAATTTGATTCTAAAGCAACCAGTGAAGAGACTCAAGCACCGGCGTAATGTGCTCTCTTCTTTTAGTTCCTGTTAGTAATCTTGCTGCTGCATTTTGAACCAGTTGAAAGCTTTTTATGGAGCTTTTAGGTCATGCTGCGAGCAGGGGGTTACAGTAGTCTAATCTAGATGTTACAAACGCATGGACAAGTTTTTCAGCATCGCTTTTAGGCAGGATTTTTTTCGGATTTGGCTATATTACGCAGATGGAAATAGGCTGTTTTACAGGCTTGATTTATGTGCGCTTTGAATGAGAGCTCTTGGTCAAATAAGACTCCAAGGTTTCTTACAGTGGAGCTGGAGGCTACACTGACGTTGTCCAGTGTCCACTATCTGCTCAGATAAAGCGTCTCGCAGATGTTTAGGGCCTAGTACAAATTTTTCAGGGTTAAGAAGCAGATAATTAAGTGTCATCCAGGTTTTTTATATCCTTCACACAAGCACTAAGTCTGTCTTCTTGATCGGTCTGATCAGGTTTTATTGATAAATACAGCTGTGTCATCTGTGTGCAATGCCATGCTTTATGATAATGATAATGTGGGTCACTGCACTGAGTGGTCTGATGACCACGGGCACCACTTTCACCTTCACCTTTCATACCCTTCTCCAACTCTTCTCTGAGCCCTTGGAATTTCTCCAGTTTTCTCGTCTTACTTTTTCTGGATTTCCTTTGCTGTTTATCCACTACCACAATGTCTGGTTGGTTTGCCATTACTGTTCTGTCAGCCTGTATCTGGAAGTCCCACTGGATCTTGGCTCGGTCATTCTCTACCAACTTTGGGGGTGTTTCCCACTTTGACCTTGGGGCTTCCAGTCCATACTCCTATGTTCCTGTACACCACATGTGTCAAACTTAAGGCCCGCGGGCCAGATGTGACCCGCCAGACGTTTTCATCTGGCCCGCCGAACATTTCTAGTTTATAATTATTCATTTCCAATAGATATATCGTGTTTTTATCGCTAGAACTACAAATCCCACAATCCTTTGCAGCCGCGGCCCCTCCCCCGCGCTGCTCTGCGCTGTGTGTACTGCCAGCTCAAGTGCCGAGGGACAGCGACCAGCGACACTAATCGCAGCAGGTTTAAAATCGAACACACCGGCAGCGATGACCTGTAGCGCTCTGCCCGATCTGCCAGATCGTGGGAAACACGAGGAATAAAGAAAAGAGGCGGTTTTGTGGACGTTAGAGCTGTGCTAAAAGCGGCGCTAATGTGAAGCTAGCAACAAGAAAACAAACTTCTTTGCTGACAACTCTGTGAGGAAAACATCCAAACCAGTGCAAAACCTGGACAGATCATGAGCCACAGGTAAAAACACAGGTCAGAGTGTAATAAAGTCTGAACATGACAGAGTGAAGCTGCTTTGAGCTCTCATTTGATTCACCACATGAGATCATCATTTGTCACTAAAATAAGCTTAAACTGTAAAAATAGTGAGCTCATATTGAGTTAGTGCAGCAATATTAACATGTCTGTGACATTTAATATCAGAATCATATCACACGTCCATGTTCCTGTTCCTGCTGCCTGCATGAATATGGACCTGCTGCAGATTTGTGCAACAGTGTCCACATAGAACTATTACTAGGCTATATAATATTTGTTATATTTGTTATTGTTTTTTTTTTTACATTATGTTCGGCCCACGACCCAGCCTGAGCGTCGAAAAAGCGGCCCCTGGCCCAAAATGAGTGTCATGCATCAATAAACAGGAAACCGCTGAAGCCAAGGTCTTCTTTGTTTTGCCAAGTCTGTGGGATCTTACTCACCACAGGTGGTGATCGGTTGACAGCCCTGCTCCTCTCTTCACCCGAGTGTCCAAGACATGAGAACGGAGGTCAGATAACATGACAACAAAGTCGATCATTGATCTCCGGCCGGGTATCCTGGTGCCAAGGGCACTGATCAGACAACTTTGTGCTTGAACATGTATTTTTGGACAATCTGTGGCTATTGCAGACGTCCAATAATGAACACCGCTTGGGTTCAGATTGGGGAGGCTGTTCTTCCTATACCCTTCTCCAGGTGTACTGTCATTGCCCTCGTGGGCGTTGAGTCCCCTAGAGAACAACAAAGTCAGTCAAGGTACCTTTCCCAGGGATCAAGGCCTGTAGGCCCACAAACCGTGAAGACCTTTCCCAACTTGAGTCATACGGACGCGACCCGCCTATTCAATGGGGGAACTCCAACACGTGGCAGCTAAGCTGAGCCCACACCAGAGAAGTGGAGTGTTCAGCCTCTCTCAGGTCCCTCTCATGTTCCCTGTGTCCAGAGATCAAGGCCCCCGCCGTTGACTGCTGCTCTCTGCACCGACCCATTACGGATCTTCCCGCAGGTGGTGGGTCCATGGGAGAATGGCTCCACACCACTCGTTTGGGCTGTGCCAGGCCCTGTGGAGAAATACCCGGCCACCAGACGCTCGCCTATCGAGCACCCACCCCTGGCCTAGCTCCAGGAGGGGGCCCCAGTAACACCAGTCCGGGCGACTTGTAGTACTCGTCATAAAGGGCTTCTGAACCGCTCTTGGTCTGACCCAGTTCTGATCCTTGGGTGCTACCAGGCTTGAAGCCCCGAAACATAGTTCTTTGGATAATTTTTAGTCTGCAATGCATTTAAATCCCTTTTCTTTATATTTGCAAGAAATATTAAATATATTACTAATCACATCTGCTTGTGTGGGGAATTAGTGTTTGTTTGAGCATGTTATTGTTTTGTCATTTCGAAACCATCTGTGTGCACACGGGAACACACAAGCTGTTGGCTAAAGTTCGAAGAAGGCACGTTAAAGCAACATTTATCAGAACGCATCATATAGACACTGACCTGTAAGCTCTGTAACCCCTTCCTCTGCCCACACACACACAGGACCCTTTCGCGCACACACATTGGCGGTGCACACACACAATGCAAGTCCTCTGCCCCTCTGCAAGTACACACATCATGCACACATCAGCGTTTGTCTCTGCTGTCCTCACACCCTGTGTTGCTTCCTGACATGCTCAAACTTCTGTGTGTACATACAACCCACATACTGTGAACTAAAACATAAGCTGTGGTTTAATTTTAGAGAGCATTAAGCCACAGTTAAGCACAGGTAAATAAAGGCTAAAAGGCCATTACATTTTTGCACTACTTTATTGTTGTGTTCAAAATGTTTAATGACAGGACAATTTTATTTTCACAAAAAATCTCGCACTTGTGTCTCTGCTGCAGCAACTCTCTGCCCCTCCATCTTGGTGTGACTTGGTGTCTCAAGCACATCTGCAATGTTCACAGGACATTAGCAAATGGATAAATGTCCCTCCTTCTCGGCAAGGAAAAACTCCAAAACCCTGTGGGAAAAAGTAGGAACCTCAGGGAAAACCACAGTAGAGGAGAGATCCAACTCCCACGGACTGACAAGCTGCAAATGCTAATAGGGATCTATTAAAACAATAAACATCTTCATGCAGATCCTCCACCAAAAATTTTACATGGTGCACCATTAGTCCTAAATGATTGCAGCTTTTTAATCTCAGTTAAAAAAAATATCTACATTGCCTGTGTCACGGCATTGAGTTGAGATTGTGTACTTGTCTCTCTCCATTAGCTGTCAGATGTACTTTAACCTTCATGTGCAGACTGAGAGTGTGTGTGTGTGTGTGTGTGTGCATGCAGGAGACTACGACCGCCTGCGTGACGACGAGAACAGTGAGGTGCTCCTGCGCGTGGTCAAGGCATTCAAACACCCACATTACAACAGCCGCACCATGGACCACGACATTGCCCTGCTGCGCCTGGAGGGCCCCGCACCACTTTCCAACTACATCCTCCCGGTGTGCCTACCGCGCCCCGACATGGCCCAGCGTGTGCTCCACCGCAATGGCACCCTGACCGTGGTCACCGGCTGGGGCAAGGAGGACATGGACAGCTCCCGCTACAGCACCACACTCAACGTCATCAAGATCCCCCTGGTGGAGAGGTCCATGTGCTCACAGTTTATGACCAACAACATCTCAGACAACGTTTTGTGCGCCGGTGTGCTGGGCAAGCCATACGACGCGTGCGAGGGGGACAGCGGGGGGCCAATGGTGACGCTGTACCGGGACACATGGTTCCTGGTGGGGCTGGTTTCCTGGGGCGAGGAGGGCTGTGGACGGGAGGACAAGCTGGGGATCTACACCAAAGTGTCCAACTACAAGCAGTGGATGGACGAGGTGAGGCAGGAATGGGAGCGCACGCACCACCACCAGCAGACCGCCTGATCCCCAGCCAGAGGACGCTGTGTTTCAACTGAAGATGCAATTTTATCAGTTTGTCAGCACAGTTTTAAAAGTAAATTCAGACTCACTCTGCTTATTTGATTGATTTTGACAAATGTGATTGATTGTACCAATGTATAATTATTGGATTAAAAAAGTAAATAAAAAAATATGCTTGACTTGTCACAGTAACAACTGTTGAAAAGTTATAATGCTATGGAAAATATTATATACTTCTAGTGAAGGGTTTGCCACCTGCGAGTCTCAATTGAAGATGTAATTAATGGGTTTCAGCTTTTCCCCCCCATTCAAAATATTTAACATTTTGTTGTAAATTGTTAATCACAATGGCAGCAGCCTTAAATTTCCATCAGTCTGAAAAAGATTTACCTATTATCTGTTCAAGACAAGCAAGTGATGTCGCTGACCAGGCTAAGTTACAGGTCAGATCTGTGTAGGGGCGAGCACACTCACAATAAGAGTGCATGTTTTTCCACACTATGTAGTAATTGGGTAATTTATCATATATACATAAGTTAAATTTCTGCCTTAATGTTCTACATTATTTGATTAAATACAGTGGTGTGAACAATTTTTTGCCACCTTCCTGACACTTCCTTTTCAGCTCAAACACATTTCAATATTAGTCAAAGACAACACAAGGAAACATAAAATGTCATTTTTAAATGGGGAAAACAAAACCAAATCTACATGGCCCTGTGTGAAAAAGTAATTGCCCCCTAAACCTTATACGCTTAACAGCAACAACTACAATCAAGCGTTTGCGATAACCTGCAATGAGTCTATTACAGCGCTTTGGAGGAATTATGGCCCACTCATTTTTCCAGAATTGTTGTAATTCAGCCACACTGAACGGTTTGAGCATGAACCACCTTTCGAGGTCATGCCACAGCATCTCAATAGGATTCAAGTCAGAACTTTGACTAGGCCACGCGAAAGTCTTCATTTTTTTTTTCTTCAGTTATTCAGAGGTGGACTTGCTGGTGTTTTAGATCATTGTCCTGCTGCAGAACCCAAGTTCTCTTCAGCTTGAGGCCACAAACAGATGGCGGGACATTCTCCTTCAGGATTTTTGGTAGACAGCAGAATTCATGGTTCCATTTATCACAGCAAATCTTCCTGGTCGTGAAGCAGCAAAACAGCCCCAGACCATCACACTACCACCACTATATTTTACTGTTGGTATGATGCTCTCACTATGGTTTGCTGGACTCCCAAAGCTTTAGAAATGGCTTTTTTTAGACGGACAGCTCTCAATTACTTTCTTTATCATTTGTTTCTAAATTTCTTTGGATATCAGCATGATGTCGAGGTTTTGAGGATCTTTTGATCTCCTTCACTTTGCCAGGAAGGTTCTATTCAAGTGATTTCAGGTTTGAGAACAGGTGTGGCAGTAATCAGGCCTGGGCGTTGTTAGAGAAATTTAAATTAGGTGTGATAAACCACAGTTAGTTAATGTTTTAACAGGAGGGCAACCACTTTTTCACACAAGGCCGTGTAGGTTTGGATTTGGTTTTCCCTGAATAATAAAACCTTAATTTAAAAACTGCAGTTTGTGTTTCCTTGTGTTGTTTTTTACATATTTAAATGAATTTGATGAGCTGAAACATTTAAATGTGATAGACATGCACAAAAATGAGCAATCAGGAAAGGGGCAATTTTTCACACCACTGTACATGACAACTGTATGTTATAATTGATTTTTAAATCCAACTAGACATCCTTTATTACCACATATATTGTTTTGTTTTACGTCAAGAAACGTAACAAATTTCCTAAGGTAAATGTAGACATTTTAGTTTCTTTAACTTATCAGCCTAAATAAATTGTATGTAATGTTGGGAAGTAACAAAATACATGCATCGAAAATGCATATTCAGAACACAGATTTTGAGTTCTGGTACAATCAATCTTTCATGTGTTGGTATTCAGAACTTTCAGTTCAGTTACTTTCTTAAAATCAAAAGAATGGCAGTACTTGTTCATGTAATTTAGGCTTCAAACTGCACAGTATTAGGGAGAAAAAAAGAAAATATCACTCTTGTGGTGAGTATGTGTAATTGAAAATCTATCAATCAATGAAACAAACGTAAAGCAGTCTTCCCTTATAATACATTATCATGTCAAGCTATACATGATTTTTTGACACACTGTTTCAAGGTAGGTTAACTCATCTTTTTAAAGTAAAATAGTCACCTTAAATCAGCTTACAGTTATGATATTCACTAACTAAAGAGGTTCTGGCCAACAACAAAATGGCTTCACGTTATACAAATGCAAATATACACTGAACTAGTCATTCACATTTAATTTTCCTGTTTATATTAAGATAAAAGCAATGTCAAGTTGCAATAAGTGAAACTGCACAAACTGTATGGGCAATTCATACAAAGCTATATTTTCTACATTGGTTAAACAGGTTACATTCAGAATCATAGAGATAAAGTCAGTTCTGTCATAGAATCTGCTGTGATTTAACCTAAGGCAAAACTTTTTTCACTACAGCACCACATAAATACATGTGAGTTCAGAGAGAATTTAGTCTTGTTAATGATTATAGTAGAAAAAGATTCAGTTGTAGTCATCTAGTCTCTGTTTTAGAAAAAAACTAAACTTTTAAACTCTCATCCAAGAGTCATTCTCAATCTTTGAAACAAGTCTGAGGCTTACGGCCAAACAGGCCCAAAGACACTGAGATAGGCTCCAGTCACTCGCGACCCCTAACGGGAACAAGCGGTGGAAAATTATTGTATGAAAAAAGTCTGAGAACTCCGCTTTATATCCGGCTCTGTGAAAGCCCTGCCCACAGGGCGGGACCTCCTAATAATGGACCATTATTAATGGTTTGCTGAAACCCTGGAGACGCCTGAGGCATTCTGATGCTAATCAGATACTCAATGAGGATGGAGCCAAAGTCAGGTCACAAAAGGATGTAGATGGCCCATCTCGGTTAAGTTTCAATGGGCCATTATCAGGAGGTCCCGCCATGTGGGCAGGGCTTTCACAGAGTAGGATATAAATTCTCAGAGTTCTCAGACTTGTTTCACAGATTGAGAATGACTCTTGGATGAGAGTCGAAACGTTTTGTTTTTTCTAAAACAGAGTCCAGATGACTATAACTGTGGGCTGTGTTTGTGTTTGTGTTGCATTTTTGCCGCCTACTGGAATTTGTATTTCCTCCTGAGTTCAACGGTTCACAATGTGTCAAGCCAAGTTCTCTCCTATTTTCTGTCCAGAAATGTGGTAAATGTATCCAGTTCCCTGTGATTGAAATTACCCACAACACTTACAAAATTAAAATAGACAAGAACCTATAAGATAAGATAAGATCACCTTTATTTGTCCCACAATGGGGAAATTCCTCTGTTGCAACAAAGGGTACAGAAGCAGATTATGCACAGTATAATAATAAAAAGAGATAACTTAGAAAAAGAAAACTGTTATTTAAAAAAAACTCTTATAGCTCTTATAATCTAAATAAATAATAACACTCTTATTTACAGCTGCCATAAGGACATAAAATATTGCACCAGGGATGATTGACATTGTGTCACAGTATTGCACAGGAGTGTAACAGTATTGCAGGAGTATAACAGTATTGCACATGATTATGAAAGCTGAGTGACACATGTTCAGTGCTAACAGTGTTTGTTGTAAAGTCTGACAGCAGCAGAAGGAAAGACCTGTGAGACCTCTCCTTCACACAGCGAGGGTGGATCAGTCTGTCACTGAAGCTGCTCTCCAGAGCGGACAGAGTGTCCTGCAGGGGGCGACACTCATGGTCCAGCAGAGACGTGAGTTTAGCCAGGACCCTTCTGTCCCCCACCTCCTGCACCGAGTCCAGAGCACAGCCCAGGACAGCACAGGACTTCTTGATGACTTTGTCATCTTCCTCTCTCTCTCTGTGATGCTGCTGCTCCAGTAGACCACACCGTACAGGAGGGCTGATGCCACCACCGAGTCATAGAAGGTCCTCAGGAGTGGCCCTGTCACTCCAAAGGACCTAGGTCTCCTCAGGAGGTAGAGTCGACTCTGGCTCTTCCTGTACAGTGAGTCTGTGTGATGAGTCCAGTCCAGTTTGTGGTTCAGATGAACACCCAGGTACTTGTATGAGTCCACTCTCTCAATGTCCCTTCCTTGGATATTCACTGGTGAGGGGGCAGCAGAGTGGCATCTGCGGAAGTCCACCACCATCTCCTTGGTCTTCCCCGCGTTCATGAGGAGGTGGTTCTGCTGACACCAGTCCACAAAGTCCTGCGCAAGTCCTCTGTACTCTGCATTGCTGTCGCCCGTGATGAGTCCGATGATGGCAGAGTCATCAGAGAACTATTGATTCTAAATAAAGCAAAACAATACCTATATCAAAATGCACTTTGTATATTTCATTGCTCATTAGATCTCCCTTAGTTCACTATTGTGTTGAAGTATGGGGAAACAATTATCAAAGTTAAACTAATCCATTACTCATATTGCAAAAATAAGCAGTCCGGATAATTCACAATGTTGTTTTTCTTGAAAGTTGTTTTTGATGATCTTTTCATTCAGTTCAAAACATTAAAATTCCTTGACCTTGTAAAATATTATACAGTAATTTATTATTCAAAGCCTTCAATAGGTCATTACCAAGTAATGTGCAAAAATGATTTGCACTCAAATAGAAAATGTATAATTTTGCTATGGATGCTTTACACTACCCACTGTTCGAACCACTTGTAAAAGTTTTGTGTGACTGTGTGTGGTGAAATATGGAATGCTAGGGATCTCCAACAAAAGCAATGACAAAATATCCAAAACGTTTTTATATAAATACATGGTCTGGTTAGATTACAGAGAGAAACAGCCTTAAATGTATTGCAATATTGCAATTTTTCTTATCAGTTGTCATTGGTTTGTGCTTGTTGTACCCTAGTCTTACCATTGTTGGTATGTGCTGTTCTTTACCATTGTTGGTCATTTTGTCCTTACCATCGCTGGTATGTCTTTTCGATTGCAACTTCATTTTGTCTGCTACATATAATAATAATGTGGTGTAGTGCACCACAGATGATCTCCAAATGTTGTCATGGTCACAGGAATGCGGTAAAGGTTGTATCATCATACAACCCCCTACTGGAGATTTGACAGGAGCAGAGACTTCACGCTTTGAACGTTTTCCTTTTTCCATCGGATGACTGCTTTTGGATTAAAATGAACTCACAGAGCCATTTTCTCTCCAAAGACAGAAGCTAAAACACTAAACAATCATCTTATTGCAGACTTTGTCCACAAGATGAATTTACTGTACATAATGTTATTGTGTTCTGCATGTTCATTTAGCTGTTTTATAACAGGTCTTGTGAATCATTTTACCTTTGTAACTATGTGGCCTAATGTTAATGCTAAACAATGGCTGCATTATTACGGATCTTATTCTCTGATCAGCTCTGACTCAGCATGCGTGCTGATTGGTTGAATAATAGCGTAAAAACCCTCCAGAGAGAGAGGAGAGAAGGCAAACTCAGTTTCATCGGAGATCTTCAAGGAAGAAGGACTTATCTCTGGCCTCACACTTAAAAGATGCTATTCGTAATTTTTCAGATGCCATTGTATTTAAATCAATCTTGTAATTCTTCTTTTGTTACACTGCTCTCTGGTCGAACACAAACACAAGAGCCACAACAACAGAACACATGAACATAAACAAAATGCAAAAAAAAAGAGCTCATGCCGAAAAAATGCAAAGAGGAAAATGGATCAGAGGGTGGAGGGGTAAACCATTTTTTAGGTTAAAAAAGGCCCTCCGGTAGAGTTGTTATAACTTTTTCACCTGGGCATTTGCAAACTAAAATTGGAACACACTGGCCCACATTGGGCAAACTCAAATGTCTACAGTACATTCCATGTCTCTTTCTTTGAAATAAAGGATAATAAAAGGGAGAGAATGTAAGACCGGAACCTGTATTGAGTTGGCAAATGCTAACGCCTCGTCCACTGAAGTGAACCTTCTAATCTTCCCATTCATGTTGATCGTCAGTGTAGCAGGATAAAGCAGAGCGTAGACGGGATTTCACCGGATCAAAAGCTTTGCGTTTATTGACCACTTGTGCAGAGTAGTCGTTAAGGAAAGAGACTTGGGGCTTGGTTGATCCACGTTGGCTCGCGGCGAGACGTCTGGATGCTGCCATAACCTGCTGCTTACCACCAAAGTTGTCGAATTTCAGTATTATGGGTCTTGGATGCTGGTTTAGAGGCCAAAGAGCAATGTGCACAGCCTATCTTTATTTTCCCAGCTTTTTTTGGAAGTTTGAGATGTTTGGGAATCCAGGTTTGCGTATACTTGACCACATCTCTGCCCTTAGTGTCCTCTGGGATACCAACAATCCGCATGCTGCATCTTCGCTCTTGGTTCTCCAAGTCGTCCAGTTTGTCAAAACACGCTTGATACAAAAACCCATCCCTTTCGACCAACTGGTCCCAATGCAAAGTACCTTCATGAATCCTGAAGGGCACAGATGTCAAAGCATGCACTGTGGTACTGGGAACCAGGGCAGCCATGTCCATGAACCACAATCTAGTTGGAGAGACAAAGGGTCGGTTGTCCATTTTAGGGCCAGAAGCTCAAATTTAATATAACTGTAGTTATGTTCTGTAGTTTGTAACCCTTGACTGGTGCACACTATGGTTTTGCCTTCTTGTTACTGAGAAAGCTGGACACTCCTGGTCCCATCTCTCCATGCTACACTTTGCTGACCGTCTCTTGAACTTACCTCATAACACCTCAACTTTTCAATGTAATGGAACAGCAAACTTGACTAATTCCTGCATGAATCAGCAAAAATGGCTTGCAAATCCAAGGATTTGCCTATGCCCTCAATTTCCCCATTTCACACTACTACTACAGTCTAATTAAGCCTATGGGCCAGAAAAATGTACAAAGAAAATAAGGAATACTATGCATGATATGGTGTTTCCTGCCATGGATTTATTGAAAAACCTGGATGTAGGTTTAGTAGTAAATGATAATGATTTGGACAATTAGCCAGTCCAGCAGTAGGCTACTGCAGCAAAAAACAAACCTCTGCAAACCAGAAATTAACTGCATGCCCTAAGACTGTATGCCGAGTTTTAACCAAAAGAGGAAAGAAATATGGATAAAACAGACTCTAAATGAAGAAAACACTAGAACTGAAAAGATGTCCGTGGACCACCAGTGGTACACATATCACAGAGAAACACTGTTTTCAATGAGTAGTATGTCCTTTCTACAAGTTACACCAGTTATATTGTCTGTCCGTGCTTTATCTCTGCAGGTATTTAGTGACATTTTTATGTGAACCTTGTATCATCTTAAAACAAGGTCTGCATACTTATATTGATTAATATAATGTTACTGTCTAAAGCTTAAGTATTGGGCCTGAACCGGTTCAAAGGTGGGCCAGATTCTAAACTTCCGCCTACTTCTATAAAGACTTCATAGTCTCTTTTGGCCTTATCTGGTAAAAATATGCACCAGATTTGAATTTATAGGCCATAAAGTAAACAGGTTTCACTTGGGTTGCAAACCTTGTATTGTGTTTGGTGTGGGCCTCAACTGGTATAAATGTGGGCCAGATTTGAACAAACGTGATGGTTTTACCCCACAGTTTGAGTCTGAATTGTGTTATTCTAAACTAACACTTCCACAGGTTAAACTGGTTTTATTTCTCTGTTCATATGGAGTGCAAAGTAGTTCTTAAGGTCTTGTTAATTTTTTATGTTTTAATTTTTTAACATTTTTAATGGTCTGGTCTGAACTGGTCAAAATATGGGCAAGATTTGGACTGGTTTATAGAGTTACGGCTCTTCTTCTAACTCTTGAACTTGGAGAACTGAACTGGTTGTTCTAATCTAACTTTTCCCACAAATTGGTTTGGTTGGTTCATTTGGACCTTAAACCAGTTTGTAATATGTTGAAATGTCTATTTGAACATTGTATTAACTTTGTGGTCAACATTGCCAATGTAGAGGATTTTACTAGTACTGTAATGTTATTCATGTTATTCACGTATGAAAGAGGGTGACATTTCAAATTGATTAAAGAATTGTATCGAGATTTCAAACATGACACACTGCATGAGTGTGGGTATGTTTATTAGAGTTATGTGGGGCACAATCTTATATTGGGCATTTAACAATTCTATAATCAATCATCTAAATTCATTAATTACAATACATTTTTCCCGTTAATCTGAAGGTTTGCGAGAAGTAACCGTGACATTCCCTTTTATGGAAATGACACTTTGCCAAATGTGGTTTATGAAGATTTATTGACCAAATAATTTTTTTGAGTTGAATTTTAATCGTCTTGTGAAATGAGATGGTTCTAATTTAATTTCAAACTCTTTTGAAATGTCTTATGGCGGTTGGTATCAATAGTGTTACATTACCGCCATTCTTTAGACTTTAATCTTTATTCTTTAGACTTTATTCTTTTCGACTGTGCCAGGGAGCTGCACTCTCTTTGAAATGTCGTTGTTGTTGTTGTGTTACTTTTACTTGCGGTTAATAGCCGAAAGGTGCATTTACCGCCACTTACTGTAGTTGTACGTCTTCAAAGTAAATGATTTACACTATACCGTAAAAAAAAAAAGAGAGAAAGAAAGAGAGAGAAAGAAAATCCTTTGAAATGGCTTTTCCACATCACCATTAAACTAGTCTTCACAGGAACCCACGTCATAAAGTCAACAAGATGAAGACGTCTTTGTTCCTCTTTCCCCAAAAGGCTGCTGGCTCTCTCTTTTTCTCGCTTTCTCTCTCGCCTTCTTTCTCTCTCTCCTGTCTCTTTCTCTCCTTTTGACCGGCGACAGGCGAAAAGTATAACCTCTAAAGAATAAACTCAAAAGAATAAAGTCTAACGTCTAAAGAATGAAGTCTAAAGAATAAAGTCTAAAGATTAAAGTCTAAAGATTAAAGTGCGCTCTCCGCGCCCCAGGAGCCAATAAAGTCTAAAGGGAAGGAGGCAGGAGTTGCCATAGCTGGAGTTGGAGAGATGGCGGGGGGAGTGACTCGATGATCGGTAGCAATTTAGAGAGCGAGGAGGAGGTAACTTTTACTCCTGTTGTGTCTGAAAGGAAGAAACAGAAACTTAGAAAGCCCAAGGGACCTTCCGGGTTAGAAGGTTATGACAGTGAGAAGCAGGAGGAAACCTCTAAGGTCGGCAGTGAGAGCACAGAGTGTAAGGTGATCATAAAACTTACGACAGGAAATGCGTCTTTTAAGGAGTGTCAGGAGTCCAGTGGCATTAACGTCGAGCCTAAGTAAGGCAGTGGGAGAGATCATGAGATGCCAGTTCTAGTAAAGAACGATGTTGAAGCAGTCAGCAATGTTAATAAAGCTGAGCTGTTGGCTAGTACTTTTGTGTTGATGCACAGCTCTGTCAATCTCTTACCTGCAGCAAAGAAATGCAGGGATAATACTCTGGCACAGAATGTTGACTTGATTCAACCCCAGCCTTCAGCTCGAGATGACCATGAGCTAGGCAAACCCCCATCCGACCCATCAAGCTATAGGCCGATCGCCTTGATGTCACAACTAGGGAAAACCCCGGAGCGCATTGGTTACCGAGTGATTGAATGACTTCTTGGAAAGTCAGAATTTGCTTTCCGCTCAGAGTGGCTTCTGCAAGGGCAGAAAATACCGTGAATTCTGTGTTATGCTTGGCATCTGAAGTCCAAGTAAATCCCAAGTGATTTGTTTCTCTAATCGGCATGAGATTGTCTCTCTCAAAGTGCATGGGCAGGTCCTTGAACAGGTCAGGGAAGTGAGATTCCCAGGAGTCATCTTTGACGAAAAGCTTTATTGGCAACAGCACATTGATAAGACTGAACATAAATGCAAAAAGGTCAATAATCTGCTGCCTTGTCTATCTGGCCGGAACTGGGGAGCTAGCTGGAAATCGCTACTGAATATTTACTGGGCTATTATGAGAGCGGCTATTGAACATGGCTGTATTGCTTACATGTCTTCTACTAACTTGAAGAAAATGGATGTAGAACAAGCCCAAGCTTTGCGTATCTGTTGTAGGGCTTTTAAGACTTTCCCTGTCCCTGCAATGCAGGTTGAATTGGGAGAAATGCCCCTACGGATCCGGAGGGTAAAGCTTATGTTAGCTTATTGGGTAAAAGTGCAAGGACATGCAAGCACTCACCCTGTGACGGAAATTCTTAAGAGTATGTGGAAGAGATCATGAGGCTGATGATCGGTGTTTTGGCTAGGTAGGAAATGCAAAAGCACGATTTACTGGAATAATTGCTTCCTAGGCACCACCATCATCCAGGACCTCAAGTGGTATCCCACCATGAGCTCCCTCATCAGGAATGCCCAGCAGAGGATGTACTTCCTGCGGCAGCTGAGGAAAGCCCAGCTGCCAGCGCAGATGATGGTGCAGTTTTACACGGCCATCATTGAGTCCATCCTCACCTCCTCCATCACCGTGTGGTACGCTGGAGCCACAGCCAGGGACAAACAGAGACTACAGCGCATCTATTCGTGTGTTCTGCTGAGAAGGTGATCGGCTGCAGACTTCCATCTCTGCAGGACTTGTACGTCTCCACGGCTCTAGGACGAGCAGGTCGGCTCACAGCTGGACATTTACCATTTGAACCACTCCCCTCAGGCCGGAGGCTACGGTCCAGCCGTACCAGAACCTCCCGTCATAAGATTAGTTTCTTTCCCTCTGCCGTTGTTCTCATGAACACTTCTTAAACACCTGCCACTTTAACTACAATTTAATCAATCACTCACTGCACTGTCACTTTCTGCACTACATCTGCAAATTAAACTGTAAATTCTTGTGTACATAGTAAGTCTATTTTTATCTTATACTATAGTACATTTTGATTGTTTCCTAATGCATGCCCTCATGATTTCACATATGTTTCATATAGGCTGTTTTTATTATTGCTCAGTGTTTTGTGTTGGACCTTAACGCCAAAACAAGTTCCCATGTTTGTGAATTTTGTTCATTGACAATGGCAATAAACCTTTTCTGATTGTGATTCTGATAAGCAATCTTAACTTGAACCCTTCGGTGACTTTATCGACTATGGCTCCTTGGAAGTTTACTCCGGCTCCTGTTGATACTAGTTTGCATCACGAATTTAAAGGAGAAACTAACTGGAAAGGCATCACAGCTTATTGTTCAAGAGTTCATCGATAAGCATTCAGATGATGTGGTTATTTATACCGATGGATGTAAGGATCCCGAGAGTGGGCGAATAGGCGCTGCCTTTTTCATACCTGACCTTGACGTGGCGGTCAAGAAGAGGTTAACAGATTATCTGTCTTCTCCACGGAACTCATAGCGATACGATTGGAGATGGAGTGGGCTGAGTCTACCTTGCAGTGCCGCAATGTTGCGATAGCTTCTGGAAAATCTGATTGCAGACAGGATATTCTATATAGCATCTTCTATCTGATACTCTCTCTGTCCAGGAAGGATGTGAGGGTCTCCTTCATTTGGGTTCCTGCCCATGCTGGGTGGATGGTAATGAAATGGCTGATTTGCTGGCTAAGAATTCCCTTGGGCGGCTGTCAATTGATGTACTGGTTGAAATAAGCAAACCTGAAATCAAGCCCATTATCAAGAGTCATGTGTATAAACTCTGGCAGGACTATTGGAATCGTTACTGGACGACATCTGAATCAGATACAGAGTAGTGTTGGCCTATGCAGATCCATGGGCAGGAACGCGGGGGAAGAGAGCGCTTTTGCTCGCATGAGAATGGGCCACACTGGATTCAATTGGTTGCTGAGTGGGATAGGCAAACATCTTACCGGTTTGTGTAATCTCTGTCAAGAACCAGAAACTGCTGAGCATGTGCTACTTCACTGTACAGCATATGAAAGAGAAATAACTGAATTGTTTATATGGTTTCAGACTAATAGACAGGAATTCAATTTGTGGAATCTTCTTACAATCTAGTCACAGGGGTCATGTAAGGCTATAGTTACTTATGTAACAGGGTTAATGGGAAGACTGTAGAGTTGGGTGCGTTGTAGTGTTGCACGCTCAATCGCTGACTGCCATGGAGGGCGGTGACGACAGCGAAAGTGACTCCGAGAGGCACAACTACAGTGGGTAGCGGTGCTGTGGCACTATGGATGCCAGCGGCTGTGGAAAGCCAAAGGAGAAGAGAAAGGATGCGCCTTCGCAATTGGCTACCGGTCGCTGTTGGAAGCACCAACAACAACTAAAGTGTGGGGTCTAATGAATAAAGTCTAAAGAATGACAGTAACGTAACATTATGGATACCAACCGCCATAAAACACCACCAAAGAAGAAGAAAGAAGAATAAATAATCTCTTTCTCTCTCTTTTTTTATGGTTGTGTGGAACACATGCTTTGAAGACGTACATCTACACAAGGTGGCGGTAAATGCACCTTTTGGCTACCAACCGCCATTAAAAGTAACACAACAACAACAAAAGGCTGCAGTTTGTTGTATGTCTCTGCATTTAAGAACACTAGATTGACACACGAGCACGGGCGGTGGGTTTAATCCAGCCACAACGGGACACTTTGTGTCCCTTTGTGCCAGGCCCCAGCCTGGGCAAATGGAGAGGGTTGCATTGGCGCGAAAACTGCCTCTTTTAGCCCAATCTTAATGTGGATCAGATTTGAATCACGTTGGGGGAATATTGACTGCACTAATTCAAATGTGTCTTCATCTTTAATCTTAATACATTATTGTGACTGTCTTGAGTGGCCAGACTGGCCTATTGAGCTCCTGCACCATGTGACTACATTTGTAGAGGACAGCATTACAGCAGGGAAGATAGAGAAATATTGAATGGCAACGAGCCTCAAAAAGTGTCCCAGGAGATGTTTGTAAGAAATAAACTTTATTATAAAACCCACATTTAATGTTTATTGATGCTGATAATCAAAATGATGTGGTCTTGATAAAATAGTTTAAAAAATGTTTAACATTACACAATTCAATGCCAATGTAATAAACACAAAAAATTGGTCTATTAACTAGTTTATTTTTATTGTTTTGTTGTTTTCAGATTCTAGAATAGGACGATATCATAACCCCAGATGTGTGTGTGAGTGTGTGGGGGGGATGATTTCTTTAACTTCTTGTATTATAACAAAAATGATTGGCCTATAGAATGTAGTGTTGTCATCTGAAGCCCACCAATTAAACAGTCAATTATGTAAACAGCCTTTTTGAAAAGCACTTGTGATCGTTTCTCTTTAAACTTCGTTCTCTTCTGCTCAATTATTTTTGCACCAGGATTTACAAATGATCGATTGCAAAAGTTTGTTTATTACGGCTGACGCTGTTAGTTTTTATGTGAAATACCCGCCACCATCCCTGCCAGTGTGGAGTTTAGTGGTGCACATGACATGTGTAAGAGCATTGTAGAAGACAATCTGTTTCAAAACAAAGATTCACAGCGCCTAGATTCTATCACTTGGATCGATTGGTAATGCCTCCCTATGCGTCACAGCAAAAATTTCACTCCAAATTTTGACTACTGAATTTTGGGACATGAAAATTCATACATTGGATATTTAATAGGTTAATTTATCATTCAAACATCATCAAACACAACGGAAATTCAAAATTCCGGCTTTGTGTGGTCTGCCTCTTTGTCGTGAGTTTGATTCCTAGCTTTGACAATTTGCTGAATGTCCTCTGTGTTCTATCCCCCATGTCATGCTACACAATATGTAATACAAAACAGATAAGTTAATGTAACTTACTGGCTTTGTGACATTTTATAGTGAAGATATTTTTTTGGAACAAATTCTTGCTATTTAAATAAATGTTTAAACCATACCAAAACTTAACTTTGGGTAGACAAGCAGGTGTTCAAAAAAAAACATTTGAGGATTCAAGGATGAGCTTCATTGTAAAACCTTTTATTCACTTTTGTATTAAGCAGTTATTTGACCAGATAAGGCCATTGAGAATGAATTCCTTTTTAAAACCAATACCTGGCCAAAAGATGGCAAAACAAAAAAAAATTCATACTGGCGACACAACAGCCATGGACGGAGAAGTTGGTGAATATTTCAATACAATCCCAATATCCGATTGGGATCGTTATAAGAAAAAACTGCGAGAAATAGGGGTCCGTTTAGCTTACTTAACAGCGGCAGGAGGTGTCGTATCCCTACAACGATCTAATTTAATCTCCAGGTAATTTGCTTGTCACTACACTCCACCATCCTTTGGGATTGCATTAAAATATCCACCAACTTCTCCGTCCATGGCTGCTGTGTCACCAGTATGAATATTTTGTTGTATTTCGGAGCAAAACAATAAAATTTTAACAATTTGTATCTCCCACAATGTTTTCACCCAAAAGGGGGCGAGGACTTTCTGGTGGCATATGACTGGAGACATCTATTGAACACTTCAAACATGTTACAATGGAGTATGACCTGCTTTGGACAAGGATTTGGTTCAGTCTTGGCTCCGTGTTTTTTAAAGAGGAGATAAAACAGCCTAATCATCTGAGTTATTTTCCCTCCAGTTTAGGCCGTGACTAGACCCAGGGCTGGCAAGACAGTCCACCTGAAGTCTATTTCCATATCCAGTATTCCGGCACAGGACCATATGGAGCTGTTGGGTGAAGATCGCTGAGGAGTAGTCAGGTCTGATCTCTCTGTCTCAGTGCCTCCTCGTACTTCTGCAGCTGCAACATGAAGCCTGGGTTGGGTTCGATCATGTGACGCGCTGCTTTTATTTTCTATAAGTGTAAAAACAACATAGAGATAGATGAGTTTATGCCAGTTTTATTTTTTCTTTGAAATATTCCATGTAAATCAATAACATCTCCATGTAGACAGGCAGCAACATGTCATCAACCAGATCTAGTAACTAATCTAGTAACTTTGATTGAATATATGTTGTTTTATTATCGCTCAGTGTTTTATGTTGCACCTTAAGGCCGAGACAAGTTCCTATGTTTGTGAATTTTGTTCATTGACAATGACAATAAACTCTTTCTGATTCTGATTCTGATTCTAATCTGGTCTGTGGAGAGCCAAGCCCACGGACAGGAAGGTAGATATGATGCACCCAAAAATATGAGAAATGCTTATATTGTTGTTTTTGCTGCACTATATAACTTTATCTTGTAGGTCTGCAACCTGGACATGTTTATTGCTTTGTCTGGAATCTTCCACAGTACGACATAAAACATCTGAATTTATTTTATTGCTCAAAAATACCTTGGAAAAACCTATATTCTTACTGTGAGCAGTGTTAACTCCCCACAGATCCGACCTGTAACATGGCCTGGTGGTGTCACCTGCTTGTTTCCATGGAGATAGATACGTTTATTTATTTACCTAGAATTACATAAAAAACAGAACAGAATGTGACCAAAGAGCAAAAACAAAATAAAAAGAACACAAGTAGCACAGAACATTCAAATAAGCAAAATCACGGCACATTCAAATAAAAATAAAATTAACATTTGTCCAGTTCCAAATTAAGTCTGAATGTTTTAAACATTTTCTGTATGTCCATTGTCGGTGCAGTTTGTCTCATCCATTTTGACATGAAAAGGATAACGAAGCTTTTCATTTCTTTTACAATCTGGTACAATACCTTTTGTTATCCAGACTTTTAATCTCAGGTCAGTGCTGTTTAGCACAAAACTTTGCTCATAAGCCAACCATCTCAAAACAAAAATGTTAAAATAAGCAATAGAAAATGAATGAACGAATGAACGTCACCTCGCTGGGGGGAAAAGAGCCTGAGCTTGTGCGGGAGGTTGAACGGTTCTGACTAGATATAGTCGGCCTCACCTCCACGCACAGTTTGGGCACTGGAACCCATCCTTCTCTGGTGTTGCCTACGGGGAGAGGCGGCGGGCTGGTGTGGGTCTGCTTATTGCCCCACAGCTCAGCCGCCATGTGTTGGAGTTTACCCCAGTGAACGAGAGGGTCGCGTCCCTACGCCTTCGGGTTGGGGACAGGTCTCTCACTGTGGTGTGTCGGCCTACGGGCCGCTACACAGTGTCTGAGTACCCACCTTCTTGGGGTCCTGGGGGGTACGGGACAGCTCACCGACCGGGACTCCTTGTTCTACTGGGGCTTCACGTCCCTCACAGCTGGGCGACGACAGTGACCCTGGGAGAGGAGTGATTGGGAAGGCACGACCTCCTCATACTGAACCCGAGCGGTTCAGTTATTGGACCTTCTGTCTAGCACGGACTGTCACAACGAACCCATGTTCAGACAAGGGTGTCACACATGCACTGGCATCAGGACACCTAGGCCGGCGATCAGATGATCGTCTTGTGTTGTCGTGTCATCTGACCTCCGGCCGCGTGTCTTGGACACGTCGGTAAAGAGAGGGCGGAGCTGTCAACGATCACCACAGGTGGTGAGTTGTGATCCGCTGGCGGCGGAGGAAGCCGGACAGACTTGGCAGGCCCAAGCGTATAGTGAAGGGTCTGCTGGGAACGTCTTGGAAGCACGATGTCAGCAGGGTCTTCAATTCGCCCTCCGGGAGAGCTTCTCCCAAATCCAGGGGAGGCGGGCGGACATTGAGTCCGGAGTGGACCATGTTTCTTGACCTCCATTGTCAAATGCGGCTGCTCGGAGCTGTGGTGTGCAAGGTCTCAGGTGCTGTCGCGGGCGGCAACACCCGAACCCGTGTGGACACCGGAAGTAAGGGATGCCGTCAGGCGAAGAAGGAGGCCTATCAGGCCTCTTTGGCCGTGTGGGACTCCTGAGGCCGCTGACGGGTATCGGCGGCGCCAGGCGTGCGCAGCTCGCCGCTGTCGCAGAGACAAAAACCGGGTTTGGGAGGATTCGGGAGGCACATGGAGGAGGACTATCGGGCGGCCCCAAAGAAATCTGGCAAACCGTCCGGCGCCTCAGGAGGGGGAAGCAGTTTTCCACACACCGTTTACGGTCGCGGCGTGGGGACCTGCTGACCTCGACTGGGCGATGTCGCTCGGACGGTTCTGGAAGGAGTACTTTGAGGACCTCCTAAATCCCACTGTCACGTCTTCCGAAGAGGACGTAGAGACTGAGGACTCGAAGGCTGACTCATCCATTCACCCAAGCCGAAGTCACTTGAGGTTGTTGGCAAACTCCTCGGGCGATGGCAGAGCTCCGGGGTGGATGAGATACGCCCGAGTACCTAAAGTCTCTGGATGTTGCAGGACTGTCTTGGTTGACACGTCTCTGCAACATCGCGTGGCAGTCTGGGTCGGTGCCTCTGGACTGCAGACTGGGTGGGGGTCCCTCTTCAAGAAGAGGGACCGGAGGTGTGTTCCAACTATAGAGGGATCACACTCCTCAGCCTCCTGGTAAGGTCTATGTCCAGGGTACTGGAGAGGAGAATCCGAGCCGATAGTCCGAACTCGGATTCAGGGGAGCAGAGTGGTTTTCGTCCTGTGTCGTGGACACACTGGACCAGCTCCTTATACTCTCCACTCGGGTGCTCGAGGGTTTCATGGGAGTTTGCCCAGTCCAGCGATGTGCTTTTGTGGATCTGGAGAAGGCTTCTCAGACCGTGTCCACGGGGTGCCCTGTGGGGGTGCTGCGGGAGTAACGGGGTCCGGGGCCCTTTGCTCAGGGCTGTCCGATCCTGTATGACCGGCAGCAGGAGCGTGTGTTGCATTGCCGGCAGTAAGTCAGACCTGTTCCCAGTGAGTGTTGGACTCCGCCAAGGCTCTGCCCTTTGTCACCGTTCTGTTCATTGTTTTTTCATGGACAGAATTTCTCGGCGCAGTCAGGGGTCGGTCGAGGGGGTCCGGTTTGGGGACACACAGGATCTCATCTCTGCTGTTTGCAGATGATGTATGTCCTGATTGGCTCCCATCAAACCTGGACCTGCAACATGCACTGCCGGACGGTTTGCAGGCCGAGTGTGAAGCAGCTGGGATGAGAATCAGCACCTCAAAATCACGAGGCCATAGGTTCTCAACCGGAAGAAAAAGTGGCTTGCCTCTCCGGTGGGTGGGCGAGCCTTAGCCGCAAGTGGAGGAGTTCAAGTATCTCGGGGTCTTGTTCACATGGATTGAGGGAAGGATGGAAGAGTGAGATTGACAGGCGGATCGTGTGCAGCGTCTGCAGTGATGCGGTCGCTGCATCGGACTGTTGTGGTAAAGAAAGGAGCTGAGTCGAAAGACAAATGCTCTCGAGTGTTTTCCGGTCAATACTACGTTCCTACCCTCACCTATGGTCATGAGCTTTGGGTAGTGACCGAAAGGACAAGATCGCGGATACAAGCGGTCGAAATGAGTTTCCTCCGCAGGGTGGCTGGGCGCTCCCTTAGAGATAGGGTGAGGAGCTCATGTCACACGGGAGGAGCATCGGAGAGAGCCGCTGCTCCTCACACGTTGAAGAGGAGCCAGCTGAAGTGGCTCGGGCATCTGTTCCGGATGCCTCTGGGCCTCCCAAGGGGGTGTTTCGGGCATGTCCCACCGGGAGGAGGCCCCGGGAAGACCCAGGACACGCTGGAGGACGATGTCTCTCGGCTGGCCTGGGAACCGCCTCGGGATCCCCGGAGGAGTTGGAGGAAGTGACCTAGCGGAAAAGGAAGTCTGGAAGCCCTCTGCTTAGACTGCTGCCCCCGCGACCCGGCCCGGATAAAGCGGAAGAAGATTGATGGATGGATGAATGTTTCGTTTGCGTGTTTTGATTAGCTCTTTCCAGGTAGTAAGCAAAGACTTTACCCAGAGATTCTCAATTTCCTCCATATGACCTAACGTTTGTCATCTGCCAGTAAGGCCTGTACAGGAACCTCTGGCACCACATTACATTCATTGAGCTTTCATACTCTGGGTAACACCAGTACAGCAATGCTCTGAAATAAAGTAATTTTTAAGACAAGGTACACCCCAACCACCCTTTTTCTTTTGATAGTTGTAGAGTTTTCCATACAATTCTTGAGATGGGTATGGAAATAGGGAGAGTCTGGAGTACATAGAGGAATTGGGGCAAAACATTAAGTTTCATAGTTTCACTCCTTTGACTTAGACTTAAGTATTCCACTTTATAGTGGCAAATGGAGGGGTATTGTTTTTCTGTAAAATTGCTGACAGATGATTATGGAGAACTACATCTTGTTTGCCATTTAAATGGGTAGGTCTTTCTAAAGAATTTGTATCCAGACATTGGAACAAAATGATGCCAATGGTACATGATACAAAGTGAACAAGCACAATCTTGTCTAACCACGCTTTCCAGAGTCAGTGGGTCTGTCATGTGGCCGTTAATTTTCTTTTTTTATTTATTTGTGTAAGATTTTGTGCCCGTAGGCTTTATTGACAGGAAAGTAGTGTGAAATGGAGGATGAGAGAGAGAAGGGAGGACATACAGTAAATGTCGGAATCGGGAAACAAACTCACGACACTGCGGCCGGCTGCACTTAGAGTCTGGCATACGCCATAACCACTCTACCACCGGGCAGCACGTGGCCCTTAATTTTAATTCTTGATGTTGGACCACCGTAAAGAGCCCCAATTTTGCTTAGCCCTATATATAAAAAAGGCCAGCTCACAGAAACAAAAGCTTTCCCAGCATCCAAAGTTATTACTATTACAGCTTTGTTATTACTATTACAGCTTTGTTTCCCTGTTTTTGTATGATTCATGTGACTACAACTGAATCTTTATCTACATTCATGTGTAAAGATCGTCTTGCGTTACCCTGGGTTTGTTGTACGTTAATAAATCCTATCTGAACCTTAAATTTGTGAGTCTTTGTTCCATTCTTTTAAACATAATTTAAGCAGCTATGCTGCCCTAGGAGCAACTATACTGGGGGAAGTATGGAAGCTTGAGCACTATCCTCTGTTTCCTACTACTTTTCTATCAAACAATATTTAATATTTAATTTCACTGGCAATTTGTTCATCGCTTTTCCTTCTTTTTCTCCCACTTCCCCGACGGGAGTGGAGCAGGCACATCGAGGACCTGTGGATCCAGATGCTCCTCATCTGACTGGAGAGAAACGGTCTGCCTGAGAAACCGGTCTCTACTCCATATGAACGGTTCTTCATCGGCCTCGAAGAATTGGTTCTCCTCCTGAGTGGTCTTGCTCCACCGTGTATCTGCAAATTGAGGCGAGTCTTGCCTGTCCGTCCGAGGGAGTCGGATCTCTCCTTCACTGTGGAACTCTACAGGTTTCTACTTTTTTCCAAAGAGGTTTGGTAGTTTTTCCTGGCCGAGAAGGAGGGTCTAAGGACAGGGGAGCTTGGGACATCTGTCTAAGGACACAGAGACGCTGGGACATTTCCAAGTCCCTATGAACACTGTTTATTTTGTTTTCCACTGTAGCCCCTCGAGGCAACTACTGTTGTGATTTTGGGCGTTACAAAAATAAATTGAATTGAATTGAATAATTGAGGTCTATATACGATAATCCACATTCAGAGTCTAGATTGGTCTTTGAGAGGCACAGTCAAATCGATCCTTCCCTTTTTTTAGGTATTGGCGCTAAGATGGTTTCCTTTCCAACTCAAAGGAATATGAGCTTTTTAAAGTGCCCAGTTATAAAAAAGTTTGTAGAAAGATTCAAATGAAGATTGTATTTGGTTTTGTTTTGTTAAAATCACATTATTCTGTCTTATTCTGTACCCCGCCTCAGGCCGAAAGTCCCTGTGATAGGTTCCAGTCACCTGCATTCCCTATCGGGTGTCCTGGTCAGACCTCACCAACCACACTCCTGGATGTCCCTCAGAACAAGTACACACTTGTCCCATGTGACAGACTCAGCCCTTTCCTCAAATGAACAGAAGTATTCAAACACACTACACTACAATGAAATAAATCAAAAGCCTGATAAGACACCCATGACAGTCTGTAATATGAGCATTTCACTGAGGGCCAGGACAATACAATTGAGTTGATATAAAATGGGTAAAGTTGGATTTTTGTAATCTCCAAACTGGCTATTATACGTGGGTTTAAGACATTTTAAAGTTTACAACCACCAAAACTGGTTAGTGTCAATAAAATAATATGTAATAGCCTATAGTACATTTTCTTTACGTAACATACAAGTACACACAAAAAGCGGCGTGGATGTAAGTGTTCTGTAACTATAGATTTACAAATCAAGCATGGGCAAGACACGGATGAGAAATATTATGTCAACAAAACAAAGATACAAAGAAATGTTCAGAGGGAAATTTGGATTTCTAACTGATTTTATTTTATTTTTTTTCAAATTTCGCTTTAGTTAGTTAAAGTAAATAATAACCATCTTTATGTGCAGAATGTATTTTGTTGTTTCCATATAAAAAGCTTAGATGCTGAGACGGCAAAAAAAGAAAAAAAGAGTTTAGCTTAATTGTAATGTAGTTAGCCTAGTTTCTTTTATATACATTGAACAATAAGTTTATAATAAATAAATATAGGCTTATGTATTCATACATTTATTGCAATATGTACATAAGACCTATAATTCAGTCGTATCTATGGGTTTCAAATTTATGAGAAATTGGGACTGTTGCCATAACAATAAACAATTTAAAACAAAATAGATATATATATACTTGTAATGGGAAATAAGTGCTCAAAATGTTGTATAAACAGGAAGCCTTCTAAAGACCCTTCTAAGACCCTTCTAAAAGTTTTTAAACAAAAACATTCTGAATTCCAAAATTTATACAAACGTGAAGTGGGATATAATGTGATTTCACTGGAGATACTGGGATTAACCTCTGAAAAATCAGACATTTTTGTCAAACATGTCAGTGTAATCCCTCATTTGTCCAGGAGTGTTCCATTGTGGAAAAAGATTCAGTTGTAGTCATCTGGACTCTAGAAAAAACGTTTCGACTCTCATCCAAGAGTCATTCTCAATCTGTGAATCAAATCTGGTAACTCAGGTTTTATATCCTCCTCTGTGAAAGCCCTGTCCACAGGGAGGGACCTCCTGATAAAAGGGGGGGGGGGGGGGGGGGGGGGGGGTTTGGTTTCACTTGATGATTTTACTGAGATGCTTTCAGTCGTATGCACAGACTTTGATGGTTTGGTCATAACAGGTGGTTGCAATGTTCATGTTGATAAATTTTGTGACAGAGACGCTAAAGAGCTTCATGCTGTCCTTGAAACTTTCGGTCTTACTCAACACATGAGGGCCCCACCCACAGCAGAGGGCACACTATAGATCTTCTAATTACAAAAGGGGTTAATATTTCAAACGTCAATGTGGTCGATGTTGCTCTGTCTGATCATTTCTGTCTTCTTTGATCTGTATATTTTTCCCAAACCACCGGCTGGTCCTGCAGATTGTTCGGAGGAGACACATAAATGACGGCACAGGAAAACTGTTTATGGCAAAGGTGTCCAAACTTTTTTCACTGAGGGCCGCATTTTGAAACATATACGGAGCGGAGGGCCAGAGACGATATGACAATGGAGTGAATCATTGGACATTTGATGTAGTTTTGCTGAGCCGCCACTCCTTGTAATAAGGCTTGGAACATTAACATTAGGTTTGTATCTCATCAAAATGTGTGTTATTTTGGTTATTATAGCAGAATAGTTCCTACTTTTTTTGTTTGGGCCAATTTAGCCGGAGGCCTGAGGGCCAACAAAAAATTGTCTGAGGGCCGCATTTGGACATCCCCGGTTTAAGGAAATGATAAACTTTGAAAATGTCACATGTTCTAGTGTAAATTATTTGTTGGACTCTGTTACATCTAGTGTTTTGAATGTTCTCGACACCATTGCCCCTATGAAGGCTAAAATTGTTAAAAATAAGCAGAAGGCGCCATGGAGAAATGATGATGCGATCAGGGCACAGAAAAGGGAGTGCCGCTGGGCCAAACGAAAATGGCGCAAGTCAAAGCTCCAGGTTCAAAAGGACATTTACAGAGAGAAGCTGTACATGTACAACCTCATTTTATGTAGAACTAGAGAAGGATATTTTTCTGAAATAATTGGAAGCTGCAGTAACAACTTGCGTGTCCTGTTTGCCACAGTAACAGTAACAAACCCTTCAGCTCAGCTGCCGTTAGAACTCATTTCCACATCCAAGTGTAATGATTCCAAGTGAAATTATTATTTAATGACAAAGTTCAGGGCATTAAAAATGCTATAAATTCTACAATGCAAAAAATAACCCTAAAACCACCTACACACTTAGAGCTGACTCACTTTGCACCTGTAACTGACAAAACTGTCCAGGAGATCATCACCAGTCTGAGTTCATCATCTACATGCTGCCTCGATGTGTTACCCACCAGATTTCTAAAGTCTGTGCTGAACAGTTTGTTAGCACCACTCACTCACATAGTTAACATGTCGCTTCAATCTGGAACATTCCCAATGTCTTTGAAAACTGCAGTCATAAAGCCTCTCCTAAAAGAGCAGTCTTGAATGCCGCAGTACTGAGTCATTACCGGCCCATCTCTAATCTGCCATTTTGGGGCAAAATCCTTGAAAAGGTTGTTTACCAACAGCTCACTGATCTCCTCTTAATAAACAACTCATTTGATGTTTTCCAGTCAGGTTTTAGACCTAATCACAGCACTGAGACTGCTCTTGTGAAGGTGACAAATGACATCCACCTGAACACTGACCGCGGGCAAAGCCTCAGTCTTAATTCTGTTAGATCTGAGTGCTGCTTTTGACACTGTTCGATCATGGGACCCTCTTACAGAGACTAGAGGACTGGGGTGGGCATCACTGGCACTGCCCTAAACGGATTAAAGTCCTATCTGGAAGACAGGAAGTATTTTGTTGAAATTGATAACTGTGTCTCAGACCAGATGCCCCTGACCTGTGGGTGCCCCAAGGGTCAATCCTGGGACCCCTTCTGTTCAACCTCTACATGTTGCCGTTAGGTCAGTTGATACGCAGCGAAAATGTGTCCTATCACAATGATGCAGACGACACTCAGATCTATGTTTCACTGACGGCAGGTGAATATGGACCAGTGGATTCACTCTGTCACTGCATCCAACAGATCAGTGTGTGGATGCAAAACAACTTCTCCAGCTGAACTCAGACAAGACTGAAATCATCGTCTTTGCCCACAGAAACAAAGAGAAAGGTAAACAGTCACCTCCAGAGTCTCGCTCTAAAACCTACACATCAAGTTAGAAATTTGGGGGTAATAATGACTCAGACTTGAATTTTAACACCCACAAATCAAATCAATCACATCAGCAGCCTTTTACCATCTAAAAACATTGCCAAAATCAAGTATAGTGTCTAAACCAGACCTGGAGAGACTTATCCATGCGTTTGTCTCTCGTAGATTAGACTACTGTAACGCCCTGCTCACTGGCCTCTCCAAACGAGCTGTAAAACAGCTGCAGTACATCCAGAACGCTGCTGCTCGGGTCCTGACTAGAACCAGGAAGTACGATCACATTAGTCCTGTGCTCAGGTCTCTGCACTGGCTCCCTGTGGCTCAGAGAATAGACTTCAAAGCAGCTCTGCTTGTATACAAGTCTCTCCATGGCCTAGCACCTAAGTACATCTCGGACATGTTAGTGCCATATGAACCATCTCGGACTCTGAGGACCTCAGGGACCTCCTGCTGGTGACCAGAGTCAGGACTAAACATGGGGAATCTGCGTTTCAGTTTTATGCAGCTAAAATCTGGAACAGGACAAAATACTCACAGAAATGCTGAGCCCCTGTTTTTAATTTCATCTACAGATATACTGCATACTTTACCACAAATTAGATTTTTGTGAAGCTCAAACACAAAGCTTGGTAAAATACGTTTGTCTCCAACAGAATCAGATGTTTTAATCCCATTTATATTAAAGACCTTTATAGTCCTGTTTCAGATTCTGTGGTCTAGTCCTGTTCAAGATGTGGTTTATCTGATCGAAATAGACCAACACTAGGTTTAGTAGTGGTTTAGGTTTAGGTTTAGATTCAGGACTAGGTCTAGTTCTAGATCTGCTGCTATGAACTGCTCTAACTCAAGTGAGGTTACTGATTGTTGTCTTCTTTAGTCCTTTTTTTATGTGACAGAGCAACGTTTATTTATTTCAGTGAAACGGTAGATTTCTGATGAACCACTGCGAGTTGTTTGTTGATATTTGATGTAAATAATACAATTCTGGTCCGGTGTTACAGTTCTCCTGGTGGCGCGGTCAACGGGGGGTTGTATTTCCAAAACATGTGGGCGTGGCTTGTTAGGACCAAGCTTCTTCCGATATTTTGTTCTAAACAAGATGTTTTTCTGACTGTTCTGGTGAATGTTTTTCAAACTTATTCAATATCCTTTTAGTATCAGCGAGGAAAACGAACGTGGAGGATGATTTGAAGATGACAGTGTGTTTGGAAGGGCTTTGATCCAGTCCAGCTGAACTGCTAACATGAAATCTAATGCTTTCATATCAAGAACGAGCCGTGCTTTTGTCTACTGCGAGCTCATACTGTATTTAAATCTGTCATTAAGCTGCTTGTACATGCACTATCACTAACACAAAACATGCATAAATAGGACTTTACTCAGAACAGTTAATCAGGACAAGCAAGTATTTCCTAACTTTAAATCAGCTTTACTGTTCAGATGATACAACAAAAGGGCGATGTGAAAAACTGTCGCTGCTCTGCTTTTATAAAAGCTATGCCTATATTTTTCAGTAAACCAAATACGGTAATGACAAACAAGGCAGACAATGACAAACATTTTTGGTGCTGAAATATGAGCCATCAAAAAGAATCTTTTATTCATCATTCATTTTTGCAGATGTGTTAAATTCTTATTGGTAGGCGATGCTATTCAAACCCCAATGATGCAAAAAGTATTATTATAAATATTTGTTCTAATAACTAGATTTGTGTATGCCTAGGAATCATCTGGATTGTTTAGCTGTCAAAGATTAAGCCTTGTAATTAGGTTAAATGATACACATTCAATACATTATGCTGAGTGTTGGGAAGAATATTTAGATACAGAATAAGAATACCTATGTCTTTCTCTCTCTCCTTCTCTATCTCTCACTTTCTATCTTTTCACTTTTTTTTATACGGTATAGCGTAAAACACATACAACATACAACTACAATGGGTGGCGGTAAATGCACCTTTCAGCTGCCAACCGCCATTAAAAGCAACACAACAACAACAACAACACCACTGCTAATTGTTTTTGTTTCACCGTTTGTTATGTCAGTGTAATCTAAACCTGAGTTCTCAGACTGGTTTCACAGATTGAGAATGACTCTTGGATGAGAGTCGAAACGAGTCCAGATGAAACAACTGAATCTTCTTCTACACCGTTTGTTATCTTAAGTTACATCCTTTATCACAGATCAGAGAAGGAAAATTGCATCTGCATGCACTATAAGAGCCAGGTTTTCTTTTTTCCTCATTAACTCAAAATTTTAATTCAGTATTTTCCGTATTCACATCCCAAACTGATTATCCTTATTGTATATAAAAAGGGCGGTTTAGTGTTTGGGCTTTAACAACACAGATTTGCTAAAACAAACCGCATGCACATGTACAAGCAGTTTAATGACAGATTTAAATACAGTAGTATCACAGGAGACAAAAGCACGGCTCCTTCTTGATATAAAAGCATTAGATTTCTTATTTGAGCAGTTCAGCTGGACTGGATCAAAACGGGGCAAAGCACTTCCAAACACACAGCGCCACTTTCACCTTCAAATCATCCTCCACGTTCTTCGTTTTCCAGCTCCACCGTCCATCTGCAAATTGAGGCGCGTCCGCCTGTCCGTCCGAGGGAGTCGGATCTCTCCTTCACTGTGGAACTCGTTTCTACTTTTTCCTGGCCGAGAAGGGTCTAAGTACAGGGGAGTTTGGGACATCTGTCTAAGGACACGGGATGCTGGGACATTAAGTCCCGATGAACACTGTTTATTCTGTTTTTATTCTGTTTTTTCCACTGTAGCCCCTCGAGGCAACCGCTGTTGTGATTTTGGGCGTTACAAAACAAATTTAAATTGAAAATTGAATTGAAATTGAATTGAACTAAAAGGATGTTGAAAAAGTCTGAAAAACATTCACCAGAACAGTCAGAAAAAACATGTTGTTAAAAGATTCGGTGTAATCCTCATTCGTCCAGGAGTGTTCCATTGTAGAAAAAGATTCAGTTGTAGTCATCTGGACTCGGTTTTAGAAAAAAAAAAACGTTTCAACTCTCATCCAAGAGTCATTCTCATCAGTGAAACAAGTTCTGAGAACTTCCTGTTTTTTATCCTACTCTGTGAGAGCCCTGCCCACAGGCGGGACCTCCTGCTAATGGCCATTGAAACTGGGATGGGCCTATTGTTCTGTATTCCCTGCCTCTACCTTCAGAATCAGAATCAGAAAGAGTTTATTGCCATTTTCAATGAACAAAATTCACAAACGTAGGAACTTGTCTCGGTTAAGGTGCAACATAAAACACTTGAGGCAATTAATAAAACAACATATATTTCAATCAAAAAGGCATGCATTAGGAAACAATTAAAATTACTATACAATAAATAAAAATAGGCATTTCTATGTACACAAGAGTTATAGTTAGATTTAAAGTTGTAGTGCAGAAAGTGACAGTGCAGTGAGTGGTTGAATATTTGCAGTTAAAGTGACAGGTGTTTAGAAGTGTTCATGAGTCCAACGGCAGAGGAAAGAAACTATTCTTGTGGCGGGAGGTTCTGGTCCGGATGGACCGCAGCCTCCTGCCTGAGGGAGTGGTTCAAATAGACCATGTCCAGGGTGGGAAGGTCAGCTGTGATCCGACCTGCTCGTCCCAGAGCCCTGGAGACGTACAGGTCCTGCAGAGATGGAAGCTGCAGCCGATCACCTTCTCAGCAGAACGCAACAATGCGCTGTAGTCTCTGTTTGTCCCTGGCTGTGGCTCCAGCGTACCACACGTGATGGAGAGTGTGAGGATGGACTCAATGATGGCCGTGTAGAACTGCACCATCATCTGCACTGGCAGCTTGGCTTTCCTCAGCTGCCGCAGGAAGTACATCCTCTGCTGGCCTTCTTGATGAGGGAGCTGATGGAGGGCTCCCACTTGAGGTCCTGGGTGATGGTGGTGCCCAGGAAGCGGAAGGAGTCCAACAGTGGTGATGGGGGAGTCTGTCATGATGAGGGGGCTGGGGCTGTGGCTTTCCTGAAGTCCACAATCATCTCCACTGTCTTCTGGCGTTGAACTCCAGATTGTTACCGCTGCACCAGGACACCAGCCGGTCCATCCTCTCTTAGACAGACTCATCCTGTCCGAGATGAGCCCGATGAGGGTGTGTCGTCCAGCAAACTTTGCGTGTCTCCAGGGTTTCAGCAGACCATTATAACAACTGGAAGGTTGAATCTTAAACCTCCATTCCGATTTAATGAAGGATTCTCTTTTTTAACAAAGATTGCCTCCTTAACTCCTCTTTCAAACCATCTTTCTCCCTGCTCAGAATCTCCACCTCACTGTCTTCAATAGAGTGGTTTGTGGCTTTAAGATGAAGATGCACAGCGCTCTGGGGTCCTGAACTTGCGTGTCTTCTGTGCTGATAAGCCTCTTGTGAAGTGGCTGTTTAGTCTCCTTATGTAACGCTTTACAACTTTTCTTCACTGCATTGGATAGAATACACTACATTGCTCTGTTTTGTTGTCGGCATCGTTGTCCTTTAGGGTGAACCAGTTTTTGTCTTAACGTGTTGCCTGGTTTGAAATAAACAGGGACTTTGTGTTGTCTAAAAATTCGTTGCAGTTTTTCTGACAGTCCGAGCATAAGGGATAGAGACACCCCTTCTTCTTGGTTCTGTTTCCCTTTTGTCCCTTTTGTCCCTTTTGATTCTTAACACAGCTGATTATGAAGCCAAAGTCCACAGCCTCCTTGAGGACACGACCACATATGAACGTTTTGAAAAGAGACCCGACCAGTGGCTCCAAGAAGAAGTTGATAGACTGTTTACAAAAGCTTGAAAAAGAGGAGGTGATAGACAGGCTTCTGTATTACAGACTGTATCCTGGGAAGCCATTCCATGCATTTATGGCTTCCCAAAATTCACAAGAGAATGTTCCACTCAGACCCATTTGTGTGCAGCACGAATTCCATCACATACAATGTGGCCAAGCATTTAACAACCATCTTGGCACCATTGGTGGGGAACTCGGAACATCATGTGGAAACACACACACTTTTGTGGACAAAGTGAAACATCTCCAATTGGACCCAGATGATCTGATGGTTTCTTATGATGTTGTGTCCCTTGTCACCTGCATCCGACTTCTGAGGCAGTAGCAGCGTTAGGACGAGACTGCAGGAAGACACCACTTACAGGAAAGGACCAAACTGACACTGAATACATCTGCAAACTACTGGAACATCTGTCTTAACACCACATACTTTCAATTCCGGTGACATTTTTACAGACAGATTCACGACTGTGCCATGGGCATCCGTCTATCCATAGTGGCCAACTTGTACATGGAGCATTTTGAGAAGAAGGCACTGACCTCCTTTTCAGGCATTGCTTCCAAGTCTTTGGTACCGTTACGTGGATGACACTTTTAGTGACAATTAGAAAACAAGAGCTGGAAGCCTTCTCAGAGCACATCAAATGCAGTGGACCCACATAGTAGGTTACAAGAGAAGATGCAAAGGAGAACCGCTTGGCCTTTCTTGATTGTTCCACTATCAGAGGAGAAGACGGGAAGCTCCAGATAGAAGTATATAGGAAACCACACACACACGGATCAGTACCTGCTCTTTGGCTCTAACCACCATACAGCACAAGCTGGGAGTGATCAGAACACTACAACAGAGCACAAGAGGTGCCACCAGCTCAGACGGCAAGAGGAAACACACGTCCGGAATGCTCTCTCAGCCTGTGGATACCCGACTTGGGCTCTAACAAAGTGAAGAGAACCAAAAAGCAGGACAAAAGGGACAAAAGGGAAACAGAACCAAGAATAAGGGGTGTCTCTATCCCTTAGTCTCAGGACTGTCAGAAAAACTGCAACGAATTTTTTAGACAAACACAAAGTCCCTATTTATTTCAAACCAGGCAACATGTTAAGACAAAAACTGGTTCACCCTAAGGACACAAGATGCCGAACACAAACAGAGCAATGTAGTGTATTCTATCCAATGCAAGTGAAGAAAGTTGTAAAGAGCGCACTAGGGGAGACTAAACAGCCATTCACAAGAGGCTTTATCAGCACAGAAGACACGTGAGTTTCAGGACCCCAGAGCGCCGTCGCATCTTCATCTCAAAGCCACAAACCACTCTATTGAAGACAGTGAGGTGGAGATTCTGAGCAGGAGAAAAGATGGTTTGAAAGAGGAGTTAAGGAGGCCATCTTTGTTAAAAAAGAGAATCCTTCATTAAATCGTAATGGAGGTTTAAGATTCAACCTTCCGTTGTTTATAATGGTCTGCTGAAACCCTGGAGACGCCCGGGCATTCGGATGATAAACAGGCACTCAAGGTGAGGCAGGAACAATAGATTAGGCTCATCCCAGTTAATGGGCCATTAGCAGGTCCGCCTGTGCGGGCTCTCACAGAGTAGGATAAAAACAGGAGTTCTCAGACTTGTTTTTACTGATTGAGAATGACTCTTGGATGAGAGTTGAAACGTTTTGTTTTTTCTGAACAGAGTTCCAGATGAACTAACTGAATATTTTCGACAATGTTGTTAAAAACGAAATATCGGAAGAAGCTTGGTCCTAACAAGCCACGTCCACATGTTTTGGATATACTACCCCCAATTGACAGCGCCCCAAGGAGAACCGTAACACCTGCCCTCAGACAACAGTTCTCCAAAAAATCTGGCCCCCTGGAAAATATAATTGAAAAGCTCGGGTCTATAGTATCTTACAAGGCATGCATTTAGGTCCTGGTCTCGGGTCCCGGTCCTGGTGTCCGGTCCTCACCTGCAGAGCTCCCTCTAATGTGAGCTGCTGGTACTTGAGCAGGTAGGCCGCACACACCGTGGCAGATCGGCTCCGTCCGTTCTTGCAGTAGACCAGAGTCTTGCCGCCGCGTCGCGCCTCGGCCTCGATGGCGTGCGCGCAGCTGTCGAAGTGCATGTACAGGTCCTCATTGGGGTCGTCAAACACCGCCACCTGGACCTTAGTGATCGTCGCAGAGGGAAACGGCTGCTGCCTGGTGACGTTGATGCACTGCGTGACCGCCTCCTGCTGGAGAAGTTCTGTACTGCAGGCTGAGCGGGCATTTGAGATGAACAACGACGGAGTGACTTTACACAGCTCCAGCATCCTATGTGGAGGAGGGGAAAGAGACTGCATTTAGTGCAGTTACTTTGAGATTATAGTCATATCCTTGAGATTATATATACAGTCGATTAGTCAACTTTTCAAGTAAGGCTTGAAGGGTCTGTGATGGAGAATATTTACAAATCAGGTGTTTTGTGGTATTGATATGTGTTTTAAAGACTGTAGTGTCCAGAGAATTAAAATATGACCACAACTGTTATTATTTATTGTTGTTGTTGATTAGTCACAATTAGTTGATCCATCGTTACATCACGTTTTTAGGACTTAAATATGGCCCCCTTAATAACTCCCCAAATAGAAAACGTGTAGACACGCCCCTGCGCCTGCCCATTACTATACAATATACTACTGCTTCTAATTGTAATCTTCATTTAGACTACTATGAATTTTTCATTTCCTGGCAATACCATGAGGAAGAGTTCATTCTTCCCACTGACAACACAGCACGTTACTCGCGTTGTTGCCTTAAACTATTCAGTAAACTTGGACTGTGATGTAGCACAAAAGGGGAGATTAAAAATAGCGTGTGTTGGTGTTAAATCAAACTCTGCTTCACAGGTTTACTCAAGTCAAATCAAGACCCGTTTTACCTGGGGGGATTGGTCCAAGTCCGGTTCAGGTCCGGACCAGACAAAGCGGTGGAAGGGTGTCCATAAACGCACCGTCATGGATCTGTTTACCCCTGATCTCCCCCCTTACCGCTCCATAGACCCCCATGTCGCTCTGAGCCTCCCGGGTCCTAGTGCCCGCACGATTGTGCACTTTGTTCCCAACATTTCCTTTGATCTTGAAACATTGTCCAATCTGCAGCTAAAGATGTTTTGTTTATTATTGCAACTCTATCCCTTAAAGTTGCACACACACACACACACACACACACACACCAAACTTTATAGTCTTTGACTGAACTTTAACCCTTTTTTAGGTCTATAAAATACGTCAACAAAATGAAGCAGTGCAGTTAAACCTGGCTTTATCATTTTTGCTCAGATATATGTCCCAAATATGTGTAATTTTGGAATTGTTTACACATGAAATCAAATCAAACAAGCCTGAAAGCTTGTGCCCCCCTTTTACTTGAGTTTGAGACTTCAGAGCGTCCCCTTGGTGTGGACGACGTCGCACGAACTATGTCCTTAGGCAAGACACTTCACCCACATTGCCTGGTTTGAATCTGGTGTGTGAATGATTGGTGGTGGTTGGAGAGGCTGATGGTCCAGATTGGCTGCCTTGCTTCCGTAAATCTGCTCCAGGGCAGCTGTGGCTACGATAGTCCTTATACCACCACTGAGTGTGGAGAGCATGAATAATGTACTGCAATTTGCTTTGTGTGTCCTGAGAGGCACTATGTAATCAAATAATTCATTACAAAATCCTGCTGAGCTGCAGCCCCACCTCGGGGTGGTCGACACCATCATCTCCCTGCTCTAGAGTCTCCACACTCCAGGACAAGCGTGTTCTGCACGCCGGGCACCATGTTGTGAGGGCGCCATGTTAAAGTAAATGGATTTTTTTTATTTTTTTTTTATTTATATGGCAAACTTTTTCTTTGCAGGTCAGTTACCTGTAACAAAAATAATTTCCCCCGGGGATGAGTAAAACAATTCTGATTCTGAAACAGGTATAGCTATTACTGATACAATTGTGATGCCCATTTATTACAGTTTATTATAGTACAAAAACATTGGACAAGATTGACACATTGCAGCTCATTTACATGTAAGAATACCGCAGTAGTCCTCAGATCTGCATTAAGTAAATTAATGGTAATGTATTACAGTTTACCTCACTTTGTGAACACTAACGAACATTCTGTTGGAGGGCCTGCAGAGCATTTAAAGGACGTGTTTTCAACTTTTCTCCCTCAAAAAAACACACAGAGTCCATATGGAAGTGGCTTTATTGTCGATTGAAAAGCCCATACATGCAACAGGTGAACAAAAGCATGTTCCTCACTTCTGTACAGGTCAAGTATATGCTACATTATGTAAATATTATACAGCCGAAGCACCACCCACAACACGCTACATGTGCGCACACGGAAGCCTCAGGAGGACGGACTCAGAGCAATGTAGAAGATTATTGTTGTTAGAAAGTATTGTCGAGTGGATGAAGCTCACGGCAGACAATTTGGAAAAGCAGGTGGCAAAGTAAAACAGAAACACAAATGTTTGTGTAATGAGAATTGAGTAGTATATGTCAAAGTCATTTAAACTGTTTTTTTCCATGTTTCACTTTGCAAAAGGCCTGTCACGATAAGACATTTTGAAGTGCAACACTGCTTTGTGCACTTAAACGATGAAGCAGAAGCCCACCCGAGAACACTTTTTCTAAATGTGTTACTGTCTGCAATAAATAGCAGAATGAAAAAACTTTAGGAGTTAGTCTGTATCTACAATGAATCATACACATTACTTATTCAACACTCTGCAGGACAAAAACATTTCTTTTTTAAGCTATTCTTTGTAGAAAGACAATGTACACTTGATAAATATTGACCCCGAAAAATATTGTGCCAACTCTCATTTATCGACCGATAAGTTGATATAGTAGTTATCATGACAGGCCGGGTTAGAAGTGAAGGGTAACAGGACTTGGGCCACGTTTTGACTGGCCCACATCTCTCAGACTGGTTCACTTTAGAGCATTTGGAATGGTTCTGTTCATGTTCTGTCTCCAGGTTCAGGGCCTGGCTCTGGCCCAGAGGCAGAGCTCTGCCATGAGAGCAACTGACCTCACCCAAACACATTAGATTTGATTTATTAACAAAACATGACAAGTGGAAACACAGCGGTTAATCACAGGATCAAGTCAGCGTTTGGTGAGAAATGATTTGTATTTTTTAGCTTTTGAAGCTAGACCTCTCAGTTCCCTTAAGACTGTGGAAACACTTTAAGACCGCACCGACCCGCTCCGAAGTGAACCAGTGGAAACATGGCTTTGGATACTTTACAGCACAGGCACACAGCTAGAGAGATTGTGTACAAACTGTATGGTTTTTCCGAATCACAGAGGGAATAAAAAATGCATTTACTGATTTGGAAAAGTGTATTACACATGACATATTCCATTATATTCCTTTAAATATTTATTCCATATTGGTGAGAGCCCCTGGTGGAGACTTTGCTGGAGGATGGAGCTTCAGGACCCATCAGTGGCGTGTGTGTGATCATTTCATCTCTTTTCAATAGTACTTCTTGAAAATAACAGAAACAGAACAGGATTGTGATGCAAATACAACAAATCTATATTTTTCAACCAGGTCAATGTCTAACTTTAGTGAGTGTGTGGAAATGTACATGGCCAAAAAAACTAAACAAATCACAATTGGAATGATGTGATGATGGTGAGAAATCTGATCAGAAACACCTGGTGGCAAGTATCAGTGACTCAGTAGATTTTTAGAGTAACAGAGTTGTATTTGGAAGACAAACCTCTGCTGCCCCCTCCTGGAACTGGAAATGAAACAAACACACAAGATAATGTGTGATTTTTCAAATCTTATAATATTATGACTTGAACATTTTACAGAATAATAAACCCTATTGTGAGTTAAGTTGATATAATTGTTTATAAAATAGAAAATAAACGATGCAACTGATCTGCAATAAATATTTTCAATTTCATTGTCATCTGACAAGTTCTCATTGTTTCCTGCAGTCTAAGGCACCCAGCACTCCGGATGCTCCTGAGGACCCCGCTGAAGCCTGAGGAGAAAAGCATCCACAAACCTCTGTACACCTAAAGCAGCCACACAGTCACTGCACACACTGAAGCGCTGCTCGGCTGTTGCTCGGGTTTGCCTGTTGAACCTCATGACATAGAACTCTGGATGCTTAACTGAAAGAGTGAGCTTTATTGTAGGCTTTAGGCTTTAGGCTTTAGCGTGGGACTTGGCTCAAACGTTTCACCCTGTTTCTGCGTGGGGAGGGTCTGGGGGGTGAAGGGGTAGGGCTTAGAAGCATCAGGTCCAATCAGGAGTGGTCCATTGGCTCAGTACTGGTTTGCTCAGTCTCCTGACTCTCCATGTCCTCTGGCTCCTCCTCCTTTGGACGCGGTTGTTGCGAGCTCGACTGTGATTGGTTGCTGGATGCCGCCCTATCCCTCTGCTCCCTTAGGTTCCGCTCCATAGACGCCTGGATGGAGGAGACCATCTCCTGCAGGGCTCTGCGCTGCTGCTCCATCACCTCAGGGTCCAGGCCTCCTCGCCCGTCCTTCATGGTCACGAAGCCCGGAGCCATCCGCACCAGCTCCCGCGAGGCGTTGCCCTGGAAACCACACAAACAAGGACTGTATTCTTATTGTCCTTTAAACTTGTTCTTGTACTTTTCTTTTGGCATCTTATGTTAGAACTTCATATAATGTTTGTACTGAAAAGTACACTACTTTCTATCAGTCAGGCATTCCCTCATCAGGATTTTTGTTAGTGCTCCAACTGCTGGCAGCAGGGAAAATTACCATGGAGATCAAACAAAAGCGATGTAAGAATATAATCCTGCAGTTGTAATGCATACGAGGAGCCTTTCGGCACATTGCAGCTCTGTTCATGACACCCAGAAAGGCAGCAGCTACAAATGATTTTACTTTGTTCAATCATGTAAACCAGTTCTTCTCAAACCGTTTCTGGGGTGCAGGGAGCAGGAGATTGGAAAAAAATATCCGTATGATAAAAAAAAAGAAAAAGGCAACTTTATAATCGCATATTATCCTGAAATAACAGTAATAATTAAGAGTTTCAATAAGCTAAATTACATTTATTTTTAGTTTCATTCTGACTGTGACTGTCTTTGTGCTTGAAGCTGAAGCAATGGCATAACACAGAGCCTCGCTGTTCTACAAATATACGAGTCTCTGAGTGCTCTCCTCTCCCTCTGGCTCTTTTCCTTCGCAGACAGGGCAGTCGCCCGTCTGCAGGGGGACAGCGCAGAATTGACACTTCACTGCAGTGAATGAGGCGTTTCAAGGCGAAGACGCGCTCATGTCAGGAGCGCACAGACGGACAAAGAGGAGGGAGCAAGAGGCCAAAGCCGTGACTCTTTCTAAACTAAACCCACGGCAAACGTGTGTGAGGGGCACAGATGCAGGCTGGCCCACTGCTCCACTGCTTTCTCGCATTTAGAGATGAACCTGGCGTTGGTCAAAACACGTCTGTCAAACGTAATATGCACACAGTCCAAACGTCTCGCTTCCCCCCAAGCACGGATCTGCGCACCCCCCACTCAGAGAAGCTCTGGTGTAACTCAAGTTCATGCAGATAAACAGTAGCTGTACCAGCTCTCTGGAAGCGTCCTCCGCGATGTCCGACAGATCTGCAGGTCCTCGGCTCACGCTGGCACTCAGGTCCACCCCGCTGCTGTGCTGCCGTGTGATTGGCCGATAGTCTGGAGGAGAGGAACCTCCAATGGAACTGGCCAATGAATGACCTTTATTCTGAAACATAACATGAACAAAGTCAAATTAGGTTTGCACACGTTAGTTGATGATACCTGTAGCTCAGATGTATGGACTATTGAAAATGTCATCACAACTTTCACAGTGAAACGTAAGCTATATAATTATTTGGGCTTTAGGACCCTGTGGACATGCTGCCTGAGCTTTGGGATATTCCTGGTGAATATTTTCTGATTATATAATACATGTAGTTTAACTGTGGCATACCACATCTTCGGTGGAATCGGTGCTGTGCTGGCGTGTGCCTGTCCGGTGTTCTGGAGGGGAGCCTGCACTGGAGCTGCCCAGCGAGTGTCCCTTTCCCTGGAAGGCCGTGACGTTGTGCAGCTGTCCTTTCTTCAGGACCACTCCTCCACTGCCCAGCTTCAGGGCGTTGTGTGAGGGGCTGCCCTCACGGCTCCCTCTGGAGGCCTCAGAGCGCAGCTGCAACATGGCCTCCTTCACCAGCTCTTCCACGTCAGGCCCCACAGGAAAGTGCCCTGCTGTGTCCACACACAGCTCCAGCCGGTCCTCTGCAGCGCTGTACACGAACGTCTTCCCTGACAGGTGAGGGAGGGTGCAGTGCTTCCCATCCAGCAGCCCTAGTGCATGCGCATGCACACGCGCGCACAACCACACACACACACACACACACACACACACACATCACAGAACAAGACCACACACACACACAACACACACACACACACACACACACACACACACACACAACACACAACACCACACACACCACACACACACACACACTATACACACAAATTAGGGGCTTAGGGACAGGAAGCACCAGCCCACAGATTTGTTTTTATGACTGCTAATGACAGAGGCCAGAGGAATGTTAACAGCAAATACAAACATGTTGTCAAGTACGTTGTTGTCAAGGTTGGAGTGAGCAATATGACAATTCTTACTATTTCCTTTAAGTCCCAAGAAGGTCATGATAGGATTTCATAAGGACTCTAATACACTTTACAAAGTTTTGACAATTTAAAAAATAAATTAAATTAGCTTTTTCGATGTATAAAAGTTGACATGGTCTTTCTCCACCAGCCCTGAATGAGTTTATTCAATTCCGATCTGGAAGCAGTTTCTACTGGAGGTGACGCTGCAGTTCCTCTGAGACGCACAGCCTTCAGTCACAGTCTGTCAAAGACATCAGCTGCTCTCAGTCTGACATTAAACACATTTAAGACAAAGCTCAGCCCGTTGTTGGCTCAAGAGGACCCAATGTGTAATCACTGACCCTGAAGTGTTGTTAAACTCTAAGGTTGTCATTTGTATTGAACATGTGCTGAACGTGTGCTGAACGTGTGCTGTGCATGTGTTGTATGTTGTTTCTGTCCCGACCTGCCAGGGAAGACAGATGGAAAGTAGCCAATAAGCTAATTCTGGGTTATATGTATTGTCCACTTAATTAAATCAATCTAAATCTTGACTGCTTGAGAGCTGCTTTTACAAAATATCTTTACTGAGGCTACACAGGTTTTCCTTTAGTACATGAAAAACATTTTGTTACAGCCCCTTTCATCATTTTGTATTCATATTTTTCCAAATGTCCAAACCCTGATGAAAAAGTAGAGTAGGATGACCGTTTACCCATATCCTTCTTGACGATGTTGTAGAAGACTCCTCCCTGCTGGAACAGGTGGGGCAGCTTCTTGGCGTATGACCAGACATCTTCACCTGCACAGAGGGGTGCACCGCTTACTCAGGGTCTAGATCAGTTCTTTGGGTAACCTTTAACTCACAAGTCAGGTCTTCATAACAAGCTCATGTTGTTCACTGGTAAGCAAAACTATATTCAAATTCAAATATTCTAATGTACAAATGTGTATGTAAATAATCCTGAAAAAAGAAAAGACAATTATTTATAGAATGCAGTGTATTTCTGTTTTTGTTTCTTCTTTTTTTGGCCTGTAGGCTTTATTGGGCAGGACAGCGTGAAATGGGGATGAGACTGGGGAAATACATTGCGTTCTGTACCACTCATAGGTTTAAGTTACATTAGCAGATATGACAAAGCTGTGACAATCAAATCAAAATCGCGTTATGAGTTGGCGAGATCATCAAATTGCAAAGGCTGCACTTATTTCAATATTTTAATAGATCATTCAATAATGTACCAGTAGTTAAGACTACTACCAACAATTTTGAAACATATTGTAAGTCTAATGTTGCTGGCGTGATAGGCCGTAGCGCTGAGGGCAGTGACTGTTGTACAACATCTCATTTCCCTGTGATATCAGAGTGACTGGGTCAGAGTCCATCGCAGTCCTCCCTCTCTCCCCCCCACAAGTCTCCTATAGCCCGCTCAGCACATTCTCTCACCGTTTAATGTGGACAACATCGTCTCTGTTTTCTTATGTTTTCGGCTGCATTCACACAGGTTTGAGTAATCGTGCAAATTTGGGCTGTATCCCTCTCCCACGCTCTGTTCCTCCTTGTGACGTCTGTAGACATATTCTCGACAGTGCTTCTCTGTTTTACATTTACACCAGATTTGACCTACTATTGTTTTAGCCTAATTTACACTTCACGTGTGTGTTCAAAAATGAGGGCTGAATTAATGTACATCTTTTCCACAGATAACATCTGAGGTAAAATGTCTCTATTGTGAAACACACCAAAGCTTCTTATTTTAAAGCCTCAGTATGTCACTTTTTAGCCAAAGAATAGACTAAAATAAAGGCATGTTTTTTCTGGGGGGTTTTCCCCATTAAAAACGTTGAAAGTACTGCACATGTGTGGGTTTGGTTCTTTGCCTTGATCAATTGCCGAATGTCTTTACTCCCTCTCTCCCCATTTCATGCTACAACTGTCAAATAAAGCCTGTGGACCCAGAACAACTCTGTCTATCTATCTATCTATCCATCCATCTCTATCTATCTCCATGGAGAATGTTCTGAAGTATGGTTATAACTTTTAGATGAGATTCTAAAACATCTCGTTTTTTCTAAAAGAGTCCAGATGACTACAACTGAATCTTTTTCTACAATGGAACACTCCTGGACCACTGAGGGATCACACCGACTTTACAATTGTTTTTGTTTCCCCACAAGTACCAAAGGGTGAGGTCAAAACTAGGATCATGAATGAAGCGTGCAATGGCTGATCTTCACTCTGGACAAGCAGCCAGACGAAGGACTTACTCACGAGTGTGGTCAGCAGGCAGAGGACTCACTCACAAGTCTGGTCAGCAGGGCAGAGGACTCACTCACAAGTGTGGTCAGCAGGGCAGAGGACTTACCCATGAGTGTGGCCAGCAGGCAGAGCGAAGACATCTCCAGGTCGATGCCGTCCTGCAGCTCTCGTCTGGCCCGGCTGCTCCCAGTCTCCTGGTTCTTGTCCGTGGCTCCAGAGTGGGAAGTGAGGGTCTTCTCCTCTGGGCCTTTGCGCACCAGTATTTCCACGCTGACACGGTCTCCGTGCTGCAGTGCCACTGGCTCGTTCTCTTCTCCGTCCTTTGGGGGGAGCAGTTCTTTTGGCGGGAAACCGTGGCGGATGCACTGCTGTGACGGAGGCACGTTAAACTCCTTCGCTATGCTTTTTTGTAACTCCATAAACGTTGTATTAGCTTGTAGCGTTAGCATAGCTTGTCTGCCGTCACTAGTCGTCACACGCAGCTTCTTCTCCTTACTGGACGAGGAAGACAATGGGGACTTTGTGGGTGTGGCTGGAGCTGACGAGGAAGGGGAGGAGTTATCTGGAGAGACACGCCCCTCACTCATCTTTTGTTCTTGCTTTAGTTTGTCGGTGCGGCGTTTCTGCGATAGCCCGGCCTGCTCAGTGATGCTCTGCTGAAGGCTCCGCTCGGCTTTGCTCATGGTCAGCTCCTCTTTGTGCAGAGTTTTAGCTTTCTGACCCGTTAAAATGATCTTGGTTGGTGGGTGAGAGTCAGGCAGAGGTTCAGTTTCAGAAATGAGCGGGGCATGAGCGCCATCTATTGTTACAGGATTATATTCATCCGGATTCTTCTTGGCAGTGTGATGCAAGATGGTATTGACCACTTTTTGTACCAGTATCTCACTCCCAAACTCTCCAGGGAAGTGTTTTGTAACTAGCTTCATTGCTACATCATAAACATTGCTATTTAAGGAAGGGTCTAGCTCGTATTGAAACCAGTAAACGGTTTCCCTCACCACGCGGCCGCCCCACTCTAACGTGATGGGAAACGCTTCTGGGAGGTTGTCATACTCTTTGCCTTCCCAAAAGTGTTTAAATCCACAGCCACATTTGCCTCCCTGAGATCTGCTATTGGTTCTGTCTCCATCCAGATAAACTACCGACCCATTTCCGCGCACGCGCCGCACAGACGTGCCATGGCACCAGTTGCACGTACTTAGAGAGCTCAGTTTGTAGTCGGGGACCAGAGTGTCTCTCTGTGGATCGTATGAGCAGACCACGCTGTTCAAGGGGAAGCTGTAGTTCTTATCGGGTCGCAGTTGTCCGTGTGTGGACTTGGCCAGATTGTAGAGTTTTCCTCCTGGGGACAGCCACTCGGGCGGCACGTGCAGTTCAGACAGGGCTCCGCACAGCAGGCAGCGGTGGAGCCGGTTCTCCTGCACACACTTCTTAGCAGCTTCTGTCACCTCCTCGGGCTGGATGCCAATGACCCCAGTGCGGCGGTAAACGTATTGGTGAACATCAGCCACCAGGGAGGGGTGGATACTGTGCTTCTCCATAAAAACCTGAAAAAAAACCACAGTAGAGTAAGTCTGGACAACATAGAAAATATATTCGATCACTGAAAGAGCATTTTTTATTATCAACATAAATGCAAAAATATCCTATTAAAACAATAAAACAATAATAAAAAACGACTGCGTCGTCAGCAGTCCACATGGAAACTGCCACTGTTGTGTTGACGTTGAATGTTTTGGAATGTGTTCAGCATGAATGTGATTTCTAATGTCTGTTTTATGTGGCTTGTCCTACATGGACTTCTCCACAAAGAGACTATAAAGGTTAATCCAACAAAACATACTTTATATTATTACGTTTTGAGAGGAACCACTGTGATTATTAACAAACAAATAATAAAACACAACAGATAGTGCATAGAGAGGGAGACTTATAAAAGACTATGGCATCAAAGGCAATCTTATTGTATTATATCATATTACAATAATATTACTGAATACAACTTTTTGAATAAATGTGTCACTTATTATCTCTGAAAGGACTGATTAAATATTAAAAAGGTGCTCTACCTGATTTTTACGGTCTTAAAAACATGAAGTTAATTTTAAACTGTTTGCAGTCCTACCTTATTGCTCACTTACCTAACATTCTGAGCATCTTGATTATTCATCATGATAAGTTTTTCACAAATTTCCGAGGCGAGAATTTAGAGAATAAATTGCTCTATAATTTGATACAGACAGCACACTGCAGTCTCATTTTGACCCCAAGACCTGCTCTGACCTGAGCTGGGGCAAACCTTACACTGATTTAAAGCTCAGCTATAATTGGGAAACACCAACTGTAATAAAGCACAGCTACAGACATACTTATTTTTGCTGCATCACATAAAAGTGATTTACATATTCCTGGGGTTCAGCTTCTTGTTATTTGAAACATTTTGAGGACTTTTTCAAAGCCAAAGTTTTACACTGTTAATAGAAACATGCAACCGTGGCAGATGTGTGGCAGTGCAGAGACCCACCTCCTCCATGGCGTTGACCAGCCTCATCAGATACTTGTCCTGGAGGCTGCGGTCGCCCCCGATCACGCAGCTACCGTCCGCCTCCAGCTTGATGTACCTAAGTGAGCAGGTGCAGTTTAACCACAGGGCACTCACAAAGCACAATGTGCCATTCAGTTTTTAAAGGTAAAGTAATACGATTCACAAAGAACTGAATACCCCCTGTCCACAAGGTCTTTAGCAGTTCACATTTCAGGATTCTCTCTGAGGCTAATGCTCCAGGACCTGATGTGCACACTGAACTGAATCCTGATTTTTACAAACATTGTTTTCCATCTGCTTTCCATCTATAGTGGTTATGTACTTACATAAGATGTATTTAAAAAATAAAAAAGTGGCAGAATTATGATTAGCAAAAATGTATGAATTTTGATTTGCTTTTGGGTTTTTTTCCCCTAATTTTTATCCGTGGAGTTTTTGTTTTGTTCCACTTAAACCTCCATAAGGAGAGAATAAATATGAGTGTAGCTGCAGTGTTCTATTGTTTACAGTATCTGCTTTTCAACTGTTTACATTCTTTTTGTTTTAAGATGTCAGGTATAAACTAAATATTTATTTCATATTTTATATTGTTTACAGGAGAAAATGACATTATTCACCGTTTGCCACTCACTGCTAAAATTCCACGTTATGTCATCTACATAACCTAAATAGAAAAATAATCTCAAATTTGACATATGATTCAGTGATGTGAGTCTGTACCTAGTGGACATTGTTCTGTATATGTGGTACCTGCTGATGAGCTCCTGCGGCACTCCCCAGGCTTTGGGCAGGAGGCGGGAGGGCAGCTTGGGCAGTACCGTGTTCTTGATGCCCACCAAGGGGATGTAGTGGTTGCGCCCCGAGCTGCTCCAGGCGATGCAGATGGGCTTGTTGAGCTTGCCGTCCTTACCGCGACACTGCTCCTCTGGGACCAGGCCGGGCAGGAAAGTGGCAGAGTAGTCCCCGGAACTCCTCATGCCGCTCAGAGAGTCCAGCAGGATGATGGGCCGGTGCAGGACGTTGGCCAGACCGAAGATGTGGATGTTCCGCAGACCCAGAGGAACGCCTGGCAACAGATTACAGCGGTTTGGTCACTGCATTTCTTTTGATGAATGTTGTCAGAACATAAGCAGGGTTGGGCTTGGTCATTACATGGACGGGAGACCGCGGTGGGGCAGCAGTGGCTCTAATGCAGGGCGAAGGCCACATTTTCAAACATATACAAGGCATAGGGTCACATAATAATATTGGTGAAGTTTGATCATTCAGTCACACCTTTCTTCAGGTTTAGAAACGCAGACACACACAAAAATAAGACTTTTAAGCCTGCAGTAAAAGTACAGTTTATGGTAATTTTGACAAATGGCGCTGAACAGTCCAGTCCTCTTTGAAATCTACCGTGGTTCTGGAATTAAACTTTTCATACGTCTTTGCCATAGATTTTGGAAATATATGTAAAACTGGCCTTGCCTTCCCTATTAAACATTTAAAAGGGCATGACAGAGGCGAAGCAGCTCTGTGGTAACTAATGTCCATTGTCCATGATGCAGACTTTTGAGACCAAAAAACACAAGTGAAACTTGCCTATGACAAGTTGAACTACTCATTTTACCAATACACAGTTAAGATTAGTATATTTAAGATTTGGTGAAAAATATTACAGATTTGATCCCAGTTTTTTAAAATGTTTTTTTGAAATTTTTCCTGGTTGGAAATCATGACATTCTGTATCGGTTTCCTAATCCAAATCTCCTAGTCATCATGTTCTGCTCTTTGTCCTTTCATTTGCAACATATCTGTCAGCTTTTCTTCTCAAACTGACCCCAGATTGGTGTAAAACTATCATATTTACAGCAGGTTTTATTCGCCCAAATTATGTCAAACCTTGGAAATCATAACCTGTCGTACGCACTTTAAAATTCTGCAAATTGTTTAAATAACTTAGCAATTCATAAAGTTTCAGAGGTAGTTTAAATATGACTTATTTCAAAAGGTTTATGTGAAATTTAATGGAAAATTGACTTCCAGAACCAAGCAATGGGCGGTTACTGTTGAGCTCCATTCAACAGGAAGCCTGAGGGCCAATACAAATTGGTCTAAGGGCTGCGTTTGTGTCATTTGAGTCTCGGGGGGAGACCCAAGCTCTAGTGCAAACTGTCCTTGTGCCCTTTAGAAAGACCCACCTTGCCTGTATGAATGTGGTGCCTGTGATTGGTGGTGGTCGGTGGGGACAGTGGTGCATCTGCAGGGACTGTCTAGGCCGCCTAACGGTGCGTTCAGACCACGGCGTTAAGGCGTCGAGAGTTTGCATGCAAAAGTCCATGTGGTCCAGGCCGTCTCGAACTTTCGAGCGTCTGCCGCGGGACAGAGTTGAAACATTTGAACTTAAGGCAAAATTCGCGGAGCAGCAACCAATCAGGAGCGTCCTCCAGAGTAGCAGACATTCCTCTGAATAACAGTCACTGCACAAGGAAGCAAGAAGCGGATTTGTGTCCAGTTCAAATGCACGTCCTTGTCTCCAACGTCTGCCCTCAAGACATAGGCATCCAACTAGAGGCGTTCATGGTTTTGAACGCATCATTACTTCCATCAGTCTGCACCAGGGCAGCTGTGGTTTGAATAGTAGATTACCAGAGCGTGTGGAGTGAACGTGGGAAATTGTAAAATGACTTTATTATAAATTATTATGAATGGTTCCTTGTAAAATGGTCACATTTATATAGCGCTTCTCTACCTTCAAGGCACTCAAAGCACTTTACATCATGCAACCACTCACACATTCACACACCAATGTACACAAACACTGGAGGTGAGGAAGTGTCTTGTCCAAGGACACAATGGCAGCCTTTACACAAACATTTAAAAGCAAATTTCAAGTTTTAAGGTTAGAGTGGCCTTCAGTTTAGTTTACACAATCCCATACTTCAACCCCATACCTTCTGGTGGGACAAAGAGCGGGTCGCACTCGTTGATGATGTCCTCCCACTCGGCCGCGTCAATGAAATCCTGGAAGAGCGCCTTGTACCGGTCCAGGTTCTGCTTGAAGTTGTGTTTGAGGTTCTCCCGGAGCGCGTGCCAGAACAGCTCTCTGCCCACCAGCGCCCGGGACACGGCGTGCACCAGGCAATGTCCGTCGCCGTCCACGTGCACCGGGATCAGGCACTCGCGGCCCCCGTTGGCCCGCTTCACCTCCTCCAGCGTGTCGTGCAGGTAGATGAGGCTGCCCGAGCGGTCTTTGCCGTAGCCCACCGTGGAGACGTGCTCGGGCTCGATGAGGAAGGCGCGGTCCCCCAGCAGTGAGCAGTCGAACATCTCGCCCTGGTTCATGTCGCGGAGCAGCTTGGCCTTCCCGCTCTGCTTGTCCATGCCGTAGCGCGTCAGCACCGGGGACAGCAGCTTACAGTGGTAGTTGGACAAGCCCATCACCTGAAATGAGCAGACACAGATTACAGATTTTAGGACACAGATTATGCTTTGTTTTGTTAGTTTTTATACATGCACGCAAGTTTTTGCAAGAGAATTACATCAGGCATATAAACAAACCTAGCTTGCCCCTGACACGGTAACGTAAGCACGCAGCTGTAATCAATGTGATTTGAGGCAATGATTTATGGACTTCAAAACAGCAGAAGATCTCGAAGCTTTACCTATGACATGACAAAACTAGAATATTTTCTGAGGCTCAGGAGAGGACTTCAACAGGATCCATCAGGTTTTTCCAGTCCAGATGATACAACAACATTTTTCTACAATGTGACAGAAGCTACAGGTAAATACAACTCCAGGTATATTTTGAGGGAACATTGATACATGGTTAAAAGCTCAAAAAAGTAAATTTTGCATTATTAAGAGTTGCCATTAGATTTATTTTAAGATAACTTTAGAAAAAGAAGAAATTATTCCACCGCCTTTTGGTCTCATTATGTATAAAAGCTGCTAGCCCTGTAGTTTAGCCCTCTACAAACATGGGATTCTCGGGTCTTGTATTGCAGTTGATACAGCATATCAAGTGTTCTCTCTCGTAAATTGTATTTGTATGTAATAAGGCAGAATAAATTCACAATTCCTGCCCAAATCTTCCTCTTCTTCCCCAAAACAGCAAAAGGCTTACAGCCCAATTATTCTATGTTAAATGGCAGTGATTAATTGAGATTCAGCAATATGGAGGGGTAAAAAAAATTATAAAGATACAAAAGAACATTTGGTAGAAAAAACAAAGCCCCACACTAAAACAAGCTTATGCAGAGTTTCCAGAGAACATGTGGAAAGGCCTTCACCTTCACCAGCTCCGTGCCTTTCTTCGGGGCCGAGCTGACGCCAAGCAGGGCATTCCTGAGCAGGTTATGGAGCACAACATCAGGATCTGTCACCTGAAATGACAAAATAGTAGGATTAAAAACAATTTCATCAGACAATAACTTTATTTTCACATGATATAGAGGGGGGTGGAGTAGCCAAAAATGTACCATAGTTTTCAGTGAATACTTTAAAACAGAGAAATTATTGTTGACGTGCACAAAAACAAGAGACTGCCATCTGCATTCTTTATGTAAGACTTATTAGAGTTTAAGCTGTTGCTACTTCTTCCTTTTACATTTTCTGTAAAACTTAGAAAGGTTAACTTTTATGGAAATAAAAACAGAACAACCAGGTTCAGAGAAGTGAAATTTCAGTTCAGTCAGTGGCAGTTTAAAATTATTTTGTCACGTACAAAATCACATTGCATTTTTGTCACGCGCATGTTACCAATTATTTGTGCATAAATCTAAATATTTTCATCTTCACACTTATTTATTTCATATCTACAAGTAATTTAATTTTAAAAAGTACAGCATTTAATTCCAGTAACTTTACTTAGTGGAATGACACTTTTGAGGTGGTCAGTCTAATTGAAATACATTACATCTTCTCTAGGAATATCAACGTCAGACCCTCACGTCTCAGACCACAAACTAAACAACTTTAATAACGCAATTGACAAATCTCAGGGAGAAACAAGACAAACGCCAGAGAAACATGGATCATGAAATGAAAAGGAGATCACCAATTGGAGTTTAGGGGTTTCAGTGTAACCTATGTATAATTAGTTATTTGCACCTTTGTGATAGGACTTGAAACTATCTCCACGGAAGTTAATTGTATACCTCCACATAATTGTACACATTGGAGTTGGTTGACACTGATCAAGCAGAGCAGCTTTGATGCAGGCTTAGAGCTTAGTCCCATATGAATATGAACTGGACAGTGCAGGGTGAAATGGGGATGAGACTGGGGAAGGACATGCAGTAAGTTGTCGAATCCACAACGCAGTTGTAGTGTTCTTTATAATCCAGAGATGCACAGCCAATCTTCTGTAAGCATGTGGTATGGAGCAGACTTCAAAGAATATTTTTATACCTTTATTTATAAAATAAATATTGAAAGCCATTAGAAGATTGGGATTATTTGTTTTTAAAGCCCCACCACGTAATTTAAACAAAACATTTTGATTGGTTTTCATTATGGACGTTTTTATAGCACCAAAAAACTTGCCCCTTGACAGTGAGCAGGCTTGCAGCGCCACAAACTAGACTCATACTTGGCCTGGAGGCACCTCCTCCTGCTTGTTTCCATGGAGATGTTCTTTTGGCGATAATATTCCACAGTATGGCATAAAACCTCTCTCCATCTCCTCCTCTTCTTCTTCTTCTTCTTTGGTGGTGTTTTATGGCAGTTGGTATCCATAGCTACATTACCGCCATTCTTTACTTTATTCTGTAGACTTTATTCTGTAGACTATTCTGTAAACTTTATTCTGTAGACTTTATTCTTTAGCGAACTGTTTAAACTTTCCATTTCCATGGAACCTAATCACGTGCCCCCTCTAGAAAGTTATGTTATGCTGTTGTTGCGCTATTGTCAGGGCAACATGTCTGTAAATTATTGTTCAGTAAAACAAAACAAAAAAAATCCGTTGGTTTTCATAATCTCTTATAAAATAAAAAATGTTTCATATTTTGGAATATTCTGAGGTTAATACAAGTTTCTCTGTTGAAATCACATTATGTTCAGCTGCCTTCAAACCGGAATTTAGAATGTGTTGGTTTACAAACTTTTATGGGGTCTATTATGTTGCATTTAATTTATTAATTTAGTCCTTAACTCTCAGTACTAATCGGGCTAGGAATGTAATGCATAAAATCTAACCGGCCAAATAGGCTGGTAAGACTGAATGTGTTTGTTAGTAGCAAAATGAACGCTAAAATGACAACCAAGCAACATTTGTTGGTCATCTTCCACCACCACCCGTCCTCAAACCCTGCTAGCGGTCACTCACTCCCTCCAGCCTGGACTACCACCACAACAATGACCCACCTCCTCAACGCGGAGCAGGTTCTTCTGTTCGTGCCGCTGTCCACACTCGGTGCACTCGATGCTAACGCTCCCGTGCGCTGGGAAGAAGAGCCGAGCCTCGCACCGCGGGTCCGGGCACGTACCGGACAGAATGCGCTTATCCTTCTTTTTGGAGCCGTGCAGAAGCGACATGGTGGCGGATCACAGCCCAGTCCAACGGTCGCTTTCACTGGATCCTCATCGTGTCGTCGGCCCGAGGCTGTCAGAGGAGCTTTCGGTCCCGCTAGCGACAATTATCATCAGCAGAAAAACACAAGAACAACACGGAAGCGGCCGCCTTGACTTTAGCGACAGACCGTTGCTAGCTACGTAATGACAGTGCAGTTTTGGGTAGCGTAGTGCGGTCGGAGGCGTTACGTTTCATGTTTTATAAAAGCGTACCAGCTATTTGCTTTACAACATATAGTTTTCGAAGTTTTGTAAAAAGATAAACTAATGCGTGCTCGATATCAATACGGAAACATTAGAGAATAAATCTTAAAAGTGCTTTTATTTGAGTGGGACTACATTTCCCAGAATGCATATCGAAGTGAAGTGCCTTTTTGCTGCGCCAGGAAGTAGATTGGCACAACAGCGACCTAAAAGGCTGGGTTCAGTTTCCACAGACTTTGCATCCAATAATTACATTTTAAAAAATAGGCTAATGATGCCATAGTAAATGACTGGGACTTTCCAAATCATTATTTACAAGGCGTCCAACTGGACGGCTTGTTAAACAGCTCAGTTGTGCCCTCTGCTGTCTACGTGAAGATATGTTACATCTAAGGAGGAGAAACATTCTTATTCGGTATTAGGTGACAATAAACCATGGATGATAAAAAATAATAAAAACACAACAACATGGAAGCGGCTGCATTTACTTTAGCTACTGTTTTGGTAGCGTAGTGGTCGTGCACTTGGAGGAGTCTGTTTTCATAAAGGTGTACACCGTATTAGCTTTATAACATTGTTTTAATTCGTTTTGTAAAAAGGTAAACTAATCCATGCTTGAAGGTGACACAAAAACATCAGGGAATTACTCATAGAGGTGCCTTTACTTCACAGGGACTACATTTCCCAGAATGCAACATTGAAGTGTCCTTCAGTGATGAGCCGACTTTTAGTGGCGGTTGGCAGCCAACTGAAAAGTGTACGTCTTAGATTTTATTCTTTAGACTTTAATCTTTAGACTTTGCAAAATCCACTTTTCAGAGCTTGTAACCTTCTTACAGAGCTATTGGTACCTCATATATGTGCCTAAAGTGGTTTTTTGATTGATTCCTGCAGTCTTTAGCAAGAGAATAGTCTCAGACAAACGGGGGCCTACTCACCAAGATGAGTCAGCCTGGTGAGTGCCGCAGCACGCTTCCGTTTAAGCCCATTCTCCACTCTGTACCTGTAACACGCCCCCTCTCCCTCCCCCCGCCCCCGAGCTCGAGAGAAACCGCGGCTATTTAGCCACAGTTAGCTTCAAATGCTACTTCTTTTGATCCAACGCTGCTGCGCTGACATGTGCCGTTGTGTACCGGCGCACGACCCGGCCTCTGTTTACATTCCACCCGAGGCTACGTCACGGGGTGGTCCGGGGAATGCACGCTCGCGCTGAGACGTTTGGCGGGGGAGTAGATTGATCACTCTTCGCGAGGGTGGGGGTGAATCTCAAACCAAGCCGTCTGCACTTCCGGGTTTGTGTGCGGGTCCAAGATATGGGTGATTTTTTTATAACTATTATCTTATGGGTGTTGCACAACACTTATTATTATCAACTATGCCCTTAGGGTCGACTATGAAATGGAAAAAATAGCATAATATAGGATCTTTAACCTTCGGCTCCGTAGTGGCATTTCTCCAAATTCAACCTGCATCGCAGAGACAGGGGAAGTCTTAAAAGCCCTACAACAGATACACAAGGCTTGGGCTTGTTCTACATCAAGTCTCTTCAAGTTAGATTCAGCTGAAGACATGTAAGCAATACAGCCATAATCAATAGCCGCTGTCATAATAGCCCAGTAAATATTCAGGAGCGATTTTCTGCTAGCTCCCCAGTCCTGGCCAGACAGACGACGCAGCAGATTAATGACCTTTTTGCATTTATGTTCAGTCTTATCAATGTGCTGTTGCCAATAAAACTTTTCGTCAAAGATGACTCCTAGGAATCTCACTTCCCTGTTCCCCCAAGGACCTGCCCATGCAGTTTGAGAGAGACATTCTCATGCCGATTAGAGAAACAAATCACTTGGGATTTCTGTACAGACAACTTAAATCCCCAAGTCCACTGCTCCATCTGCTGTATTGCTCTTTGCATTTTTATCTCAATAAATCGGAGATTTCTGCCTCTCACCCACAATGCACCACCATCAGCATAAAGGCTTCTTCCAACAAAGTAATCTACATCTTTAAAGATGTAATTTATCATGACATTGAACAGAATAGGGCTGCACACACTTCCTTGTGGGATTCCATTTTCTACCTCATAAACCTCAGAGTAAACTGTGCCTACTCTGGTTTGAATTCGTAAGCCAGACAAGAAACTCCTTACCCAGTTAAACAACTTCCCCTTCACACCACAAGCACACAACTTGATAAGAAGCCCTTCCTTCCAAACCATATCGTATGCTTTCTCTACATCAAAGAGTACTGCAATAAAGTTTTCTGTTAGTCTTGGCTACTTAGACTTCAGATTCCAAGCATAACACAGAATCCATGGTATTTCTGACCTTGTGGAAGCCACTCTGGTGAGTGGAAAGCAAATTCTGACTTTCCAAGAAGTAATTCAGCCACTCGGTTAATATGCGCCCCATGGTTTTCCCTAGTTGCGACATCAAGGCGATCGGCCTATAGCTTGATGGGTCAGATGGGGGTTTGCCTGGCTTCAGGACCGGAACCACAATAGATTCACTACACATCCTGTATCCCAGATGAGACTGAATTGATTTAGGATTAGACCAAGTGCGTTATCAGCTAAATGAGAGAGCATATCGTAGCACACCTCATCTTTACCTGGAGTCGTTTGTCTTGCCTTAGAAAGCGCACCTCGTAGCTCAAATAGACTGAACGAGAGGCTGGGGTTTAGTCAAGTTGAAGGCTGGGGTTTAATCAATTCAACATTCTGTGCCAGAGTATTATCTCTACACTGCTTTGCTGCAGGTAAGAGATTGTCAGAGCTATGCACCGACACAAAAGTACTAGCCAACAGCTCAGCTTTATTAGCATTGCTGACTGCTTCAACATCGTTCTTTACTAGAACTATCTACAAAAGAGCATGCAAATTTAGCATCCCCTGTAGGCAGAGAATGCTCTTCCCCAGAGTTACAGTATTTCAGTTTTGCTCCTTCGTCGCATTTCCAATACTCGTGATTCCCTTCACATTTACCACATCTTTGCTTCCCTTTGCAGACTGCTCCTATATGACCATAGTGCTGGCACTTGAAGCAACTTAGTGGTGGTGGAACATATGGCCTTACTGCATAGCTCACATATCCAATGAACACTTCACTAGTCATGCGTTTTCCTTCAAGCTTTAACATTACTGACAGGCTGTCACATCTTTCTCCATCCCGGGTTGTTTTCAATCACCTGGCATCCTCAACCTTAGCTCCAGTTAAATACTCCTTCACTTCATCCACAGTCATCATCGTAGGGATGCCTGTGATAACTCCTCTAACCGAGTTTCTTTCAGCATCTGAAAGGACAACCCCCTTTCCATCCAGACTTTTAATCTTGATTGCTTTCCTTTGCTGAGCCGCGTCTTTGCACACAACCAGCAGTGAGCCATTTCCAAGAGCTCTCGCATCCTTGATCTCTCCCACTGCATTGCTTAGGTTCGACGTTAATGCCACTGGACTCCACTCCTTAAAGGACGCATTTTCTTGCGTAAGTTTTATGATCACCTTGCACTCTGTGCTCTCATTCCCGACCTTAGAGGTTTTCTCCTGCTTCTCACTGCCAGAACCTTCCAACCCGGATGGGCCCTTGGGCTTTCCACGTTTCCGTTTCTTCCTTCCAGACTTAACAGGAGCAAAAGCCTCCTCCTCGCCGCCCTCCAAATCACGACCGATCATCGAGTCACTCCCCTCCGCCATAACAGGCATAAGTAACACAACAACAACTTTTAATGGCGGAAATGAATAAAGTCTGAAGATTAAAGTCTAAAGTCTAAAGAATGAAGTCTAAAGAATGAAGTCTAAAGAATAAAGTCTAAAGAATGGCGGTAATGTAACACTGTGGATACCAACCGCCACTCTCTCGAATCGTTGGTCAGGTCTGCCGGCTGTCGAAAAGAATAAAGTCTAAAGTCTACAGTTTAAAGTCTACAGAATGAAGTCTATAGAATAAAGTCTACAGAATAAAGTCTACAGCATAAAGTCTAAAGAATGGCGGTATTGTAACACTGTGGATACCAATCACCATAAAACACCATCAAAGGAGATAAGAGAGGCACAACTACAGTGGGTGGAGGTGATGTGGCACTATGGATGCCAGCTGCTGTGGAAAGCCAAAGAAGAAGAGGACGAATGCGCCTTTGCGGGTGGTTGGCTGGTTGGTTGGCTGGTTGGCTGCCGGGCGCCATTGGAAGCAACAACAACAACTAAAGAATGGGGTCTAATGAATAAAGTCTAAAGAATGACGTTAATGTAACATTACGGATACCAACTGCCATAAAACTCGAAGAAGAAGAAGAAGAAGAAGATGGGGGGGGAGTCTAAAGGGAAAAAAAGAATAAAGTCTAAAGAATAAAGTCTAAAGCATGGCGGTAATGTGACATTGTGGATACCAACCGCCATTAAAACACCACCAAAGAAGAAGACTTTTAATGGCGGTTGGCAGCCAACTGAAAAGGTGCATTTACTGCCACCTACAGTAGTTGTACATCTTTAAAGTATGTGTTTTGCGCTAAACCGTAAAAAATAAATAATAAAAAGGATAGAGAGAAAGAGAGAGAGAAAGAGGAGCAATGATATGAGTCACAGCTCTCTTTCTCTCTTTTTCTCTTCCTTCCTTTTTTTTTTAAAGGCATAGCGTAAAACATACTTTGAAGACGTATAACTACAGTAGGTGGCATTAAATGCACCTTTTCAGTTAGCTGCCATCCACCATTAAAAGTAACACAACAAGCACCGTACAGTCTGTGTGTGACGGCGTACCCGCAGTGGTAAAAGTGGTCACTCTCACTCATTCATACTGTTTCGCCATGGAAATCTCTGAAGTCTAACTGACAAACTCTGCAATGTAAACTAATAAGGAAACTATTACCAAAAAAAATCACACCCAAAAATATCTACAAAAAGAACCTTGAGTGATGAAAATCAGACAAGAAATGCGACCCGTGAAACTGTCCAAAAAACTTATTTCTATAATAATAAAGATCTTCTAGAACTAATAGTTGACTAATAGAAACCTCTCAACTATAAAGATTTTTACATTATGTTTATCTTTGCTCCACCCCAGCTTGAACTGATCTAAAGTAAATATTTGCAGAATGTGAAATATAAACGTAATATATATATCAAAAAACATTTCTCAAAAACTGCCATGTTTGGAGACATTTTAAATATCTATATTTTAGCATGAGAATAAATACTTTTTGATACTTCAGTATACAATTGATATATTGTATTGAGCCGCTGTTTGCAAGTGTCGTACCTTTTTCTGCACCAGGAAGTAGATTGACACAACAGCATCCTAAAAGACTGGGTTCAGTTTCCACTGTTTGCTGCCAGTGATTATATACTGTAAAAGGCAAATGAAGCGGATGGTTAATGACATAGCCAATTTATGATTTTTTGAGTGGGTGCTGAAAGCAGTCATTCAATCAATATTTATTATTCCATGTGTCATTATTTTCACAATATTACAAAACAAAAAACACTACATCAGACACATGACTTCACCAAGAGAAAAAAAACAATTGGCCGTCCAGTTCTGTCTGCAGCATCTCAAGATATATTTCTTACAAACATAATATTTCTTTGCTGGTATACATGTCCAAGCATGTGGTTTGGAGTAGAGTTCAGAAGATCATTTTTTATTTCTGAAATGAATATTGAAAGCCATTAGGAGATTGGGGTTATTTGTTTTTAAAGCCCCACCACGTAATATTTTACAATAAAACCGTGTTTGTTGGACGTTTTCATAGCACTGAAAAACTTGCTTAGACTGCTGCCCCCGTGACTCGGCCCCGGATAAAGCGGAAGAAGATGGATGGATGGATGAAAAACTCGCACCCTGACTGTGAGCAGGTTTGCATCTCCACAAACTTGACTCGTACTTGGCCTCAAGGCGCCTCCTCCTGCTTGTTTCCATGGAGATGTTGTTCCTCTGGCGATAATATTCCACAGTATGGCATAAAATCTCTCTCCATCTCCATTGCGAAGTGTTTAAACTTAACCTAACTGGAACCTAATCACGTGCCACCTCTAGAAAGTTATGTTATGTTGTTGTTTCACTATTGTCAGGGCAACATTTCTGTTAGTATTTGTTCAATAAATCAAAAACAAAAAATCTAAGGGTTTTCAAAATGTCTTGGTTCTCCTCCTGAGTGGGTCCAGCTCCACCTTCTTTCTACAAATTGAGTTGCATCCTTCTGTCCGTCCGAGGGAGGACAGAAGGACCAAGGCATCTCTTCTTCACTGTGGAACTCCTACAGGTTTCTACTTTTTCCCTAAGAAGTTTGGTAGTTTTTCCTGGCTGAGAAGGAGGGTCTAAGGCAGGGGTGTCCAAACTATGGCCCGGCGGCCAAATGAGACCAATTTTTTGTTGGCCCTCAGGCTTCCTGCTATGTTGGCCCAAACAACAATAAATAGTAAATTTTACTGTAAAATTGGAAAAATTCAAACATTTTGATGTTATACTAACCTAATATTAATGTTCCAAGTCGTATTAAGGTGTTGCAGCTCATCAAAACGATGTCAAATGTAAAATGTTGAATTATTGACTTCATTGTCATATCGTCTGTGGCCCTTTGCTCTGTATAGATTTCAAAATGCGGCCCTCAGTGAAAAAAGTTTGGACACCCCTGGTCTAAGGACTCTAAGGACACTCCTGCAACAAAACGGACATTTGACCTGGACTCCCCTCTGCAGCAGACCCATTAAGACCCACTGACCCTCTGCTCTCCTTCTGTCTGTCTCTCACCTTCGGCACAGAGCTTTCATAGACAGCAGGTCTCATTTGGGGCATTTTTATAGTGGTAAAAACGGGAACGCTTAAGTTAATAACTTTCATACTTTATTATTGTCTATCCTGATTTTAACATCGGACCTTTGCACCTTCGTCTCCCCTTCTATATCCACTGCCTTTCATTGAATGGCCCAAAACAGAATTATGTTGATTTTGTTTAGTTGATCGTGTTTATGTTTTCCCCTCAAAATTTCTAGATTTCCCGCTCTGAATACATCGTTGATTGAACCATTATCTCAAGGAGTGGGGGGAGGGGCACACCTGCACAGCCACAGTGGGTAAATTACTGACAAGTCAGCTCTGAGAGAGAGAGAGAGTAACAGTGCTCTCTTGTACATGCTCACTCAGAAATATAAAGGCCTAATTAAGAGATCGGAGAAAATTCTCCTGGATGCTACGAGATTTGGGTGGGTGCTTGAGCCGCTCAGCACTCACGGGATTGTCCCCGATGACTGGGGCTTTCAAAATCATACTCTGTGCAAAGCCCTGCACCGCTACTTCCTGACTCAAATGAGCAAATCTGTGTTCGGAGTGATAAACAGTGGACTGGAGACATGTGCCTGGATCATTTTGAAAATGTGGAAGGAAGCTAATGCCCTTTACTGTGAAAGGAGAGCATGGTGGACAATGCCTCATGTTGAAATCAACGGTGGAGGGTGAATGTAAAGGATGAAGTAATTACTTACTGTCCAGTTTTTTGTATAGTGTATATGCAGCTGTCTATAAGTGTTTTTTGTTCATTAATGTTATGCCTCTCTGAAGAGCTTCACTACTGGCCAGGTAAACTGCCATGCAACTGCCATGCAAAGAAGACAGCGGATGTGTGTGACTGTGGATTGCTAAACTTAATAGGCTGGTGTGCGTTATAATGCCATTGGCCACCTTCAGTCTGTGTGCGGTGAAGGCGTAATTTAAAGCTAATGTCGAGACATTAGCATTAAATTATGCCTTCACCGCGCACAGGCCGATTGTCTGTGATTTGCGAATGTGTGCGTGTGTTGGTTAATCTGCATTGTTGTGATGGGAAAATCAAAATCCAGTTTCAGATCCCAGGTAAAACATTAGATATCTCAGTCCAGAAAAGCTTAGTTCTAGGAACATCAAAGATACTGCACAGATCCCTCAAGCTCCCTAGCCTCTGGTAGAGGACCCAAGCTTTGGGAATAGATGATACCACCCGCGAAGGGTGAGAAGGAAAGAATGTCTGGAAGAAAAAATCGGCCCTGGACTTTTTGGTCTGCTCCGGCCCCCTACACGGGCACCAATGCTGCTATCCGGCAATTTTAGCAACGGAAAACACTGACTTTTTCAATAGGATAAGCTTACATAATGTGTACATCAATTCAAATGTAAATGCAGGAATTTGGTCAAAAACAGGAATGCATTTCGATTTTTGTGCATTTTAGATTAGTTAATAATCTTGGCAAGGCCTGTTGTAGAAAATTTGGTCCAATTTACAGTATAAGCCAATGTTATTACGTCTTTAAAACAAAACAATGCTGGAACTATTATACTGTTGTATTGTATTATACTGTTTTGTTTTTTTTATATTCTAATTTATTGTCAAGTCGGTGGGCCTGCGATGAATTAAAGCAGAGCATAGAAAGAAAAGGCTGATTGAGAGTGGGCCATTTGATATCAGAACTCTGTGTTGTGTTGGGCAAGTCTGACATTGACTCCCGGGCTCCCGATGTCTGGTGCAGGCCTTCACTGACACTTGAACCGTCAGCACAGGATCTTCCCAAGGCTGTGAACTTTCTACCCTGCTCTTATACTTCAGTGTACACCAGGGCTATTCAACATAAGGCCTGGGGGCCAAATCAGGCCAGCCAAGCAATTTAATCCGGCCCACAACCCACCCTCTAATTAAAAAAAAAAATCAAAAAATCTTGTATACTGATTTAATTCTGGGTTAGCACTGGATTAGACCTGGTTTAGTTTTGGGTTTAGGCCATATTTAATTCTGGGCTAGTCCTGTTTCAGACCTGGCTGGTACTTGGGCAATGTTGGCTGGGCAATGTTAGTAAAGTATTTTGTTATACCTCGCAAACATCTAATCTATCATCTAATCATTAGTTATTTTATTGTATTAACTTAATTTATAGAAATTGTGCGACCCAAAATGTTGTTACAGTAGTGTCGTGTTGTGCACCTCCGGCCCAGAGACCTTGGCCCCCCAAAAAATCTGGCCCTCTAGAAAATAAAGTCGAATAGCCCTGGTGCATGCTGCACCTCCAGCCACAACTCCGTAAAATTAGTCATGTTTGCGGATGATTCCAGCCGCATTGGGCTCATCTCGGACAGCGATGAGTCTGCTATAGGAGGGGGGTGGACCAGCTGGTGTCCTAGTGCAGTTACAACTGCTCACACAAAAGACAGTGATGGTCACGAACTTTAGGAAAGGAAAGACCCTCCTTCGCCCTGACAGACTTCTCCATCATCACCAACCATCAGCTCCCTTATCAGTCAGGCCCAGCAGAGGATGTATTTCTTGCAGCAGGTGTGGAAAGCCAAGGTGCCATCACAGATGATGGTTGCAGTTCTACACGGTAATCTTTGAGTTCATTTTCACCTCCTTCATCACCGTGTGGTACAGGGGCCACTGCCAGGGACACACAGACTGCAACACTGTATTGTGTGCTCTGCTAAGAATAGGATATTTGATTTTATGTATTTTTGCAGCATCAGAACTGTGAGTGGGTGACATTGAGGTTTAACACTAATCCTAATATACCTTCTAAGGCAATGATGAATGAAAAAAGAGTTGCTGCTGAGCTGGAGCTGAATTACTGGCCTCAGGAGAGACATATTCAAAGCCAAACTAAATCAATGATGTAATCCTTGAACATGATGAGGACCTCCACAATCTGATTTTTGTTAGCCCAAACCAGATTTGCTACAGGTGTTTGTCTGAAATAAAGCCGTGTGGCCATGTGCTAACGATCTTTGAAAGTCATTTAACAATGCACATTTTTTTCACAATCATGATTCAATATCTTGAGCAAACAAATGTTACTGTGGAGCTCTTTCGAGTTTGGGATAGAATCTCCTGTTGATAACACCTATACTCAGCCCATCTTTAGTCTATGATTGAAACATTCCTTGCTTTTGGAGTATAACTTTTTCAGTGCGCACGCAGTGAAGGCCTGTGTTGTATCACCAAATCTTGACAATTCTCGAGGATTATTTCAATATCGCAAGTTGGCTTTATATAAGGATAATCCTTCTTTCTCACACACACTTTTGGGGGATTTGCACTGTTGATGTGTGGGTTTCAGATATCAGATATTTCTTACACAACTAGTAACAACACAATAATTACATTTTAAAGCTTTATTCATCCCAATTTCATAAAAAAATGTAGTACACACAAATACACACAATAATGCGTCGCTCAGTCAGACTGCATGAGGAGCAACTGCGGTGTAGATTTTGCAAGAATTGTAGATGCTATGGAACTCAGGATTCATTCCGTTTGGAGTCTATTTTCACCTGAAGCAGCTGCCCTTTGCAGGCTTTTTTCCTATACATAATTAGTTACAGGGTTGCCAGGCTTCAGCAACATAACCCACGCAAGAGCATCTGAAAAACTGTCCAAAACCTGTGGAACATTCGACGCAACTGTATTTTTGAAAGTAGCAATGATGGCTTTAGATATTAAGATTTGTCACTGAAATTCGGGACTTTCATGGGAGTAGTCATAATTCACATTTTACATGGAAATTAGCTCAGGTGCAATTTACAATTTGTACAATATTTTTCAACCGCAGCAGCCTGGACACTAGTTAGTTATGAACTTTACCAGAATATAGCTCCAAAAGACCAGTCGCAATTGCTTCAAGTGCAGTCTGAGAGAGGAGTACAAAAATCCACAGTAGACCAGAAAACGACATTTGAAGATTGGTGACTTGCAGTTAAGTAGATGTGCTTTATTTTGCCATTTTAAACTACTTTCGGACAGCATATACAAGCATTGGTATTTGACGTCGTGCTTTAAAGCCAATGTAGTTTATTTGTTTATATCAAATAGCAGCAGAGGGCGTAATGACTCCAAGAACACTCATACTATAGCACTCTCTTCTCCATGTGATTATATTTTGTTGGTGTGTGAGTTCTGAAATGATCATCTGTTTTCTCATTGTAGATCACTCCTTTCTACTTTTGGTCAATTTTGCAATTACTTTTCCTTAGATGTCATTTCTGATCATCCATTAACTATGGACTGAGGACCAAATTTGCCCTGGTTTGCTAATGTCTTTCTGAGGATATTGAGGACCAAGCCGACATTGCACACCAGTATCCCTCCTGAAGGAACCAGCCCCTCAGTTGTTTATTAATACTGCATACACAATCACTTACAAGAATACATTCAAAATACACACTCAGTGTAACATGTTTTTAGTTTGGCTGCAGCATGTTTTTGATCTGTTTCGGTGTAGTTTCGTTGTTTAAGTGTTTGGTAGTATACCTGCAAAAACACACAGCACACACGTAAGCAATAAAGAGAGATAGAAAGATAAAAAGAGAAGGCCCTACCTGAGAGCATTGAGCAGGCCCTCCACGCTGTTCGGAGACTGTTCCTTCAGAAGTCGGATGCAGCCTTTAATCTGAAACACACAAAGCAGTTGTAGGAGCATGACGCAGTGCTGTCGCTCCACTTATGCACATAAAGCAGTGTGTACAGCATCAAGTGCTCTGAGGGGCTCCAACTCTCTCTCCATAGCAAGTTTCAGATGCGCACGGGCAGCTACACAAGTCACAATTTAAGCACAAACAAATCAGAGACACAGCTGGAGCACTTTTTCTCCGCATTTGCATTCTACAATGAGTGATGAGCAAAACGGTCTATAGTTGATGAAAATTTGCCTCATATTCATTTAGAAACAGTGAACAAGAATGTGTAATGTGTAATGCTCGGAGCTGGCACCACACACAAAGCCCAAGTTTCTTACAAATGCTATACACTGCCTGTTCAAATAAGTCTCCAAAGGAAAAAAGGGTACACGCTCCAAAATTTTGTAGGACCACCCTTAGGTTTAATTACAGCACACATTTGCTGTAGCATAGTTTCACTAAGCATCTGCAATATTTAAAGTTTTATTTCCATGTAGTAGTCTATTATTTTTCACCAATTAATAATGGGAGAGAGTGACCGCTGTGCAAAGCTTCCCAGCTCATCCCAAAGATTCTCAATGGTGTTCAGATCTGTAGTTGATTCGTTTCTGCTTCTCAGATATTTTGATGATTTGGAGGTTTAAGATTCAATTTACCGGTCGTGTATAATAGTGTCTCGAAGCTATGGGACGGGAGAAGCTCTGGCCATTCTGGTGCTAATCAGATACTCTGTGATAAGGGGGAAAGTCAGTTTACAATAGGATTTTGATAGCCCATTACTGGGGTGTTACTGTAAACAGCCACAATCAGGAGGTTCCACCCGGTGGGTAGGGCCTACGCAGAGCAGGATAAATATCTGAGTTCCCAGACTCGATCCGCAGATTGAGAATGACTTATGGATGAGAGTCGAAACGTTTTGTTTTTCTAAGAACAGAGTCCAGATGTCTTCAACTGAATCTTTTTCTACAGTGGAACACACCTGGACGAATGAGGGATTACACCGACAATAAAGAAAGCTCTTGAATGATGACTCTGATCCCATACTTAAGTCTAAATCAAACGATTGAAACTATAAAAGCAAATGTTTTGGTAAAATTTCTCTATTTATTCCAGACTCTTCCAATTTCCATTGTAAATCGGCTGTTTGATGAGTGGAATAAAACAATCTCAAGAGTTGTATGGCAAGGCAATAAACCCAAATACCAATTTAAAACTCTACAATTATCAAAAGAAAAGGGAGGCTGGGGCTTACCTTGTCTGAAGAATTACTTTGTTTCAGCTCAAATTAGAGCGTTGCGTGACCACAAAGTCTCATGTTTGTAGGGATTTTTGCTGGAAAAATGTGTCCCTTTTTTTCTTACACCATGTCACAAGGAAATGCTTACTGTTGGGGAAACTGTGGTAGCCAGGAGGCAAACCACTATCATGTGTTCTGGGACTGCCCTGTCGCTCAAAAATATTGGACTGAAATTAACAATGCAGTTTTTGACATTGCCATCCCTCTCAATTTTAGAGCCATGTACTGTACTTGGGCCTCAGAACTCCTGAAATAGACACAATTAATGTTTACCTCCCGAATGTACTCTTGGTGGCCGGAAAAAAGGCCATAACGAAGAAATGGATGACACAAACCTCACCGACAATCAAGGACTGGATTGACATAATAACAGACATCAGACAAATGGAAAAAATGACATTCGGATTAAATTTGGAAATGGACAAATTCGACAGACTTTGGACCAAATGGGACTGTTATTTTAATTTAAATGTGCCTTGATTTCGTTTGTATTTTTGTTAAGTTTGTGTTATGAATCGGATGATAATAAAGGCACTCAATGCAGGCAGTGGAACTACAGAACAATAGGCCCATGCCAGTTTCAATGGGCCATTAGCAGGAGGTCCCGCCTGTGGCAGGGCTCTCACAGAGTAGTATAAACAAGAGTTCTCAGACTTGTTTCTCTGATTGAGAATGACTCTTGGGATGAGAGTTGAAACGTTTTGTTTTTTTCTAAAACAGAGTCCAGATTACTACAACTGAATCTTTTTTCTACAATCTATATCGCTTACTCGAAGAAGACATGAAGGAGGTCATGGATTCGATTCCCGAGCCCGATCAACATCACGTGAAGTCTGCATGTCCTCCCGTGTTACTGTGGGTTCTCCTAGTGGTTCTCCAGGTTCCTCCCACGTCCAAGACGTGTATGTCTCTGTGTTAACCCTAACCGTTTCTAGGGTACCCCGCCTAAGGGATAGGTTTCAGTCACCCCGACCCCGATAGAAAATGAATGAATAAATGAATATAATGTTATCACTTTCTATGCTTTGATTGGGTTGATTGTATAGATTTTACTCTTATTACCCTTAATTAAATTGCACAAATGCTAACTAAATTCTCCGATGAACATAAACACATAAACCCAAGAACTACAGAAACATGAAACAAAAGAAAAGCTCAAATGAAGGGTTCATGCAAAAAATCATGCACTGATCCCAAAACCTCATGAAGAGCCCCCGAACGTTTCCAGCCTTGGATACAGTACCTGCCCAGACCACTATGCTCCTCCACTTTTAGCGCTCAAATGAGTACATGTAACTAGACACAGAGTGCATGTACTAAACAGATAGCTAACAAGAAGCTCCCAACTATGTGTCAAATCAAAAACTCAAATGTATAAAGCATGTATGTATTTTTATAATTTTTTTCCAAAGTCAGATGTCAAAAACAGGTAGATTACTTGACAATCATCACTGTTCAAAACAACAGAATTGTTGCATAATGTGACCATTACTTGCACTCACATAATTCTTGTTCAGTTCAGTTCACTGTGATTTGCATTTTGCTGAGGAGTATTTCTGCTTCTGCTGGTATTTTGAGCACATGTTTTTTGCCTTCAAAAGTCACCAGAAGAACTGCCGGAAATGAGCGGTTCACACCGCTGCGTCAATGCGTCCAGTTTACATTCAACGTTTACATACACCAAATCCACTTCCTAAACGTGAGGAAAGCAACACTGGGAAACACAATTACTCCTCCACTGGACGTCTCGGATGCGCATCTGCTGGTCAGTTTATTTACGTCCAAGGCGTCTGCCTTCAAATGTACACGCGTCCAACTCGCGTCAAGCCCGAATTTGGACTCCGCGGTCTGAACGTAGCTTTAGTTGCCTCCTCTTAAATTCCTAAACTTTTCTTGTTGCTGACTAATATTGTTTGGAATATCTTGGGCGAAGGACACCCTTTGCACTGGAGGTCTACTTTAACGTTTGCAGCCTTTATGGTTCTTCTCATGGTGGTTAAGAAACCGTATTATAAGGCCTTGTTGCTCATCAGTTTCTTGTCTTTTTTGGCCCAGGTGGTGTGCTCTCTCTATAGTAATGGAGGGGACCGCAACTCCGGTCACACAAGCTCTGGGACTACTTCTTCGAGAAAGCCCTCAGTATTCTCTTCCTTGTCACCATCCGATTGTTTCTGCAGGATCTGGACTCATAATCTTGAATTTGGCTCTTCACAGTCTTGTTCTCCGCCTGCAGTTTCACCACCTCGGCTTTCAGCTTCCATAACTCATCCATAATGTCTGAGAAATGCTGCTCCGCCGCTCCGCTCAACGTCTACATCTGCCTTCAGCCTCACCATGTCGGCTTCCACTCTGTAGAGCAGTGCACCGCTCTCAGCCTTGACCTCAGCTCTCAATGACGCCATGTCATGTCGCATTTCACGTAAAAAAAGAACCAGCTGTTGCTAAAGGTAATTATCCTTCCGTCATCTGCGTAGACCTGCGGAGTACACACCAGGATTTCTAGATAGGCTCATTCTGTGGTCATGTCCTTCTGGGAGCCCACCAAATATGTTAAGCATTCAGCATTAGATCTGTGGGAAGTCTCTTTCCGCTGAGGTTACCTACATTGATTGGCTATCAACTCATTCAATCCTTTCTGCTCCGCTGTCTCATTTGTATTGCTCCTTGTTTCTTAGGGGTAAATGTGGGTGATGCAGCATTTATTAAAGGCACTGTCGGCAGAGTTGTGGTGTTATCCTCACTACTTCTACTCCAGGCAAATAACTGGAAGTTCATTTGGCACTTTTCATTATAGAACAATAATGAGATTATTTTTCAAAACACGCGCGCGTCATTTATACTGTTTGTTATTTTCAGGACAGTTGAAAGATTTGGTTGGTATGAAATAACCCAAGTACTATCATAATGGCAGCTTGTCGGATGTTTATCTTTCTCAAACACAGGCACAAGCCATGTTTGATTTTTCTTAACTCAAGCTCTGACATCTTTTTGACGTAGGAATTTTGCATCTGGAAAGGTAGTTCCAGTGAAATCTTACAAGACATAGAGACATTAACACCTCACAAATGTCTCACACAATATGGCTATGCTCACCACACCATAGGGCCAAATAAATGTAAATTCTACTACTCGTCCAATATTCTATACAACAGATTATTTTCGTATTTAACCTGTAAAAAATGTTTACATTTCGTTTATGTTCTGGTTAACCACTTAGATCCACTTTTTGTTTTGATTGACACATGCCACCGGTCATCTCATATGTGAAATGGGAGTCCCTCAACCAGCTCCCACTTCACAACTTTGGAGAAGCAGGGGTAAGAAATATCCCAGTTAGCTTTTGCTTGGAACGCACCATAATTTCACAAAATCAAACTGTTTCATATGAGGAAGAACGGGGCCAGAAAGGGACAAGACTATAGTGCACTCAGACTGAATGCCCAGAGTAATCATAAGGAAAAATGTTTTAGACATGGAGTGCCCTGTCTTGCCCGGTGGTCGAGTGGTTCAGGCACAGAACATGTACGCCAGCCTCCAAATGCAGCAGTGTTGTGAGTTTGAGTCCTGACTCCGCACTGTCCTTTCCTGTATAAAAGAGCCTTCGGGGCAAACAATTCTTAAATAAAAGGAGCTTTTCCTTTTCCTGTGTTTGAGCTGTACCCCTAGAAAAGAGAGCGCAGATGGCAATGCTTTGAAATCAGCGATGTCAAATTAAAAATTGTGAAAGTACAACTCATGTAATTTCCCCACATCTGCACATCCACTGTCCTTGAAGAGATGTGAAGCATGTGAAGAGCACAAAAACAGGGCCAGTGATGGATGTAGATGAATCCCCCAAAATGAATAGTCTCTGCTCAGTTGTCTCACATTTATCAAATCAGATCAAATGTATCATTTTTACCGACTTTGAGCATGTATTTATCAGGAAAACCGTTTATGTTCGTTTATGTTTAGTCAATTTGATTGAACCAATCTAAAAAATTAGGTTTGTCCCATCGAGCTGGGTTCCAAATAGGCCAATGACAATGCACCAATAGCACTTTTTCCCCAACAAATACATGTTCTTCCCTTTGAGTACTTGCCAGTACCAAAACCAGGCATTGTTTTTCACACAGGTTCAAATTAGTGCTGTCGATCAATTAAAAAATGTTATCAGATTACACTGATGAAATGTAATTAAAATGTTTTTTAAAATGTCAATTTTGAAATAATTACGCGCATTTTCTAAACAAAATGAAATATTGTAATTATTTCACAAATCTAAATAAATGATTTAACAGTCAGTCCAATCTTAAATCCTCCCTTCTCATCTTCAGTGGAACGAAATTCTCAAGGTCCTGAGTTGGAGGGTGTTTGTATCGAATACACAGGCTTATTGGTCCAGGAGCCCTCACATGCAGCAGGTGGATATTTTTTTCTCTGGGCTAAGCAGAGCCAAGGAGTGGACTAGCACTAGCCAATAGCGAAGCCAGTAGAGGGCATAGAACATAGGACTGCGTGTGTTCTACTTGCATTAAAACTGGTGCGTCTGCAGTGTGCCGCACCTCCTCCTCCAGTGTACCTCTGCAGGTGAGCGCAAGTGCTGACAGGCTGAAGGTCGAGGTCCCCAGGCCTCTGTGTGCCACTGAATACTAAACACCGCCCTTCTCCTACTCTCCTGGTCCTTTCAGGAAGTGTTCTGGCATACGTGTGAATTGTAGGCATGTTTGGGATGAGGGTGTTTTTTAGGGATGTATAATGGATGAATCATTGTTTAAAAAACTTGAATAATTTTATCTGAAATGTATCATCAATATGTCAGCAATGGGGACACAAACAATTTCCTTGGTACAATGTTTCAATATGCAATTACCTCTTAAATAAGTACATTTAAAAATAATTGGCATGGACGTGTTAGTATTTATATCCCCAACAAAAGATTTTTTCAGAGTAAATTATCTGAAGTTCTTACATCGATGTTGGAAGTCTTGACGAAGGCTCGTGTGGGGTGAACATGGTCAAAACAGTATGATCACTCCCACCATCACACGCAGACAGAACAGCACCGTCTCCTCTGAGCTGACCGACTCGGTATCTCTGTGGAAAAGAAACCCCTGAGTCAGACCTGTGCCAGAACTGGACCAGGACTAAAAAGGAACTCATTGAGAAAAGAACAAGACGCACTGTAAATTACTATAAAGGACAAAGCCAGCTCTAACAGCCTACTCTAGTTTCATAGTAACGTTTTTGATTGACTTAAATATTATATTTATATTATGCATATTCAAGCTTTTTGGACCAGCTTGGTCTCCTATTAAAATCAACCGAATGGCAAATTTTCCCCAAAAAAAATTAATCGCTGAATAACTCCAGCAAATGGCACAGGACTTCCTGCTAGTGCACTGACAAAGGAAGCAGTGAAGAGCCTCGTTTTGACTGATCCCTCAGGCTGGTTCATTTTAGAGCGCTTTGGAACAGTAAGTTAATTGTGTAGTGTGTTCTTGGTAATAATAACTCCTATTTTGAATACAATAAAAACGTCAAAATATCAAAGCTCATCGTGCTGAGAAGGTGATCAGCTGCAGACTTCCATCTCTGCAGGACCTGTACGTCTCCAGGACTCTGGACGAGCAGGTCGGATCACAGCTGACCTTCTCACCCCTGGACATGGTCTATTTGAACCACTCCCTCAGCGCAGAGGCTACGGTCCATCCGGACCAGAACCTCCCGCCACAAGAACAGTTTCTTTCCCTCTGCTGTTGGACTCATGAACATTCAAAACACCTGCACTTTAACTGCAACTATCAATCACTCACTGCACTCACACTGTAAATGTAACTGTAATTTTGTGTACATAGTAATATGCCTATTTCTATTTTTATACTATAGTAATTTCCAATTTGTTTCTTAATTGCATGCCTTTGGATGAATATATAATGCTTGGTTTATTATTGATCAGTGCTTTATGTTGCACCTTAATGCCGAGATAAGTTCCTATGTTTGTGAATTTTGTTCATTGACAATGGCAATAAACCTTTTCTGATTCTGATTCTGATTCTTTTCATTTGGTAAAAAATAATATATGGTTTATGGTTTTTTGCTTTGCCATACAAATCTTGAGATTGTTTTGTCCCACTCATCAAACGGCCGGTTGGGGATGGGAAATTCGGAGAGTCTGGAATAGATAGTGAAATCTGGATAGAATATTCCTTTTATTAGTTTAAATCCTTTGATTTAGACTTAAGTATGAATCAGATTACATTTTTCAAGTTCTTTGAAGTGGAAAAGAGGGGGGTTTATATTTCTCTAAAATGATTGCCAAATCTTTATGGAGGACCATACCTAAATATTAGTTTAATTTGAATGGTTAGGTTTTTCTAAAGGTGAAAGGGGGTCACCAGTAAGAGAGACTTTCTGGTTTTTTTGTGCATTCAGTTTGTACCCAGACTATGGACCAATATCATGAAGGAAATGCCAGTGAAAATACTTTGTCAGTAAAAGGACAAAAGTTTTTTGATTTTGTTTTTTCAAATGTTTTTCTTTCTTTCTTTAAGACAGTAGATTCACATACAAAAACATTTTACATTGCCAAACATGAAAAATAGCCAGGATTTCTCAGCCGAGTTGTTTTCCGGTTGATGTTGGCAAATGTTGGGTTTTTTTGCCCAGGGACAGCAAGATGTGACAAAAGACACTTCAAATGCCCCAAAAAAACATATTTAACCATCCCAGGGACTAACAAAGATGTTCAATAAGGTGAAAATATTACTTAGTTCTGCTTTAAACAATTATTAACCTACTGTTAACTATTGCATTAAAACTGAATCTCTCTAAAAGAAGTGCTTGCAGTTCTACTTTGGGGCCCGGCTCTGTGGTTAAGAATCACAGCTTTAGACTGAGTCTGCTAAAGGTCTATGGACCATGAAATAGCAACAATTTAATCAATATTTTAGATTTTTCCATAAACATGAGAATGATTTTGTGTGCTGCACAACTCAACTAAAGAGGTCTGGACTTACGGCGTCTCCAGCATAACTTTGCAGACACTGGCCATAGTACTGAGGCAGTCTGTGGTGTTCTCCAGAGGAACATCTGGATTCTGTCCCAAAAGACACATTCCACAACAAGAACATTCTCATCACAACAGCGCGGGAAGATCTTGACCAGAACAACATCATGAACACAGAGCACTCACCTCTGAGACAAACTTGTTGGTGGCATCACTCAGTGTCTTTAACATGGGCGTAGAACATGCATAAAACAACGACATCCGATTGGCCAGCTCATTGTTCACCTCATTTTGTGATTCTTCCTGAAAGTTTTGACAAGGAACACCATTATTTACTTTAAACTATTCCTATTTGAGACCACTGTGTCATGTTTGTGCCACGTGTTGGCTAAAACTGAAAAGTTAATAGTTTCAGGTTTTAAGATCATCAACGATCTCTAAAGCATGTTTGCGGTTACTGTTGGTCGCATGTTTGACAGAGATTGGTCGTAGATGCAGTGAGATTCCAAAATGTCAGACACACTTAAAACGCAGTTCATCTTCAGTCATGCGACGTCTCCAAGTTTAATCTCTGTCCCTGTCTCACTGCAAGACATTTTTGCACCACGACATCCATAATTATACAGTAGACATATTTTTAAGACTTGTCTTGGGTAAAAAATATTGTACGCGGATTGGGCCAGAGATATTTTTCATGTAAATGAATAATGTGTTAATATAATTCCTAATAAAAGTCCAGAATTGCTGTTGAGGTTCTATTTGTGCGTGAGAGAAAGGAAGGAAGAGGAGTCATCAGACGCTCTTGCGTGGTTTGGTTGCTGAAGTCTGCACCCTGGACAGACGCTAAATGCAAACCTCAGCTTGGCTCTGTAATATGTAGAAATTTTCATGTTATCTTGTGAGTGTTATTACGCCGTGAGAGAAATACAGAAGCCAATGCTGCCAGTGTAAACAGCCTTGTTGACACAGCTCTGGCAGGTGTAAAAACATAGTGAGGTGTTCGGGGCTGCTTGACCATTCCACAGATCCCACACAACCTACGTGTGGGGTTACTGAGGGAGCTACGTACTGTGAGTTTGTTGATCTTCATCCGGCTGATGGTCCGTCGATAATAACTGAAGTCATTCTGAATGGCCGGGGTGGTCATCTGAGAACATTAACCAATCAGAGAACCAAATTAGATGCTCTATACCATTTTGTATTGATGCCAATGATCAAGAGGAGTTAGCTTCCATTGGGATAGAAGCAGGAAGGAGCAGGAGTGTTTGACCACTGCACCTTGAGCTCGTCAAAGCGCAGCGTGAAGTGCAGAATGTGAGCAAACTGCTGGGCCAGGGCCTGCTTCTGCTCCAACTGCTGAGTAGGAGGGGCCTCTGCACACGCCAGGACATCCAGCAGGAGTCGCAGACTGGACTCTGGACACAAATCAGACATTTTGGTGTGTGATGGGACGAAGTGAGTGCCGTGTCACCCCTACTTGCTCCTATTCTTCTCAACTCTACTTTACTCAGTGCCACTTGGCCTAGCTCTCTTTTCATTACTGCCCACAACAAATCAATATCGATGGGAACATTGTGGTAACTGATACTGCCAGCGTCTGTTTATGTTTAGCACCTGCTTAGGTACGTTAGCTGTAGGCTAACTCACTTGCGGCCACACCAGTTAACCCTGCGACTAGTTGACCCCTGTACCCTGTGTAAGGTCCAAAATCACTGGGATAGGATCTAGTCACCCGCAAGCCCTAACGGAAACAAGTGGTAGAAAATGAATGATACTAGGCTATCTCATAAATAAAAGTATTGAAGAACTTATTTAAAATGTACCTAAGAATAAAAACTTATTTTATTCACCTTATCCCGGAAGCCCATCTGAGTAAGACGAATGCAATAGGGATGAGAGATGAGAGAGGGTAAGACATTGCAGCAATGAGCCAGATTCACATGGAGTGCATATGTGCTATCTGCTTGACCAGCACTCCAAAGAAGTATTTTTCATGTGTACTTTTTTTTTAAGTACAGTGAGTAAATATGTATCCATGTAACTGTACTTTCACTTGAGTACAAATTGGTGGGTTGGTGAATGAGTAGCTACAACAAACGTCAACCAATTGGAAAACGAAGAGTAGATATCATCAAATCAGAGGAGAAATAAAAAACACAGAGCAATTTTAGCTCACCGTGTAAAGAATAGGAATGTGGAGATAAACAACATCTCACCGAGTTTTTGAGAGAATTCATAGAACGTGTGGAGTTTAGCGACCAGTGGGAGAACAGCTGCCCAGGCCTTCTGCTGAAGCCTCTCCACCGTGGGCCTCTGGATGGCCTGCACACACAGGGGTGAGGGGTCTTTTATCAAAATATAAAGGTATAAATATTGAGCATAAAAATACTGCGCTTCTATAACTTTATTAAACAGCATCCTACATCCACGGTGCCGTCAGTGGATCTGTGGTCAGTACCTGTCGGATCTCCTCTCCAGCTCCTTTGTACATCTGCAGCTCCTCCAGAACCACCTGCCCCTCCTCCAGCACCAGCTTCACCTTCTCCCATGTGGGCCTCTCGGTCTCAGAAGGCTGCGCATCTAAATAGAATAGGTCAAAGTCGGAAGTAAATACAACGTTTGTCACATTTGTAGTGGATATTTTAATGTGTCGCGTACTCTCAAAGTCCAGGAAGAAGTTGCATCCGCTGCTGTCCAAGTCACGGGTCAACACCTTGATCAGGTTCCCCATGCTGTGACGAAAGTATACAAAGCAACAGATACTCGGTAGTAACATCACACTGGGGGGGAACTGCATGTATAGCTATGAAAGATAGTTCCACTTTTATCATTGTCACACAATGCACATTAGCAAACACAGCCTGATAAGGCTTGAGATGGTCTAAGGACTCAAGAAAAGAATATAAATTGATTCATACAACACATTTTCAGGAGCCTGTGATTTATTCGAGCGTTCATGGTCCTGTTAAGGTGTTTGACTTTCAACAAGAAGGTGAGTGTGACTAACTTCAATTATATTAAACTAAATTAATTACATTTTGTAAAAAACTGTTGGCTAATGCTAGCTTGTGACAGTAATGTTACGCCCACTGAGTTATAATATAGGCTAGCGAGAACATGGGTTCTCTTTCTAGCAATCATGGCGGCCAAAGAGAAAAATTCGAATATAAAATCATGTAAAACCAGAGCGATAAAATGCATTGATGAAAGTGTTTTGGTACACATTATGGTATATTTTCGGTCCTAATGAAACAGAAAACTCTCTTTTTTGAATTATGAACATAAATATTCACCCTAAAAACACTGCTCTGGTTTATATTTTATGCAGACTTTAACTATATTTGTGTGTCACTACACCATATGGATTTCATGACTATTACTATGCTGTATAACTTCTAGGACTCAAAATTATTAAGCGTTCCATTTGGTTTGGTTTGATTTGGTTTATTTATTATTAACTAATTCATTAATTAACTCAGCACTAGATTTATATACATCCAAATATTAACCAGGGCCCATCTGGCTTAGCTTCCGAAATCTGACCAGATCGGGGATTGACAAACCGGTCAATTTTCCAAGCAGTTCATGTATATTGTTTGTGGAATAATGTACATTTAGAAGCTTTACAGGATTATTCTGCTTTAGGGTTGTTGTTTCGCCGGCATAAAGTTATTTCCAAACTATCGTTTACTATAGAGTTTGCAGCAATATATTGCACCTCATAATTTGTGTTTGTAACAGGCCTAATATTAATACCAGAGGCAAACCCGCAACATGAAAAGTTACACAGCGCACCTTTAACTTTAGACTACAATAAAAAAGAGGTTGGGCAAAAGGCATTCAGGCCAGACCAATGAACGCAATACAATCTGTAAATAATTAACAGTTGTTTCAATGATCTGTGTGGACTTTGTTTCAATAGCCTATGTAATGTTTTGAATCTTGTTTATGGACAACAGGAATCATCGTTGAACCTTGTTGCTTGGGGGAAGGTATTTTGAAAGACAGATCCAGACACGTCCTGCTACCATGAGCCTCTCATCACCCCGGTTTTCTCCAACTTTCTTAACCTTCCACTGAAACCCTCCCAAAAAACAAACAGTCACTCACCTGCTGAAGTGTCCAAGCGTGTGCTGTCGGGGCAGTCCAGGTGTGCTCCAGCTGTGAGGAGGGTGAAAAGTACTGGAGCCACGCTGACAGGGCACGTCTGAACCCGGAACACACACCTGAGATGCCGTTTGCCATAAATGGAGTGGTATGGTCAGGAGGAGGTGGGCAACAGCCAATGGGATTGAAGCCTGGGAACAAAATGCCAAACGCTTATAGGCTACAGAGTGACATTTTTGAAGATGTTTTATTTTCATGAACAGGGTACTGAGAAGGTATGCATATGAGTGTGTGCACATTAGAGGTCAATGATTGTGGAAAATAAATTGATCATATTGCAATTATACTTGACGATGGTTACATGTTTAATTCTGGTGAAAGTGCACAATTTCAATACAACCAGAAGCATAACTATTTGAGAAAAACGTAAGCCATGTTTACACTGGTTCACTGTGGAGCAGTTCGGGATGGTACGAAAGTCCTTCCACTGACTTAAGTGAACCGGCCGTTCATGGGGTCCGACATGGACCCTGAGAAGTATAGATTCCAAACTGGTCTTGCTCAGTTTGTCTCCAGGCAAGGGCTGACTGGCATACAATATTAGAAAAAATAAGGCATTTTGATCTCTTTTTGCTTAAATGGGTTAAATGGGTTTAAAATACCCTTTATACCCTCATTTTATTTATCTTATAAAGAAAAAATTACGTTTGACATTGGCTGAATGTCCACCCTAGTCCCTAGCCCCTTATTCACTACAAAAATCCTGCATTATATAGTTAATAAATATTCTGTAAAATGTATTCAACCTTTTGCCTGTGATAGTGAAGTCAAGTTAAAGTAAGCGGCTAACACTAGCAACTTTGCAGCGTAACTATTCTCTCGTAGGAAGTGCAAGCATTTGACAAACTGTAGAAGAAGACGTCACTGGACAGTGGAAGCACTTTCCAGGGGACATGTCAAGTTCTCTGTATTTTAAGCTTCAAAACACTGTGTTTTATTACAGTCAGACTCATATTCACGGAGAAATTAGTCTAATGAAGAAGTGAATCTAGACAAGTAGAAACGCAAAGACACACGTGGAGCGTGGACATGCGATTTACAGCGGTCTGCAGTTTAGAGCCTGACGCATTGAAATTAGTCTTTCTTGGCCTAGCCTGACCCGCGGAAAATGAATCACTACCGTGCAACAATATTTCTGTGTAAATCGGACCGCAGGTGCGCCGCGAGAACCCAGGTTAAAAAGACAACTGGCACATCATTACTTATTTATGTGTAAATATCTCATGTTACAACATGGGCACCTGCAGGTACAAATATTTTTGTATTGAATATGTAAAAAAAAAATTTCTTTGTAAATTTTGTTGCCGCAGCTTTTATTCTGGAGTGCTCTATAGCCCAAAAAGTATGGTAGATGTATTTTATTAGCAGTTTGCCTAAAGGTAGGCCACTTCTATTATCATTATTATTATCATTAATTATTTTTTTCACCGTGGACTGTGTATATTGGAAGCTGAACAAGGCAGATGAAAGCGTTACAAGAAAAGGTAATATGAGGATGTCTGTCCGTTTTGAGCTGTTTATTTAGTGGGATTCATCTGAATTATCACTGGTCCTGTTTCTGTGCTCTTTACATGCTTCACATCACTGGGAGGGCCGGGGATGTGCAGATGTGCACATGATTTGTACTTCGACAATGCCTAATGAGACATAGCTAATTTCAGAGCATTGCTGCATTACAATATTTTTTCAATATATTGTGCAGCCCTAGTACCGGGGATTTTTCTAGTGGGCCTGATTCTGGAACCTGCAGGAGGCCGGTCCATGTTTAGTTCTGACTCTGGGCACAAGCAGGTCCCTGAGGTCCTCAGAGTCCGAGATGGTTCATATGGCACTAACACGTCCGAGATGTACTTTGGTGCTAGGCTATGGAGAGACTTATACAAGCAGAGCTGCTTTGAAGTCTATTCTCTGAGCCACAGGGAGCCAGTGCAGGAGAACCTGAGCACAGGACTAATGTGATCGTACTTCCTGGTTCTAGTCAGGACCCGAGCACAGCATCTTGGATTTACTGCAGCTGTTTTGGTAGTAATAGTAGTAGTAGTAGTGTAATAGTAGTTCTAGTAGTAGTAGTAGTAGTAGTAGTAGTAGTAATAGTAGTATTTCTAGTATTCTAATCCTAATCAGAAAGAAGCCATAATATATTGTGTATATATCTCAATTATGTCCAAAAGAATGGAACAAATACTCTCAAATCTAACTCATAATGATCAGATTGGATTTATTAACAAACGACAAACACAAGACAAGACAAGACAATCTTTACACAAAATGAACCATATACAAAAACAACAAAACAAGGCTGTAAAAATTAAAAAAATTCAAATAGATGATTTAATATAAAAAAATATTGGGGCTCTTTACAATAGTCCAACCTCAAGAATCAAATGAATGGCCACTTGACAGATCCATTGACTTTTAAAGAGGGTGAGACAGGGCTGTGGCTTGGTCCCCTTCTTGTTCACCTTGTACAGGGAAACATTGGCCCAATATATTAGACAATCAGAAACAATCCATGGTGTTACAATTTATGGGATGCAACATCACTGTGCAAGCATTTCTGGCAGATAACAAACAGCTGAGTCACTTGGAGAAGTTGAGAATCCTTGGGTAAAATCGGTGCCTAAGACAAGGAAAAAGTTAATCAAAACATTTGAATTAAGCAAAGATGTTAAAATCTTTTGGCCGTTGGCTTACGACTAAAGTTTTAAGCTAAATAGCACCAACCTGATATTTAAGATATGGATAACAAAAGGCATTAGTGTTTTCTAACAGATTGTGAAAGGAATCAGATGAAAAGCATTGATATGTTGAAAAAATCCTCTGGCTTGGAAAACAGGACTTCTATATCTATTTAAAATAAGAAGTTATATAATCAAGAAACAAAACAAAGCAATATTATTGTGACGACGGTAATGACGGTTTTACTGAAATCTTTATTAAGCATACAAATCAGAACTCTGAAGGGAATAATATAAATGCATTAATAACCTGGCAGCCAATCTACTAAATACATCAATATTAATGAAAAAAAGAGGATCATTTTGTTTTGGCGGATGAGGAGTACGTACTTCACAATGGAAAACACAAAATCTCATGTTTGGAGGGAATTAATTTTTTTTACACACTCTTATTGCTCATTATTCACAGGGAGAGCAGAGTGTTCGATAAAATGTGGTTGCCATCATTGCACATCATTATCACGTGTTTTGGGACTGTCCTGTTGCACAGAAATATTTTTTTTGACACCACCATCCCACTCAATTTCAGAACTATGTATTTGTGCCTCAGAAAAATGTATGACACAAACTGCATCAACAATAAAAGACTGACTGACGCCATACTTGACATATGGAAAATGGGGAGGGAAATCACAATCGGACTAAACATGAAATGGAAAATTTGACATAAACTGGACTAAACTTTTCTCTTTCTTTTTATCTGGATGCCTTATTTTCCTAAATTCTTAATCTCAATCATACACAAATTTGTTTTTTTATCTGGTCCTGTCTTGTCTGTATTTATTTTTTATTTTATCTTATGTTCCGTTTTTTCTTTCTTTCTGTGTGACAACAACCTCCTCACTCAAATCATCAGGACAGAGCACCAGACCTGGGGAACCAGCCTTTTCTGCAGCTGCCCCTCACTCTCTGGAACTCACAACCCATCAGGAACTTGGATTCACTGCACAATATCAAATCACATCTTAAAACTCATATGTTAAAACTAGCCTTTCTTTAATACTGTTGTCTAATGTCATGTGTGTTTTTGAGCTTACAAAAAAATCACAATAAAATTCTGATTAATTTATTTTGTTAACCTGACAAAACCCACCTATTCTTCTCAACTTGCCTAGTGTCTTTTAATTGTATTTTAGTATTGAGTATTAGAAGAGTACAGTCCAAAATACAAGTATTACAACCCATTTGAAAGGTAAGAAAGTGTGTTTCTGGAGATAAATGGGAGTGTAGTAGCCTACCTCCAAAGCTACTGCATTTATAGAATATAGATTTGTTTAATATAAAAATAAAGGTTGATTTCAAATGGCTCTAGCAAAGTCATACTCCATAGTAGACGCTCCAAATTCACTACAGATATTGCCTTACTGGTCAACAATAACAGAGGCGGGTCCAAGAATTTGTTACACCAATGATCGCCACTTGCCTGGATTCTAATATGCCCTCAGAGGAAAAATAATTGCCCACTCCTGCCTTAGACCCTCCTTCTGCAGGAAAAACTACAAAAAACCCAGTGGGACCAAGTGGAAACCTCGATAGAACTGTGAAGTTCCATGGACAGACAGGCTGCAGAAGGTCCAGTACTGAACCAAGACTGGACAAGAACTGAACTAGGCCGGAACCAGGACTGAACCAGAACTGAACCAGGACTGAACCAGGACTGAACCAGGACTGAACCAGGACAGAACAGACTGAACCAGGACTGAACCAGGACTGAACCAGGACTGAACCAAGACTGAACCAGAAGACTAACCAGGACAGACTTGTCCTGCACATCCATTTGCAGACAGACAGGGGACAGAGGCTCTTCTATATGAGAGGTCAACCAGGCAGGCGAGGGGCGTCCAGGATTGTGGCATCTAAGGTTCAGTTCACTGGAGCAGCAGTAACGAGACATCTGAAACAGAAACACTTCCCAAACGAGAGTGCACACGTGTGAACAGTAAGGAACAGAAACAGGTGATCTAAAATACTGGAATTATTGATAGGGAAAGTAGTCTTTAGCAGAGGATAATGCTCAAGCTGCCATACTTCCGGCATAGTTGCTCCTAGGGCAGTTAAAACTGTGGGTTTTATTCCTGTTCCTAACTGGCCTGACCATACGCGATTTCAAAGAGGAACGTTTTAAGCCTGGTCTTAAATGAAGAGACTGTGTCGGCTCTTTAACATGGACAGGAGCTGATTCACAACACAGCTCGGAACGCTCTACCTCCTCCTGTGCTTTTGAGGAATCCTGAATCCTTACTTTTATTCTGACTTCTCCTTTTATACAACCTTTATTTTGTCATTGTTTATATTTAAGATTTAACTATGATTATTCATTGTTTTATGTTGCATCACATCACCAAAGCAAAACATTTGTTCACTGACAATGGCAAGGTTTTTTATTTTTACTCTGATCCTGAATATTTCTCTTTTGTCCACCAGATGGAGCAACACCCTGCGATATGCTCTCTGACGCTGCAGACATGGTGCTCTGCTTTGTGGGGGTGTCTGCCTTTGCGGGTGCTGCAGGCGGACTGTTCACCTCTGCTCTGCCCTGTCTCAGTTACTGCTTCTGTCACGAGTGTGTGTGTGTGGTGTGTGTGTGTGCGCGCGTGCGTGTGTGCGTGTGTGCAATGGATCTATTATATTCGTGTGTGTGCGTGTGTGTGTGTGTGTGTGCCTGCGTGTGTCAGCGTGTGTCCGCGTGTGTGTGTGCCTGTGTGTGTGCGTGCGTGTGTGTGCGTGTGTGCCTGCGTGTGTCAGCGTGTGTCCGCGTGTGTGTGTGCCTGTGTGTGTGTGTGTGCGTGTGTGTGCGTGTGTGTGCGCGCCGTGTGTTGAAGGTGTCCGTGTGTGTGCGTGTGTTTGCGCGCGCCACGTGCGCCTGTGTGTGTTTGTGCACGTGAGTCTGTGCTGCAGTCTCCTCTTCCCCTCTGTCCCATCTGCTCTCCCTTCCTCTCCTCTCTGCGTGCTGTGGTGTTGTGTTACAGAGAAATTGACACCATTTTCTGTCTGGTTTTGCCTGAGTCCAGCAGGTGGCGCCATCACAGACTTCTTGCTCATTCACTAAGGCGTTCTCATCAAATGTTTGGATCTAGTTCCGCGGTTCCTTAAATATTAGATCGACGACATGCTTTACAGTTTAGAAAGGATTGGATTGATATGGATTGATTTAACGCTAAGGTTTAGGTTCGGCGAATAGTAATTATGGCTAAGATTAATGAATGCAATCAATGTAATATACCCACCCCCAAGGATGGAAACATAATATGTATCACTTGTCTTGTCTTACATGGCATAACATAACCATCACACAACCGAATATTTAAAGGAGACGAATTGTGCAAAATCCATTTTACGGAGCTTTTAATCTTGTTACAAAGTTGTATTTAGATTGATCTAGAGCTCAGAGAATGTTCACTTACCCCCTATGCCCTCCCACATCCCTGGACTTAATTGTGATTATTTGAAACGACTCAACGTGACACATGTAGAGTTCTAAAATGTCACGTAACCTCTGTTAAATAATAAAAGCATGTAAATGACAACGTGCTGCTTGTTACTGTGAAACGTCACTATGAAGCCACAGTTTTGAACAGGAAGTCAATGGACTGGTTTCTGTTACTGACCCGTTTTAGATCAATACTGAGGTTAACAATGATAAAAGAAAATGTCAAATGGTGATCTACTTATGTTATAGATCAATACTAACCTGAAAAAAGCATAACATCTCATTTAAAAAACACTCTGCCCTTTTTGCATGTATACAATTGCATGTTTTTATTGCTCAAAAAACTGCATTCTAATTGTGAGGGGGTCATGTCTCCACAGATCTGACCTGTAACTTGGAAATAGATATGTTTAATGCCATACTGTGGGGCATTCTAGACAAAGCAATATCATGTCTATGTAAACAAGGAGGTGAAAGTACAACTCTACTGTCTAATGTTTGTTAACTTTAACGTGATAGCAAAACTCTGCTCTGGGCTCTGAAAGTTGTGCAAAGTGTTTATAAACTCATTGTGGTGAATTATTTTTAACTGTAAAAATCAGGTACATTGCCTTTAACACAAATATTCTGTGGGTCTTTACTAAGTTTCATCCTTTTCTAATTTCTAGGATCCCCAGTGTTTCCTCTGTACCAGGAGCGGTGGTCGGCTGTGGCTGCTAGGGCACGTCTCATGGGCCCCCGGTGAAGGTTTGCTATCTTTAGTGTCCTGGTGGTTTCTAAAACTGCTCCAAAACAGTATCTAAACCTGGTCTAAACTGTTGCCTGGAAACTACAGAATGATATCTCTCTTTTTATTGAAATTGATATCAGTCTGGTCACTGCATTAATCGACATTAATCGGACCGGTGCAGTTTTTGCTCATACCAAACATTTTCACATGCTTCACACAAATAAACAAATCTGATTGCACGGTTCTGTTTGAGTTTGACTCGAGGTGCGACAGAGGGAGGGGCGATCAGACACATTCTTTGTAAGCTGAATTGGATCTTAACCGGTTTTTAAAAGTAGTCTAAAACTGGTCTAAAATTGGCTCTTAAATTGGTCTAATACTTGGTCTAAACCGAGTGGAGGTTTGGTGTCTCCGCCTAAGCTGGTACAGATGCTTCCTCGGATATTCATCCGTGCTCAGCCTCATCTTCATCTCTCAACAATATTGACATTTTTTGTCACGATTATCATAGCCAAAATAATTGTGATAATGGATATCAAAATGTTGAATATGTTCAGTTTATCCAACTATTATAGTATTGCACTTTGGTTATAAATGAAAACAACAGTGATTGAAGAGAACATCATGAATAAGTTGCTTTTTTCTGCAGTGACAGTGAACATCCGTGTTTATCTTTGTTGGCGATTATCATAATTACACTGTACCACAAACGATTATTAGCTAACCTATTTAGTAATGAATTAAATTATTATTGTTTATAGTCCTGTCCTTAGTAAGAGTGACTAATTTTAATTGTCTTGGCAAAGCACCTTGGGTTACATATAAAGTGCTTTAGAAATAACAGTTGATTTGATTACTTTTTATTTTTCTCAATAAAAGGTTCTTATTCTCAAGGCCCCTAACCTTAACAAGGACCTTACTACATAAGTCTATAACCAGAAACCAAACACATCACACTTTTTAACTATTCTTGTTTGTTTGCGATGGTAAAACGGGACAAGTAGGGCCGTTTCTGTACTGATATTTGTTGGGAACGAAACTTGAAATGCACATTCACCATTTCAGTCCATTAGATTCATTTAATATACCTCTTTCTTTGCATTTGTTTGCATGTTATTCTGCCGAGGAACTGCGATGCTCTCTGATGGTACTGAGGCTGGACAAACAGGAAATACCTTTGTGCTTTAACGTTTAATCATTTCCTGTTCTGCTTCAGGCTCAGGAGAACTAAAATGTCCGTGTGACTTTTTGCTTTTTAGGAAGGAGCCGTTATTAGATTGAGTTTAATCTACAGGAAATAAGGCAAAGAAATGTGGGATGACATGAAGCCAAAATGACAGTCCAGGACTTAAAGCTACCCAACTGCCACCAAATGATAACTCGATTTAGGAATACTGCTGCAGATGCCCTCCCATCCTTCTATATCCTTGCAGTGTTTAACAGAGATGAAGCAGGTCAAATGTCCTTAGTTAAGATGCAGCTGTTTTGCTTAAATGGCTTATTAATAGAAACAGATTCCTTGACTTCCTGTTCAAAACTACAGAACTGATAAGCCCCGCCTCTTCATAGTGACATTTTACTGTAACAAGCAGTTGGTTGTACATTTACGTGTTTCTATTTTCAAAAAGTGGCTATGTGCTATGCATGTGCCACATTTTGTTTTTTAAATAATTACAACAAAGCACAGGGATGTGGGTGGGGATAGGTGGTAGGTGAAAACAGGAAAGTTCTGAGCATGTCTGAGCTTCTGTTTCAGCACAATACAGCATTACTCCAACAAGCATGAAATAAATAAAATACAACTCTAAGTGAGCTAATGATGATGTTATAACATGGTTAAAAGCTCATTTAAGTTTATTTAGCATAATATGTCACCTTTTATGTTTGTAAGGCTGATTCACTGGTGGCTCGGTGAAAATGCCAGCAGCTGTGGTGCTCTGGGTGTAAGCGTTTCCTGTGGGAGCGGCTCTAATAACACGCTGACATCATAGCGTTGCCTGTGAGGCAGCTCTTAACATCTGAGCCCATTTCTTAAAAGTGCACAATAGGCTTGTTTCCACTGGTTCACTTCAGAGTGAATTGGTGCGGTCTGAAAGTGTCTCCACTGTTTCCAGTGAACTGTACCGGCCCATTTAAGTAATCCAAAGTGGGCCGAAAGAGGTCTAGCTTCAAAAGTAGTCTTGCTCACTTTGGCCACAGTGAGATTGGATAAAAGAGAACGCAGACTCATACCAAACAAGACCAAAAAAATGTAGATTGAAAAATAAAAGAATAATTTCTCACCAAATGCTGGCTTGTGATAAAGCGCTTAGCAAGCCCACATGCAATACAAAGCTAGCACACGTTAGCATCAGCTGTTTCCTGTTTATCGATGCATGGAACTCGCGGCAAGACACAAAACATTGTATTTCCTTTGAATATTAGTTCTAACATAATCCAAACCCATGCAAAAATTTATTACATAAAGAGAGGTTCACTAGCAAGGACCACAACCCCAGCTACTATGGAAAGTTTTATAGATGTACGAGAAATATGAACAACACGAGTGTACATAAATGGATGCCGTTTTGGGGCTTCTGGGGATGAGGGCTGTAGGCTCCCGGGCCTCGATACCCCCGTCTTGGAGATAAATTCGGATAATTAGAAGCGGGTCGGAGGGAGGGGCACGAAGTCACGAACACTGATGTGACCTGGATGCCTAAATAGTGTAGCCGCAAGAAGGGGGCCTGAAAGAGGTGTGGTCCTGCTCGCGACCTTAGGATAGCAAACTTATCTTAATTTAACCAAACGACCAAATTCTTTCTTTTTTTTGAAGGATTTTTTGGCCCATAGCCTTTAATAGACAGGACAGCAGAGAGTGAAATGGGGATGTTAGAGAAGGGATGACATGCAACAAATTGTCAGAGTTGGGATTTGAACTCACAACACTGCAACCCGGTGGGGGAGTGGTTAAGGCGGCTGCAGGCATACCAAGCTCCATGTGCAGCCGCATTAACCGCTCCACCACTGGGCATCATTTGAATCATTCTACTTTTTTTAAATAACATCTTAGGTGATATTAAAGAAGATGAAAATAATTATTTTCTCTTTACACCCAAAAAAATACAAAAATAAATAGATAGGATCTGAAATAACAGTGTTGGGAATACAAGGTGCAATCAAGAGACTAAAGAACAATAAATCTCTGGGAAGTGATGGTTCACCTCAGAGTGCTATAAAGCTCTAAAAAAAAAAAACCTTATCCCTCTCCTTTAACAACTTTTAACAGGGCACTGGGCAAAAACACCCTCAGAAGGGAAGGACCGACTCGAATGTGCCTCAAATAGACCCATTTCTGTTTTGAATGTGAACTATCATACATACACCTTAATTGTGTCCAAATACTATTTTGCTTTTTTTGTTGTTGTCACTATTTATTTTTTAAATATAAAACAATAAAAATATACATAAAACAAACTGACCTACACAAAGAAAGAGAAAAAAAGCAGAAAAAAGAAGAACAGGGCTGGGCAGGACCATAGAGAACTCAGGATAAGTAAATAATACAACTACAAAGTAAGGGGGGGATAAAGCATACTATGGCATAAAATATGAGTCCCATTTTGTCCACTGTTTATTGAATTTATCTATTTTCAATTTGAGTCCAGCGGTTATTTTTTCCATAGTGCGTATGTCAGTTATGATGTCCGTCCAGTCCTTAATCATCAGAGCAGTTTGTGTCATCCATTTTTTTGTGATTGCCTTCTTCCCGCCGGAAATATGCTCCAAAAATATCTGTCCATTACGCCCATGGCGGGAGTTTTGAGGCCTAATTACATTGTTCCAAAATTGAGTGGGATGGTAGTATCAAAAATAGTCTGCATTGTCTTGTTAATTTGTACCCAATATTTCTGTGCTACAGGACAGTCCCAAAACACATGGTAATGATCTGCCTCCCGGCAACCACAGTTTCTCCAGTGTTCAGCCCCTCCCTGTGAATAATGTGCACTTTGACATGGTGTTATGAAAAAACTATTCACATTCTTCCAACAAAATTCCCTCCAAACATGGGACTTTGTTGTCTTCCATTGTGACCTTCACACTCCTTCTCCGTAAAGCACCTTCCTTTTTAATTTTAATATAATTAGTAGATTGGCTGTCCAAGTCATTGATGCATCCATTTAATTTAGATATTATTCCCTTTGAAAGTTCCAATTTAAATGCTTTAATAAAGATTTCAGTCAGCGGGTAATAATTGCTAATAGTTGCTTTGTTTTATTTCTTGGTAATAATAACTTATTTTTAAATACCTATAAAAGCCAAAAAAAAATGCTTTCAACATATCGAAGCTTTTCATTTGATTTTCTTTTCAGATCTGGTAAAAAAAACCTCTTATGCCTTTTGTTATCCAAATCTTAAATCTCAGGTCAGCGCGGTTTGGCTTAAAAATGTCACAGAAAACTTCTCAGGTCCAATATAAAAAAATAGAATAAAAAAATATTTTGTGTCTAAAGTGGAATTCTTTTTTTTAAGTTAAAGGTGCCCATTATGGTGTGGCTATATGTGAGGCCATTTAGGGTGTTAAACAATAAACTAAGGGAAAAGCACATTAACAATGTAATTCACTCAATGAACTGTGAACATGCACAAGAATGTAAAACACACATCTAATCTGTCCATTCACAATAAACCTGTCGCAACATTTTGAAGCTGCGCAGCACATTATTACTGCCACCTTCTCTCTCTCTCTACCAAAATAATTACCAAAATAAGGCTACTTCTTGAGGCACAGGGGGACTATAGCTACTTTGTAACCGGAAGGTGATCTTCACAATGCACTCTCTGTGCCGTTTGCTTGGCAACTTGCTTAGTGGTTTAGATCTATCTACCTTTTGTTCATCATTCGTGCCGGTATAGTTATTTCTTTAGGTTTAGCCTACTTGTTGTAGCCTACAATATTGATAATTTTGTGACGGTAGGCCTAGTATGCAGTCAGCCTGCTGCTCATATAGATGTGAGTATAGACTGCATTCGAGCAACTGAAGAGCATTCCACCTCAGAACCTTTTCAGAGTTTATGTGCCATCTTGTGCAATATATGCACCCATTAGAGTCCATATATTGCACCCTGATGGCGCTGTTTGTTTACAAGATGAACCTAAATTGTGAGCGTGTTCAAATGAGGATTATATTCTATTTTGATTTTATTTTTTTTGTCAGCTTGCAGAGCCAATACACCGAACCAAACTGATGGATTCAACATTATGAAATCTGAAATGTTCCCATCAAATACAAGCGTAACATAGACCGATTAAGTGTCATGGAGGTCTACGGTTGTCAATAGAATTTAAAATCAGATCCTAATCAATTCTAAAACTAGTACTAAAACTAGATACTCATTTAAGCAGGTATCAATACTTAACAACTCACCATAGCAGGACAAATTTATCTTTTCAGAACTAGAAAAAGACCATATGGTCTTTTTTTCTTTTTTTCTGTCTGTGTCTAAAACTTTCACCAAAAATAGTTTTCAAATGTCTGTGGTGTCATTCCTTAGTATTGAAATCGAGTTTGGAATTTTAGTATTGTGATAACACAAACTCAAATACAGGTTTTTTTTTTGTCCCTCTTTTGTAGGCACATCAACAGAAATCACAAATTGATAAACTGGAGAAGGATGTCGGTGTAATCCCTCATTCGTCCAGGAGTGTAGTGTTCCATCCATCCATCCATCTTCTTCCGCTTTATCCGGGGCCGGGTCGCGGGGGCAGCAGTCTAAGCAGGGACTCCCAGACTTCCTTTTCCCCAGACACTTCCTCCAACTCCTCCGGGGGGATCCCGAGGCGTTCCCAGGCCAGCCGAGAGACATAGTCCCTCCAGCGTGTCCTGGGTCTTCCCCGGGGCCCCTCCCGGTGGGACATGCCCGAAACACCTCCCTAGGGAGGCGTCCAGGAGGCACCCGGAAACAGATGCCCGAGCCACCTCAGCTGGCTCCTCTCAACGTGGAAGAGCAGCGGCTCTACTCCGAGCTCCTCCCGTGTGACTGAGCTCCTCACCTATCTCTAAGGGAGCGCCCAGCCACCCTGCGGAGGAAACTCATTTCGACCGCTTGTATCCGCGATCTTGTCCTTTCGGTCACTACCCAAAGCTCATGACCATAGGTGAGGGTAGGAACGTAGATTGACCGGTAAATCGAGAGCTTTGTCTTTCGACTCAGCTCCTTCTTTACCACAACAGTCCGATGCAGTGACCGCGATCACTGCGGACGCTGCACCGATCCGCCTGTCAATCTCACGCTCCATCCTTCCCTCACTCGTGAACAAGATCCCAAGATACTTAAACTCCTCCACTTGGGGCAAGGACTCCCCACCCACCTGGAGAGGGCAAGCCACCTTTTTCCGGTCGAGAACCATGGCCTCAGATTTGGAGGTGCTGATTCTCATCCCAGCTGCTTCACACTCGCTGCAAACCGTCCCAGAGCATGTTGCAGGTCCAGGTTTGATGGAGCCATCAGGAACACATCATCTGCAACAGCAGAGATGAGATCCTGTGTTCCCCAAACCGGCCCCTCCGACCCCTGACTGCGCCTAGAAATTCTGTCCATAAAAACAATGAACAGAACCGGTGACAAAGGCAGCCTTGGCGGAGTCCAACACGCACTGGGAACAGGTCTGACTTACTGCCGGCAATGCGAACACAGCTCCTGCTCCGGTCATACAGGGACCGGACAGCCTGAGCAAAGGGCCCCGGACCCCGTACTCCCGCAGCACCCCCTAAAGGGCACCCCGTGGGACACGGTCGAAAGCCTTCTCCAGATCCACAAAGCACATGTGGACTGGTTGGGCAAACTCCCATGTGTTCCATTGTAGAAAAAGATTCAGATGTAGTTATCTGGACTCTCTCTCAGAAAAAACAAAACGTTACAATAGGCCCATCTCAGTTAGTTTCAATGGCCCATTCTCAGACTTGTTTCACAGATTGAGAATGACTCTTGGATGAGAGTTGATATGTTTTGTTTTCTCTAAAACAGAGTACAGATGACTACAATCTTTTTCTACAAGCTGGAGAAGGGTGTACTACGGCTCTGTGAATGGATACAGTCGGACAATTATTTATCTTCAATGCTTCACTAATAACGATACATTCTCAGACATCGGTGACAAAATAGGACGATTATAACTGGCCGCAGCATTCACAATCAGCAAAATGAACGACTTTGGGCCGAGTTAAACAGTGTTGTTTCATATCATTACCGGTACTCTGATTTATTTCCTTTTATGCAGCATGAAGGTATATCTTTGAAGCTCTCTCCGAGCTACATATGCTTTGTTTACACTTTATTTTCTTGCTTCGGATTCAAAGGGCTGTCAGGGTATTAAAGCGCACTGACACAGCCATGCATTGTCTACAGCAGGCGATATAAAAACTTTGCAGTGGCATCGAGGGTTGATTGCCCATGAAGTTCAGTATAGGCCTGCTGTACATATTTGTGAATTGACAGATAGAAGCCCCTTGCCTGAATGTGAATTTATCAACAATAAAAAGTCTCTACCTACAATTTCAGTATAAATAACGTCACAATGGCGGAAGTCAACCATTTAACTGATGAAACCATGGAATATATTGTCAGAAAACTAAAATAATGTTCAGTTGAACCATTTTTTAAACGAAAACATGTGTGGACGAGCGCGTGCACATTTGTGAAAGGCTCTTGAAATTTGGTACAGATTATCCCTACAATAACTAAATAACTTTCTTCTAGTCTGGTCAAATATAGATATTACACTTGAAATTATTGACAAAAATCTGTAAAAACTCAGAACAAAGTTATCTTCAATCAAATCCAATCGATGAAAATGTCTCTTTTAATAGCTGTGTGATTTTGTGTTTATAGCTGTGATGGGATGTTTAAACAATATTTTATTCTAAAACAAGTGGCATCTGTTATTTTTGTCTTAATTTGAGGCACAATAACGGGGGATGTTTTCTGATCACGTATGACTCAATAATTCAAACAGGGCAATAAGGTCGGAATTGTAATTGTAGTATCATTTGTTCAAAGTTTGGAAACACACTAGCTCCAAGAATTTTGTTGAATTGTGATCCTCATCTTGTCAGAAAAATGTGTACCAAATTTCATAATCCTGTCACAAAGCGTGTCTCCGTGCAGGACCTTATCATCTGATCTAAGACTGAGGTACTAAAATACATTCGTTTGAATAGCCATTTGTTTTTTGTCAGTATAAAACAAAATGGCCCAAATCTTGTGGCATCAACCTCAGATTTGTAGGATTTTTACCATAAAAACACAACTAGCATGAACAGTCCTTGGGTGTTTTGGATACCAATGTTCATGTTTTCTTTGAAAATCTTCATAGAGATCATAAAGAGGTAGAATCAGGCAGTTGGAGCAAGTGTTAGCCATGGGAAATGTTTCTGGCAAAAACCCCATAGTGGGTATCACATGACTCCCTGTGGTGAATGCCAGGGTGTCTGCAAATCCTACCAGTCCTCCTTCTGTCAAAAAGATGTACGCTTAGTTCCTAATTGAAAGTGCAATGAGGCTGTTTTCTTACTGTATTAATTAACATTGCTTTATGACCAATAACATGCAAACTCAGAAAAACATGCTCCTCTGATTTAAAAAATAAATAAATTTTTCAATCGTTTTGAAATTAATGTCTTACTTTTACAATCAACATACAATAAAACTAACATTTCTGCAGGCAGTTGATTGAAATCCCATAAAAAAAATTCTCCTACAAGCTTCATCCCCATGATGAGTCAATTATTCATTCATATTTATAGAGACAGTTTTATAATTCACCCATTTGGGTGTGTGATGTTAAATTGGTTTGTGACAAACTTAAGATAATAAAGGCAATCTAATACTCAATCCTGTAAGTAGTCCCACCAGAAGGATATGGCTTGGTTTTCCTCTGCTCTCCTGTTGCTACCCAACCCCCGACCAATTTATTAAAACAGATTGTCCACAAGGTCAGCTGTAAGCTGGTCAGGGTGGTAGCACAGCAGGGGTAAGAATGCCTCTGGGTGCTTCTTTATCTCCTCTAGCACTCCAAGGTGTCCACACATCACAGAACCTAGAAACACAACATTATGTTTATTTGATTCAATAAGTGACACATTCATATGATAGTGAGCCATGCAAGCTAATTTTCAAGTATCAATGGCAGTTGACACAAGAAGAAACAAGTGGCATAATGGTTTGAACATGACTTATGTTTCAATAACACTAATCTTCATCATGCCATGTGCCATGTGAACCATCTTGGACTCTGAGGACCTCAGGGACCAGCCTCCTGCTGGTGCCAGAGTCAGGACTAAAAGCCAATTCATACTTTAAGTCATACTTTAAGAAGTTTGTTCTTGCTCCAGAGCTGCAAGAGCAAGAACAAACTTCTTATGGGTTCAGACAATGAGTAATAATAAAGTAGAGAGATGGCGGGTTCTATTGCCATGGCGGTTGTAGCGGCCATCTTGTGAGTGAAGAAGCAGCAAAATTCTGATGGAAAATTATGTAAAAAAAACAGGGCAATACAAATCCCAGATGAAAGTGTTTAAATTAACATGTACTGGTATATTTGTGAATGCAGACAAAGAATAATTTAATACCTGCAATTAAAAATATGTTTTTCAGGAACAAGCTCCAAGAATTGCAGAACAACATTTCATTACCAGTAGTTTGTTCTTACAGCTCTAGGTAAAAGAAGAAACTACTCCTTATTAAGTATGTATTGGCCTTAAACATGGAGCTCAGGTGTCCTGCCTCTTACTGGTGCCACATTCAGGACTAAACATGGAGCTCACAGGGAGTGTTGATGCCATTACTGCACAAGTATTCCAAAAATGCATAAACTGTTGATTGTTAGTGAAAGAAAAAGATTATTAGAAATATAAAGCTTACAAAATTACCTTAATCTCCTTCAGCCAAAACAGACCTTTCTATTCAACTAAATATGACTTAAAAGTGGAATTACACTGCCAATAGCAAGAACAAATATTCAAGGTGCTTTGAATCTAGCCACATGTTTGTGAAATTATTTGCATAAAGATTTTAATCAAATAAATATAAATAATTTTAAAAAGGTAATTCAAAAAATATTTTAATTAAATATACTGCATTGGGGAGTTCCAGTTTTGACTTCAGGCAAGAGACACGCACTCGCTCCAATACAGCCAAAATTCGCCTTAAAAATCCCTGTTTCACCCACATAATACCAAGAAACGAGGAGCTAGAGATAAGCAAACACGGAAAACACAAGACAGGTAACTCTACGGGAGCTAAGCCATCAAAGCTGATGGACCGTGGAGATGGGGTTTGTGGGGAAATGGGAAAATATATACAGAAGGTGGCGGAGGAGAGTACTGGTCTGGGGATGTAGTGTATCCAATTCTTCCAGGAGCAGGCGGGTACATGTTCGGTGGCCTCCTTTTTTATATCTTATATACGATCAGTGCATGTTCTTGGCATGAACCCTTTTGTGTGTCTTTTTACGTTTTAATCTGTCACGTGTTTCTGTGGTCTTGTGTTTGTTTGTTTGTTGTTTTCGGCCAGAGATTTTTATAGCATTAGTAAATTAACAGGAGCGAAATCAATGCAATCAACCCAATGGCGAGTAGCAAGCATCCTTTAACGATAACGAAAACTGAACCCAATTAAATGATTAAAAATATTAACAAAAATGAGAATAGATGCAGTAGCTACAAGAAACACATTTAAGCGATATTGAACATCAAAAACTAACCAAATTTTGTTATACCATTTTTTACTATTCATGATACAGGGGCAAACACAGGAGGGGAGTTGCAATACTGATTTCAAACCAAATAGCTTTTTAACAATGTTTTGAATGTAAAGACAAAGACGGAAGATATGTACTGGGTAAAGGAACTATTAATGGGAAGGTTTTTACTCTGTTGACTGTACATCCTCCACCAGCGGTAGCACCTTCTTCACTAATATTATAGACCTAATTGCAAACCACCCTGAGGGAACCCTGATCTGTGCCGGCGACTGGAATCTTCATATTCCACCTACATTAGACGTGTCAAATTCACTGGCGGCATGGGAGGAGCAATAAATAACAAATTCCATAAATGAATGAAGAATATATGATTGATTGACATCTGGAGGGAGATGAATCCTAGGGCATGCCAATATATCAATTTTTCTAATCCACATACTTCAGAATACACTACCTCGGGGATGCTGCTAAATCAGTTTTGAGTGGAAGAATTGAAGCCATTGCCTCAGCAAAAAAGAAACAAAGGGAGAAAAAGGTAAAAGATTTGAAAGAAAAACAAAAATGTATGGGGTAAATCACACCAAGAAGGAGAATCCTAAAGGAAATTAAAAGATAAGAGGAGAAATGAATGATCAGACCTCACTGGAAATAGTTAAGAAAATGCTCTTTACCAAACAAAGGTATTACGAGAGTGGATCAACATTTTCTAAGTTGTTATCCTGGAAACTTACAAAACAAGCTGAAAGAACAAAAAAAATTGAATTCGAGACAGGCAGAATAATGTAATTTTAACCGAACAAGACCAAAGTCAATCATCATTTGAGTCCTTCAATAAACTTGTTTTTCTAAAATCTCAGGAGATAAAGAGAAATATCAAAATCGATTTTGGGACACCCGTAATATGCCTTAAAAATAAAAATTAGGAGCTGAAATAACAGTGTTGGAAATATTGTAGAAAAAGATTCAGTTGTAGTCATCTGGACTCTGTTTTAGAAAAAACAAAACGTTTCAACTCTCATCCAAGAGTCATTCTCAATCAGAGAAACAAGTCTGAGAACTCTTGTTTATATCCTACTCTGTGAGAGCCCTGCCCACAGGGCGGGACCTCCTGCTAATGGCCCATTGAAACTGGGATGGGCCTATTGTTCTATTGTTCCCTGCCTCACCTTGAGTGCCTGTTTAGCATCCGAATGCCCCGGGCGTCTCCAGGGTTTCAGCAGACCATTATAAACAACGGGAAGGTTGAATCTTAAACCTCCATTACGATTTAAGGAAGGATTCTCTTTTTTAACAAAGATTGCGAGTTGAGTTGATTGAGAGTTGAAACGTTTTGTTTTTTTTCTAAAACAGAGTCCAGATGACTACAACTGAATCTTTTTCTACAATGGAACACTCCTGGACGAATGAGGGATTACACCGACAGTGTTGGAAATACACAGTACAATCAAGAGACTAAAGAAAATAAATCTCCGAGTGATGGGTTCACCTCAGAGCGAACAAGAAACACTCCGAGTTGGAAGGAAGCCATCATATCTCTAATGCCTAAAGAAGGGAAGGGAGTCGATTGTGCCTTCCAAATTTAATCCACAATTATCGGTCAGGATTTATTAATAGACGACAAACAAGTTAACATAAGATGATCTTATAACCATATACAAAAACAGCAGAACAAAGCAGTTGGGACGCTGAGAAAGCCTTTGATTCTGTTATTTATTTAAAGTGCTGACCAAATTTCAAATCGACGACCTAATTATAAAAAAATATCAGGGTCTTACTTGAGTCATATATTGTACAGTGTAACAGTCTTACTTTAGGCATATACTGTTAAGTTAGTTTATTTGTTTGAGAAAGGCACAGTGCACAATATACATTAACCTTATGAGGCGATGCATCGTACCAGGTTGTAGCTCAAGTGCTAATTTCCACCTGTCGTCCCTGGGCAGGCTGATGTCACTCGGTCCCACTGAGGGGAGGAGCCTATTGTACTTATTTTTAGTGGTAGGGAAAACCAGAGTAACTGGAGGAAACCTACGCAGATACGGAGAGAACATGCAAATTCCACACAGACCCAGCACCTTCTTGCTGGGAAGCAAGAGTGCTGACCGCTGTGCTTTACAGTGTAATGGAGCGTTCACACTGCGGCGTCAAACATCCAGTTTACATTCAAAGTCTAAGTGGATGAGCGCCCAGCGTTTTTGCGGCGCGCTTTGACCGTGTATACAGTTTACACAGTGTACACACAGTGTCATATATTGTACAGTGTAAGTCTTATTTGAGTCATTTTGTACAGTGTAAGAGTACAGTGGCTTCTTCACATATGATTTATTTTGTCCAATTTTGAGTTCATCCTTTAAAAATAACCAGACAACTCTGATGTTTTTTATTTGTAGTTGATAACAACGTTTGGCTCAGGTGGTTGGGTAAAAATAAAGGTCTTGAATCTTTAGGGCGAGACACAGCAAGGGAATAGGAAAAAAACTGAACATAAATAATAAATAAATAATAAGTTTGAACATATCCATTTGAATCTTCTTCTGTACTTCACTCAAATGAATGTAAGAAAAAAAATAGTTTGAATAGTGAAAAGTTTTTCATCACGTAATGTTTTCATATTAATAAGGCATTTTGTGTAAAAGTAGCCAAAATGGCACATATTTGGGACATATAAACCTGAGAATTGGATGGAGTTAGGTTTACATTTCTAGCTTCATTTTGTTGGCATAGCGGATGCAAAAAAATTCTTATTTAATATTTGAATAAAATCGATCTTACCAAAATTTGCAAAAGCGTAAACATAAAATTGGCCAAATTTTAAGTTAATTAGATATGAACAAATCTTTCCGTACAATCCATCAAGATATTGTTAAGTACATCATTGTACTTTAAGGGCTGATCTTTATGTCTCTGTGGGAGAAAAATGAATTTGGAAAGAACTGAAGTGACAATGTCCCAGACAAATCTATGGATGCAAATGGATTCAATGAAATATTAAAACATCTGTAAAAGCAAACTCATCAGTAAACAAACAAACAGCATTTGGCCTGTTGTGTCTTTGCGCTGGTGTGTGTCACGCTTTGCTGTGAAAGGCTCTAATCTTTAAACTACTCATCAGCTCTTCTCTCGTTGCTCTCGGTTTAACACATACATCTGACTCAAGTGCTAGTTTGACATTTTATAACAGCGCCGAGACTAACAATGTTCTCGCTTTCCAAAATGTCTGCCTGTCTCTCTCTCTCTCTGTGTGAGGAGCCTCTGAAGTGGCCGAGGTATTTTTAGTGTCGTGCTGCAGCTTGCCTTTGACTGTGTGTGTGACTGTGTGAGTGTGTGCGTGCGTGCGTGTGTGGGGGTTTGTGTGTGCGTGTGTGTGCGTGTGTGTGCGTGTGTGTGTGTGTGTGTGTGCGTACGTGTGTGTGAGAAGGGGGGAGGGGGCTTTTGTGCGGCATACAAAGCTAACACACCAAGACGAGGACAACGACGCCATCTTGGATCTCTAAGCCAGAGCGGATCGAGCAGCAGCAGCAGGATGTGAGCCGGGGAGGAAGGAGAAGCAGGCGAGGGGGGTTGGGGATTTTTGGGGAAGGGGCAGAAGGTGAATATTCATGTTTGAAAAATCTATAGAAAAAAGAAAGACAAGAGGGGGTTGAGAGGTGGGGCAAGCGGATTGGTAGGTTCACACACACGCCTCCGGTGATGTCAACGCCTAGATAGCCAATCACTGCGGAGGAATTTGGTTTGAAAAATGCACAAAAAATGAAAGGATAGAGAAGGGAGGAGGGGTACAAAAAAAAGTGTGTGTTTTTGGTCTTGTGTGGTGAAGTGTGAATATTTGGTCCTCAGATCTGGTTTAAGTCCAGCTTCGATCCAGTTTTCGCAGATTGGAAGCCAAAGTGGGTCTGCTGCTGTGTCGACATGGTAACGGGAGCTGCACACATAAGGCTGGTTACCGAGGCAACAGCTTATAGGCGGGTGACAGCATGGTTTGTGATGTGGTGCGACTGGTGGACACAAGAGGTACTGCACAAGACAAGGAAAATGAAACCAAATAAAAATATTACATAAAACCGTGTGTTTTGTTATAATAGAGTGGGTTTTTTAATTGAGAGTTTGGTTAATCTAAAGCTCTGGGTGGAGAAAAAACAGGATTTTCACAAACCTGGTTTGGTTTTGTCAAATCTCCAATTTCAGAATGAGCTTACCTTTGTGCATGTTTTTGGTTTCATGTGAGCATGACGAGTAATTACATACATATTAATCGATCACAGACAAGTAATCATTTAAAAATGTTAGGATTTCTGGCCAAAGGACACTTATATATTAATACATTCTAAAATCTCTGCAGTTTAATAAAACTGAGCTGGAAACAGGTCATAATTCTGAAGTAGAATTTGTTTTGTGGCAGTTTCTTGGGTTGGTGAGGTGGGCATTGACCAAGGGGCGGTAAGAGGAGTCAGATGCACTGGGCAACACAATGCACCTTCCAGATGTCACGCTTCCACAGCCCCCTCATGCAGCCTTCAGCCTCTCCTTCCTATAGTCTATAATCTGGACTGCTCCCACAGTCTTTAGAAAAAAAAGGCATTAATTTACAGCACAATCAACACATTTTACCTCAGACAGGCACAGCACCTTTCCCTCATAATATCACGATACAAGTTACTTAAAAGTGAGACTAAAGGCCATGGAGGCTCTTTTCCGCCACTCTCAAAATGCTAATTTGTTGACCTGGTTAATAATTACTGGGCCTAGCCACATACAACAAAAACTGACTAAAGTTCAAAAAGTTCAAAGTCTTTTTTCCCCAAAAAGCTTCAATAGTTCCATTATTCAACCCCAAAGATGTGATTGTTTTCAGTTGAAAGGACTTTAAGACATGAGAAAAAATTAAAGCTTTATACAGTTAATCCCAAACAAATAATGAGAATTCAATTCAATTCAATTTATTTTTGTAACGCCCAAAATCACAACAGTAGTTGCCTCGAGGGGCTACAGTGGAAAACAAAATAAACAGTGTTCATAAGGACTTGGTAATGTCCCAGCGTCCTGTGTCCTTAGACAGATGTCCCAAGCTCCCCTGTCCTTAGACCCTCCTTCTCGGCCAGGAAAAACTACCAAACCTCTTTGGGAAAAAGTAGAAACCTGTAGGAGTTCCACAGTGAAGGAGAGATCCGACTCCCTCGGACGGACAGGCGGACGCACCTCAATTTGCAGATACACGGTGGAGCTGGACCCACTCAGGAGGAGAACCAATTCTTCGAGGCCGATGAAGAACCGTTCATATGGAGTAGAGACCATTTCTCCAGGCAGCTGAGGAGCATCTGGATCCACAGGTCGTCGATATGCCTGCTCCACTCCCGTCGGGGAAGTGGAAGAAAAAGAAGGAAAAGCGATGAACATTTGTTGATCATAAATTTGAAAATTTCTTTCTAACACAAAGAATCTCCCATGGAGGCTCCACCATAGACATGCATAGACCATGTTGCTCTGGAGTTACATTCTTTCACATGCAAATGAATGGTGGAGCCAAACCCCATATTAAAGTATATAACATGTTTATTTCCTGATATTTATTAAAGTAATCTGGTCCTGTAAAAGAGGAAGACCAACATCAGAAATCTACTCAATCAGTTAGCCATTAGCTCAGATGTCTCAGATATGTTAGCATTTACATGCTAATTAATATCTCAAATAAAACACCAAAAGGCTTACACACATATCAGTGACTTTTGCCCTAGGGATGCTTGATAGGTTGAGACTGATAATTAGTGCGGGTTAATGCTAATGACCGAGGTGGCTCTACGTCTGCTCATTTATATGTCTATTCTGATCTTTTGTCAAGGCCCGCCCATAACTGTTGAATGCAACCAACTAGTGTGAAACTTGCGCTCTATATTTTACAGTGTTACCAATCTGTCCTGTGTCAAAGTTTCCAGCCTGGCTTCCTCTGTGGACCTCTGAAGATGGAGGAAGCAGTTTGGACATAGTCAGGCTGTTTTGGGGCTTTAGCTCAGCTCAGATAAACTGCTTATCAGCCGACTGCAGATATATACAGGAGTCATAGTTTTTATACACAATATTTTTTATACTGTGTTTTAGATTTCCCTTATCTAAATAAATTACAGTCACTAATATGTCCTTTAAAGGTGCACAGTGTAACATTTTTGGTGTGCGGTCCACAACCTGCTTGTTTCCATGGAGCTATCATTGCTTTGCCTGCAATTTCACAAAGTAAAGCATTAATTAAATCTTGCATTTATTCAACCACATGTTTTTATTGCTTAAAAACACATTGAGTACCACTACGAAACAATGGAAGTCCCACTGTTAATTACCACAGTAAGTACTATTACAAGTACCTTCTAAGTACCACAGTAATTAATGATATTTACCAGTATGTTATGGGAAAAAATTCTGTTTGTATTTTTATTGTGGAAAAGTAGTTTTAAATGTGAAAAATGTTCAAGCCTTTTACTATTCTGATATTAATAAAAAAAGATGAATGTGTCGCTACAGTTAATTTTGTGTTTTTTTATGAACACGTTATATATAAGATATATAATAATAATAATAATTACATTTAATAACAGAAGTCTTTTACTGTTGCCACTTTCTATTACTATACTGTACCTACCAATATGTACACCTGTACTACTAAAAGTACCTCTTAAAGTACCAATACATGTACCACTAAGTATGGTTAAAGGTACCACTTTAAGCACTACTCAGTATCACTGTAAGTATAACTGTAATTATTGATATAAGTATAAGTGCACCACTTATTTAACTTGTTTTTCAGATCTGGGTCCTTTTCAGTACAAGGCATCTGTGTAGAGATCTCAGCTGAGTTTTTTTGTTTGTTTTTGGTAGGTTTGGAGAACTATCCCAGAATGTTTTATTTGACTGGAAGTCAGTGGGTTACAGCTTTATTTTTATGTTTAACATGCCCAGCCTTTTATCAGATGGTGGAGTCTGAGGGTCCACCTCAACAGGTTAAGCATGTGTTCATGATTGCTTTATATTTTGTCAATGATTAGAAAATGACTATTAAACATTTATAAATGCTTTGTAGATTCCTTTTTTGTAGTTTAAAAAATGTGTCAATGCTTAATAAAAATGTTTAAATGCCATATTATAACGTGTTACAGCTAAAGCTGGTCATATATATACACTGAATGAAAGAAAAGTAAGGGTTTGACTGTGGACATGATGGAGACTATAATCCTGAACTGTTGCTAATGGTGCTAATGGTTCCTCTCACACTGCTCTGGTGACGTCCCTGAACATTTCCTATGTTTAGGGCCTGATATTCCTGAGCTGGTTCGTCTGCAGACGAGACAAGACGAGGCCTGAACCTTGTTTCCTCTGCAAACAAGATGAGGCCTGGACCTTTATATTTTGTCAATAAAAATTATTATTAAACATTTATAAATGCTTTGTAGATTCCTGGTGCCTCTGCAGACAAGGCTTGGCACTGGTACTTGTGCAGAAGAGGACTGGACCTGGTTCTTCTACAAACAAGGCCTGGATCTCGTTCCTCTGCAGTCGAAACGAGGTCTGGACCTTGTTCCTCTGCAGACGAGACCTGGATCTGGTTCCTCTGCAGACGAGGCCTGGACCTGGTTCCTATTCAGACGAGACGAGGCCTGGACCTTGTTCCTGTGCAGACGAGGCCTGAACCTGCTCCCTCCGCTAACGAGACCTGGACCTGGTTCTTCTGCAGACGAGGCCTGGACCTGGTTCCTCTGCAGATGAGATGGGGCCTGGACCTAATTCCTTGGCAGATGAGACAGTGCCTGGACCTGGTTCCTCTGCAGACAAGACAGGGCCTGAACCTGGTTCCTCTGCAGACGTGTCAGGGCCTGGACTTGGTTCCTCTGCAGATGGGATGAGGCCTGGACCTGTCAGCGCATGTCCAAATCTACAGAAAAACAGGAACAGAGCGACATGTTCAGACTCAACAAGGATACATCCTCATTCTTCACTCACTCACAAAACAACCAGGACTAAACAAGAACTAAACCAGGACTGAAGCAGGACTGAGGCAGGACTGAACCTGAACAAAATCAGGACTGAACCAGGATTATAACCAGGACAAAACCAGGAGTGAACCTTGACTGAACCAGGACTGAACCAGGACTAAACCAGGACAGAACCAGGACTAAACCAGGACTGAACCAGGACTAAACCAGGACTAAACCAGTACCAACCAAGGACAAAACCAGAACTAACCAAGGACTAACCCAGGACTGAATCAGAGCTAAGAAAACACTATCATGGGACTGAACTAGGACCAATCTAGAGCTAACCCAAGGCTAGTCCTAACCCAAGCTAAAAGAGGACTAAACTAGTGTTGAACTAGACTGAACTCAGGACTGAATCAAGACTCAAACAATCAGGACTGAAACAGGTCTTAAACCAAGACTATTTCTGGTCTGGCCAAGGTCCCTGAAGAAAGACAAACCCAGAAGAAAGCCTAAAACTAATCCAAAACTGAACCAAGTCAAATCAAGGACTAAACGACAACAAAAACACAACTAATGCAGTGTCCTCTCATTTATTCTTTAAAGTTACTCTATGTAACCTTTCCTGTGTCTGCCTCTTGCCGGTCTCCATGAGGCCAAGTTACAGGTCAGCTCTGTGGAGAGACAACCTCTCAGAATTCACAAACTAGGAATGAGAAAACACTGTAATTGAATAATTATAGATATGTTTTAAGCTATACTGTGGAAAGCAATAAAATCTCCATGGAGACCAGTAGGAGACAGATCCCATGCCAGAAAAGTTAACAGGCAGCAGTGTCGTTTGAATAGTTTTGAATCCCATCTCAAACAATTGACCTCATGTCCTCCCTTCTCTCTCATCCCCATTTAACGCTAAACTATCCTGTCTAATAAAGCCTATGAGCCAAAAAATCCCAAAGAATAGAATTTGCAGGCTTGAAAAGCTATGAAAGCTAAAAATCAGTACACAATTAAAATGTTTACTGTAACATTCAGTGGCTGAAATTCAGAATAGAAAAACGTTTATGTTTTTTCAGAATTAAAAATCTCCAAGTGAGAAATTTTGGCATTTCAAATTAAAAAGAATTATCTGCCATAAACAACTGTTGACACCTCAACCTCTTTCACTTGGACAGAATAGGAAGGATTTCCTATTACGTTTCACATCTGTGCTCTTATAATGTTTTAAGTATCATTTTAAGTAAAATTATACTATTCTGGAAGTTAGTAAAAAGAGACGAGAGGACCGGTTCAGTCTCTGCTTTATTCACTACCAAAAGACTGAATGTGTAACAACAGTTAACATACATTTCAACCACAACATCCGCCAAAACACCTCAACTTCCACCTTAGTCACTTCACAATAAAATATGTTTTGTGTGTGAGACATAACAGGATTGCCATACTATTTAGTTAAATGGGAATGCAAAAACGTACCCTTTAAACTTGATTTAAACTTCTTTAAAGCTTTAACAGTTCATTCTAACTTCTTAAACCTTTTAAAACTTTTGCTATGATTCAGCTCCTTTCAAATGTTTTAACTAGAACTTTTCACAACTTAAACTAATTGTGTGAGCAGATATATAAAAAGATTCTATTGCAGGGGTCTCCAAACTCCACAAACTCACTATTGTCACTTATAAGGCATGGCTTTGGACTTGCACATTGAAGCTTGGGGTTCAAACCCTGGTCAGAACAGTCTTTTGACTTTCACAGGTTTTAAAATTCAGCATGCTGTGTTCTTCACAGCTGACACCAGTTAAACTTGATTATGTGAGCAGAGAAACCAACTTGAAACTAACACTTTCAACAATTAGATATTGTTCTTGTCCTTTAAACATGCTCTTGTACCTTTAATTTGGCATCTCATCTTTAGAACATTAAAAACAATACGTGGCAACTTCGAGAGTTCTAGGACTTGTTTCACAGATTGAGAATGACTCTTGGATGAGAGTCGAAACGTTTTGTTTTTTCTAAAACAGAGTCCAGATGACTACAACTGAATCTTTTTCTACGATGGAACACTCCTGGGCGAATGAGGGATTACACCGACATATGACGTAAAACAGATCGCGACTTCCGGTAATGGTGGTGCACTGAGTGGACGCACCTCACACCGCTGCTGCAAAACTTGGTTTTAAAAACATAATTTGACCCAACTAATCCCAAAGAAGAAGGACGAGAGATGACCAAACAAGGAAGACACAAGTCCGGTAACATTACGGGACCAAAACAAAAGCTTATGGCTCATGGTCCCATTGGAAAACAGCCCGCATCACAAGCTGACGAGGCTAAGGAGGCTAATGAGGCTAAAATTGCTAGCAAACCTGACTCGGAGAGCCGCAGTCCCTCCCCACCAGAGACGCGGGGCCCTGGGCCAATAAAGACCAGCATCTGATAAACCACGAGGCCTGATTATGAGGTTTCTTAATGATCGTGTAAAGGAAAGCGTCCTGAAGGCTGCAAGGGTTAAAGGAGACCTCCAGTACAAAGGCAAGCGTGTCTTCTTTGCTCCAGATATTCCATACCAGGTTCGTCAACAACGGCAAATGTTCGCACCACATCTGTGAGGAGCTCAGGAAGAGAAAACGGAGACATGGATAATCTTTCCCTGCGCCTCTTCTGGTGACTATTGAAGGTAAAAAACACGTGCTCAGAACACCAGGAGAAGCAGAGGTGCTCCTAAAGAAGACACAAAACACAGAAAACTAAACACGAGAGATGGAGCCACCAATGTGGAGCATGTGAGTATGGGTTGTGGTCACATTGTGTAAATATGAAGTGACTGATGATAGTGACATGATGTATTTGTTTTTAACATCGGACTTTGTGCTCCATGTTGGCTGTCTGCTTTAGTTTATAAACATTGTGTTTAAGTACATCTACTCATCGATGTGCCAAATGTGGGGGATTGGATTTGTGGGAAATTGGGTAAATCATGCAGAGTGTAGCAGGGAGGAGTGGTGAGCTAACGAGGACAAATATCCAGTTCCTTCCGAGGATTGGTGTCAGAAGTGCCTGAGGAGTTTTTTTTTTTTAATCAAGTTTTGGGTTTGATGCCTGTTTCTAGCATGAAGCATTTTGCTTCCTATATTATCCTTTCAGCTGTTCTGTGTTCCTATGGTTCTTGTGTATGTTTGTTGACCAGAGAGATTAAAAACATTCAAGAGTTATCAACGGTACGATCAATACAATCAACCCAATGGCATCGGAAGTGTTACAAGTAGCATCCTTCAATGTGAATGGCATACTGAACCCAATCAAACAAACCAAAGTTTTAACAAAAATTGAAAAAGAAAGAATAAACATTATATATATATATATATATATATATATATATATATATATATATATATATATATATATATATATATATATATATATATATATATGACACTGAACATCAAAAACTAGTGAAATTCTGTTATAAAAAATCCTATTTTTCCTCATACAAAGGCAAATATAGGAGGGGAGTTGTAATATTGATTTCAAACCGAATGGCTTTTGAACAGAGTTATGAATGTAATGATAAAGAAGGCAGATATGTACTGGTTAAAGGGAATATTAATGGAAATGGTTTTCACTCTTTTAATTGTTTTATTGTAAACCACTCTGAGGGAACACTAATCTGTGGCGGCGATTGGAATCTTCGCATTCAGCCTACATCAGACGTGCCGAACTCAAGGGGCACTGGAGGAACAGTGAATAATATATATATATAGAATATAGGATTGACATATATAGGGAGATGAATCCTAGGGCATGCCAGTATACCCATTTTTCAAATCCTCATACAATCTATTCCAGAATAGACTACTTCTTTTTCTCAATAAAGACAGATCTAAAACCATTGAAGCAGACATGGGCAAAATTGACCTAAGTGATCAGGCTTCTATCTACATTTCTGTAGATTTGGAGGAAAGATGAAAAAACACACTGTGGAGGTTCAATTCCAGACTGCTGAATGACCCTTTGTTTAAGGAAAAAATGTCCAACAACATTTAAGACTTATCTGGAAGAAAATTATACTGAGGAAATTTCTCCGCCCATCCTTAGGGATGCTTCCAAAGCAGTCTTAAGAGGACAAAGTACATCCATAGCTTCCAAAAAAAAAGAAACAAAGGCAGAAAAAGCTAAATGAACTGCAAGAAAAATCTTTACCAAACAAAGCTAATTTTCTAAATTACTATCTTGGAAACTTAAAAAACAAGCTGAAAGAACAATTTTTTAAATACGGGACAGGCAAAGTGGTGTAATCTTAACCAAACAAGACCAAATTCAATCAGTATTTGAATCCCTCAATAAAAAAACATTTTCAAAAATTCCACATGATAAAGAAGATGATATAGATTCCTTTCTGGATGCCCTCAATTTGCCTGTTATGATGGAATAAAAAATTAGGAGCTGAAATAACAGTTTTGGAAATGCAAGGCGCAATCATAAGATTAAATAACAATATATTGCTTTAAAAGACACATTTACTCCTTTCCTTTTGGCAGACCCTCAGACCCCTTCTAGTGGGAAAGAAGCCATTATATCCTTGATACCAGAAGAGGGGAAAGACCGATTGGATTGTGTTTCATATAGAACCATTTCTATTCTGAATGTGGATTGTATATACACCTCAATTACATCCAAAAGAATGGAACAAGTTCTCCCGAATTGAATCCACAATGATCAAACTTTCATTACCAAACGACAAACACAAGACAACATAAGACGATCCTTACACATAATGAGTCACAACAAAACAAAGTCCTAATAATAAGTTTGGACACTGAGAAGGCCATATCTATTTAAAGTGCTAAACAAATTTCAAATCTACAATTTAATCATTAAAAAAAATAGGGGCTCTAGACGATGGTCCAACATCAAGAATTAAAATCAGTGGTTATCTGACAGATCCACTGACTAGAAAGGGGGGGTAGGCAGGGCTGGGCCTGGTCTCCCCTCCTATTTACTTTGTATTTGCAACCATTGGCCCAATTTATTAGACAATCAAAAACAATTCATGGTGCTATAATTGATGGGATAGAATATAAAGTTGCCTGCTATGCAGATGATGTTCTATTGTATTCGACCAAACCAGAAATTTCCATACCTAATGTGATGCATTTTCCTCAAGAAGTTGGTCCAATGTCTGGATACAAATTAAATGACTGAGAAACTGAAATTCTCTCTTACTGGAAACCCCCTCTCACCTTTTAAAAAGACTTACCCATTTAAATGGCAAACGCCCTTAGATATTTACTCCCCAGATTTCAATCCTCAACTGGCTGTTTGATGAGTGGAATAAAGCAATCTCAAAATTTGTGTGGCAAGGCAGGAAACCCGAATCCGATTCAAAACGCTGCAACTACCTTGTCTGAGTAATTTGATCAATTCTCTCTGGTCATGTTATGTTTGTTTTTGTGTTTTATTATGAAAAACTTTAAAGAAAAAAAAAAAAGACTAGCTAGAAACGATTTGCCAGATACGATTTGTCCCTCTGCCCATTTTGCTCTAAAAACTTCCACTTCTGCCACAAATTCCCAAAAAAGACAAACAGGCGACCGAAGACAAGAATCTTTTGACATAAAAACAATCCAACCTGACAGATTGTAACACTCACAACAGCCTCCCAGCAGGCTAATGCTAGCGTGGCGGGTACTCCACCACCAGCCTCAGAAGACAGAGAGACAAAACGATTGAGCGGGAGGTGGAGAAGCTGATCATATTGCAGCAAGAGATGGCGTCAATGAGTGCTGATATAAAGGTGGTGAACGATCAACTTTTCAATAAGACAGAGCAGGACATGATTATCCAGAAAGCACACCATGGTGGAGTGGACAGACGTGTAGCCAACGCGGAGCAGCGCTTCTCAGATAATGCGGATGAGCTGAGAGAGCTGAGGTGAGAAAACTGCGGGCAGAGAACAAGGCTATGAAGAGCAAGCTTCTGAATTTGGAGTCCGTGGTTCCAGATCATGTATCCCCAGTCCACCACGTGGCCTGATAATGTGGTTCGTAAATCATAGAGATAAGGAGCGTGTTCTGGGGGCTGCAAGGCTCAAGGGAGACATCTACTACAACGGCAAGAGGGTGTACTTCACTCAGGACTGTGCCTCATACAGACCCATTTCTATTCTGAATGTGGACTATCGTATCTACACCTCAATTATGTCCAAAAGAATGGAACAAATACCCCCAATCTTAATCCACAATGATCAGACAGGGTTTATTACCAAACAACAAACACAAGACAACATAAGACGGTCGTTACACATACAAAAACATCAAAACAAAGCTGTCTGGATGCTGAAAGCTTTTGATTCGGTTTGCTGGCAATATCTATTTAAAGGGCTAAACAAATTTCAAATTGATGATCTAATTATAAAAAATATTGGGGCTCTTTACAATGGTCCAACATCAAGAATTTAAATCAATGGCAATCTGACAGATCCACTGACTCTGGAAAGGGGGGTGAGGCAGGGTTGTGCCTGGTCCCCCCTCTTGTTTGCTTTGTATTTGGAACCATTAGCTCAATTTATTAGACATTCAAAAACAATTAATGCTGTTACAATTGATGGGACGGAACATAAAATTGCCTGCTATGCAGATGTTCTATTGTATTTGACCAAACCAGAAATTTCCATACTCAGTGTGATGACCGCAATTTCTTTGAAAACTGCGGTCATAAAGCCTCTCCTAAAGAAGAGCAGTCTTGATGCTGCAGTACTGAGTCATTACCGGCCCATCTCTAATCTGCCATTTTGGGGCAAAGTCCTTGAAAAGGTTGTTTACCAACAGCTCACTGATTTCCTCTTAATAAACAACTCATTTGATGTTTTCCAGTCAGGTTTTAGACCTCATCACAGCACTGAGACTGCTCTTGTCAAGGTGACAAATGACATCCACCTGAACACTGACGCGGGCAAAGCCTCAGTCTTAATTCTGTTAGATCTGAGTGCTGCTTTTGACACTGTCGATCATGGGATACTTTTACAGAAACTAGAGGACTGGGTGGGCATCACTGGCACTGTCCTAAACTGGTTAAAGTCCAATCTGGAAGACAGGAAGTTCTTTGTCGAAATTGGTAACTGTGTCTCAGACCAGAATGCCCCTGACCTGTGGGGTGCCCCAAGGGTCAATCCTGGGACCCCTTTTGTTCAACCTCTACATGCTGCCCTTAGGTCAGTTGATACGCAGCGAGAATGTGTCCTATCACAATTATGCAGACGACACTCAAATCTATGTTTCACTGACGGCAGGTGAATATGGACCAGTGCATTCACTCTGCCACTGCATCCAACAGATCAGTGTGTGGATGCAAAACAACTTTCTCCAGCTGAACTCAGACAAGACTGCGTTTCAGTTTTATGTAGCTAAAATCTGGAACAGTCTTCCTGAGGATGTGAGACAGGCCGCTACTCTGGCAATGTTCAAATCTAAACTAAAAACTGTTTTTGTTTGGCTGTGCATATGACTGAAATGCTTTTCTTTGCACTCTTCTCTTTTATGTCTTGAACTATTATTTTGTGATTTCTGCCATGTCTTTGTGATTTTAATGCATTTTTTCCTGTTGTGTGAAGCACTTTGAATTGCCTTGTGTATGAATTGTGCTCTACAAATAAACTTGCCTTGCCTTGCCTTGCTGCATTTTCTTCAAGAAGTTGGTCCAGTGTATGGGTACAAATTCTCTCTTTCTGGCATCCCCTTCTGACCTTTAAAAAGACTTACCCATTTAAATGGCAAACGGGATCTTGAAAAGTTGAATTATAACCCATACTTAAGTCTAAGTCAAAGGATTGAAACTATAATAACAATAACAATCTGTGGGCAAAGTGGGACATTTATTTGGATTCATTTGTGTTTGTTTTTTATTTTCATAAAGTTGAAAAATAAAATAAATCTTTATTTAAAAAGAAGAAATTAAAACATCTGGGGGGCCGGATGCATGTTTTGCATTGTCAATGAATGAAACTTGTTTCGGCGCTAAGGTGCAACATAAAATACTGAGCAATAATAAAAACAACATATATGAAACATATATGAAATCAAAAGGGCATGCATTAGGAAACAATTAAAATTTTACTATAGGATAAGATAAAAATAGACTTACTATGTACACAAGAATTTATAGTTACATTTACAGGTGTAGTGCAGAAAGTGATTGATTAAATTGTGGTTAAAATGAAAGGGGTTTAAGAAGTGTTCATGAGTCCAACGGCAGAGGGAAAGAAACTATTCTTGTGGAGGGAGTTTCTGGTCTGGATGGACCGTAGCCTCCGGCCTGAGGGGAGTGGTTCAAATAGTCCGTGTCCAGGGTGAGAAGGGTCAGCTGTGATCCGACCTGCTCGTCCCAGAGCCCTGGAGACGTACACGTCCTGCAGAGCTGGAAGTCTGCAGCCGATCAGCTTCTCAGCAGAATGCACAATGCTCTGTAGTGTCTGTTTATCCCTGGCTGTGGCTCCAGCGTACCACACGGTGATGGAGGAGTTGTGGATGGACACAAAGATGGCTGTGTAAAACTATACCATCATCTGCACTGGCAGCTTGGCTTTCCTCAGCTGCCGCAGGAAGTGAAGAAAGTACACAGCCCTGTAGAAATCCGCGCTGATAGTCCGAGTGTCTGAGACATTCTTCCCCAGCCGCACGCACTTCCTCCGATCCGTCAGGAAGTCAGTGACCCACCTGCAGGTGGAGTCAGGCACGTTGAGCTGGGAGAGCTTGTCCTGGAGCAGAGCCGGGAGGATGGTGTTGAACGCAGAGCTGAAGTCCACAAACAGGATCCTGGCATAAGTTCCCGGGGAGTCCAGATGCTGCAGGATGAAGTGGAGTGCCAGGTTGATGGCGTCGTCTACAGGATCTGTAGGCCAACTGCAGGGGGTCCAGCAGGGAGGAGGTGAAGGACTTGAGGCGTTCAAATGACTTCATGACTACAGACGTCAGCGACACAGGCCTGTAGTCATTAAGTCTAGATTTTCCGCTCTCTCTCTCTCTCTCTATCCCTCTCTTTTATTTATATATATATATATATATATATATATATATATATATATATATATAATAATATATATAATATATATATTATATAATTCCCTTCTCACCCTCCACGGGTGGTCTCATCCCTTTTTTCTAAGCTCGAGGCCTGGGAGCTTGAGGGTTCCGTGCAGTATCCATGCTGTTCCTAGTACTGCACTTTTCTGGATTGAGATGTCTGATGTTTTTCCACGGATCTGTTGATCTGTTGACCACGGATCTACTCCTCCAGTTTGGGGGTCACTGCCCCGAGTGCTCCGATGACCACGGGCACAACTTTCGCCTTCACCTTCCACGCCTTCTCCAGCTCCTCTCTGAGCCCTTGGTATTGTCCCAGTTTCTCGTTTTCCTTTTTCCTGATGTTGCCATCACTTGGTATCGGCCACGTCAACCACAACGGCTCTCCTCTGCTGTTTATCCACCACCACAATGTCTGGTTGGTTTGCCATTACCATTCTGTCAGTCTGTATCTGGAAGTCCCACAGGATCTTGACTCGGTCATTCTCTGCCACCTTTGGGGGTGTTACTCACGTTGACCTTGGGGTTTTCAGTCCATACTCCGCACAGATGTTGCTGTACACTATGCCAGCCACTTAGTTATGACGCTCCATGTATGCTTTCCCTGCCAGCATCTTGCAACATGCAGTTATTTGCTGGATTGTCTCGGGGGCCCCTTTGCACAACCTACACCTTGGGTCTTGTCTTGTGTGGTAGATCTGGGCCTCTATTGCTCTGGTGTTCAGGGCCTGTTCTTGTGCAACCATGATGAGTGCCTCTATGCTGTCCTTCAGACCGGCGCGCTCTAGCCATTGGTAGGATTTCTTGGTATCAGCCACTTCGGTTATGATGGGTTCCCCATTGCCTGAGACATTCACTGGGCACGTCATCTGGTGGGACCTTGTCCTTGATGTACTTGTTGATCTGGGATGTTTCATCCTGGATAGTGGCTTTCACAATCACTAGTCCACGGCCTCCTTCCTTACGGCTAGTGTACAGCCTCAGGATTCTGGATTTTGGGTGGAACCCTCCTTTGGCCACCTTATTATTCCTGCAGGGTATCTGATCACTGGCAGGGAATAGCTCTTTATTGCCTCGGACTTGTTCTTGCCATTGAGCTGGCTTCTTAGGACTTGCCTTACTCGTTGTAGATATTTGACTGTTGCCGCTTTCCTTGTTACCTCTTCAAGGTTGCCATTTGCCTGTGGTATTCCTAGGTACTTGTAGCCATCCTCAATGTCTGCTATTTTTCCTTCTGGGAGTGAGACCCCTTCCGTGTGGACTATCTTCCCACTCTTTGTCACCATCCGACTGCACTTCTCAAACCCGAATGACATCCCAATGTCAAATGTCGGTGCTGTAGATCCTGGTGTGTGGATCAGAGAGTCGATGTCTCGCTCGCTCTTAGCGTACAGTTTGATGTCATCCATGTAGAGGAGGTCACTGATCGTGGCCCCATTCCTGAGTCGGTATCCATAGCCAGTCTTGTTGATTATCAGGCTGAGAGGGTTCAGACCTGTGCAGAACAGCAGTGGGGACAGGGCTTCTCCTTGGTATATTCCACATTTGATGGATACTTGTGCAAGTGGTTTACCATTGGTCTCAAGGGTGGTTTTCTACAGCCGCATCGAGGTTGCTATGAAGGCTCATAGAGTCCTATTGATGTTGTACATCTCCAAGCATTCAGTGATCCACATGGGTGGCATTGAGTCATATGCTTTCTTGTAATCAATCCAGGCGGTACACAGATTGGTCTGTCGGGTTCTGCAGTCTTGAGCGACTGTTCTGTCAACCAGGAGTTGGTGTTTGGCTCCTCTGGTGTCTTTGCCGATGCCCTTCTGTGCTTTGCTCATGTATTGAACCATGTGCCCACTTATCTTAGCCGCGATGATGCCTGACATGAGCTTCCATGTTGTGGAGAGACAGGTTATTGGCCGATAGTTGGATGCGACTGTACCCTTGGAGGGATCCTTCAGGATCAAGATCGTACGCCCTTCAGTTAGCCATTTAGGGTGAGTCCCATTTCTTAGCAACTGGTTCATTTGTGCTGTTGTGAGTTTCTTTAGCCAGTATGCGTCAATCATGTGTATATATATAGATAGATAGATAGATATATCTATCTATATATATAGTGGCAAACACACTTAGTCATGACCCATTTGCTACACCTTTTGGTCTGAAACTTTTATCAGGGTACACTCCTTGTTGGTTCTAGAGGCAGATGAGATAGGTGAGCAGTCTATGCAAAATGTTTTCAGATTCAGTACCCCATCCCAAGCCTTTGGTCCCTTTTGTGTCTCATACAATCGTGTGTAATGCAGCTGAGGTTGGCCTTTTTTCAGTCCCATAGTGATTGGATCAGTGCAGCCGAGACTAAAGCGGCCAGTCTAGCTCAGCACATTCGCCAGCTGTCATGTTTTCAAGATGCTCCTCCTGTATTGTCCACCTCAGACCTTCAGTAAGGCCAGCAGCAAGATCAGGCTATTTTTGTTGCCTCTTGTCACAGCCAAAGAGACCAATTTGTAGTAATTCTAATAGTACACGTACTGTAGTGTTATTTATGTCCTTCCACTTATGAAAATATTTAAATCAATTAATTAATAAAAAATAATAGTTAATCTGAAGGTTATGAGAACGTTCGTTCTGGAAATTAATTAACACATTAGTAACTGTGGTTTATGAAGATTTATTGACCATATAATCAAACAGATAAATATGAATATGGAATATGCAAATGAGTCAGTAACAGATGGAGAATGGTTGTTCTGAATTGATCTGTGTTAAAATTGATACTAAGATTATTTTAACAGCCAAACTATGAAATATGTCCATTCATATGAAGAGAAAAAGGGCTGTGTGATCCAGCCGAGATGGGCCTGTATGTACGCGTTGATGGAGCTGACTCCTCCAGGGTTCACTCAGGGGTTACGCTGGGATGGACATGGGCCACTTGGTCTGAAGCTCTCTGAGTGCAAAGCCAAAGAAGCGCTGGATTACGTCTGCTTGATCTGCGTTTTCCTTGGCTCTGAGGCGTTCCTCAAATAACGAAAAGGCTGTTGCACCGATCCACCGATCAAACCTATTTAAAGATTGTCCTTGAGCCAAACATTTGTTGTAGGCTTGAAAAACTGCAAAAGTAATTTGCTTGAGTTGCTGTGTGCCGTTTATAGCAAAATTCCTAACCAAAGACGGGCAAAGAATTATTTATGGGAGAGAGTAAAGTCTTCAGGTGTGTTTCTATGGGATGTCATTGTTCCCCATCTTAGTTCAACCTAAGAGACACTTTCTCCTCCTGGGTCTTCCTCTTCGGAGACCTAAGTTTGGAAGGAGCTAATTAAAACATACAAACTAAACAAAGATGTTAAAATCTTAGGCTGGGTGCTGCCCGGTGGTCGAATGACTAAGGCGGTAGTGCGAATACCAGGCCCCATGTGCAGCCGGCTGCAGTGTCGTGAGTGCGACAATTTACTGACAATCATCTCTTCTCTCTCATCAAGGGGAATAATATCTAAATTATATAAATGCATTTATAATCTGGACAACAATTTTACTATACTGTATACATTAAAAATAGATGGGAAACAGAGGGTAATTGTGTTTTGACAGATGAAGAATGGGAAAATATATGTACATTTGGAGGGATTCCTGTTGCAATGCAATGCCAGGAGGCCCACCACTAACATGTTTTGGGACTGTCTTGTTGCTCAAAAATATTGGATTCCAATCAACAAAGCGCTACAGACCGAGTTTGACATCGTTATCCCACTTGATTTCAGAACTATGCATTTGGGCAAAACCTCCTACAATGGACAAAATAAATGGACACCTCTGGAACTTTCTGCTGGGCACAGGGAGAAAGGCCATCACACAAAACTGGCAGACAAAAACTGAGCCAACGATCAAGGACTGGATTGATAGTATAACTGATGTTCGACAAACGGGAAAAATTATGTTCGGATTTCATTTGAAAATTGACCTTTTTGACAGACTTTGGACCAAAGAGACTCTTTTTTTAGATTTAAATGTGCTGTGATAGTATTTCTTGTTTAGATCTTCTGTTCTGCTTGTGTTTTCAGTATTGTGTTTACACTCTTTGTTCTGTGTTTTACGTGTTTAATAAAAAAAAAAAAGAAAACCACACATGGCTTTATATCAGTCAGGTGTTCCCTCACCAGGATTTGTTTTGGTGCTTCATCTACTGGCAGCAGAGGGAATTACCATGAGGAAATAAACAAAAGCTACGAGAGCTTACAAAAGCTTAGAGAAACATTTGTGAGATTCAGCATATCTAATGATGCAGGTACAAGTAGGCTATCGCTTTCTTTCTCCTTTAATGTGTGTTTGCGATCATTGTAATGAAAGCGCAACAGTTCAGCGCAGTGACAAACTCAAGGTCAAATATGACTTGAACACCAAGGCACCTTCTCCTTTAAATGCTTCATTCAAGCCTTCATGCAAAATTCCAACAGTTATTTTTTGCGTAGGCTGATTCGGTTTCAAAGGGGAAAAAAATCAACATTTTTCATGTACATTTTTGGGAAAAATAGCCCATGAAATCAAACATTTAAGCCTGCAACAGTCATAAAACATGCCTGTGCAATCCTGGAGGGACTGCGAAATGCTCAGAATGAGTCTGGGGATGATTTATGGACTTAAAAACAGAGTCAGAGACTCCCAAATCTCTACCTTTGATGTCACGAATCTGGGAAATTTCAAAATGTGTGTGTTTTTAGAGGCTCAGAAGATAAATGAATGAATGAATGTTTTTGGTAAGAGAACAAAGTCAGTTTAGCTTTATTCAGCCCTTTGAGTCGTCCCAAAAATGTCTCACTTTGTCAACATTGTCCGTATACTTTCTGCTTCCCATCCCTGAGTGAAGGAGCCACAGTGACCACAGCTCCTCTGCAGCCGGACGGTCCCACCCGCTTCACAAAACCCCGGCTAAAAATACCCCAACCAGGAGGGCCCATACAAGGAGCGAGCACAAAAATTCAGACCAGTGGCAGAAGGAGGAGAGGGAGGAGTCCACTGTGAGGAAACAAACGAAGGGAAAATGTGTAACAGTGACGAGATGGGAAACCTGACGCTGCAGCTGCGTCTGTAAAAGAGCCAGTATGCAAAACAGGATTTACATGAGAAGGGACAAGAAGGGAGGAGTTCAGGCGCATGGATTTCTAAGTATGCGAATCATCACAGTGGCCAGCAGAGGGCGTATCCACTGATGGCCCTGAGTGTGTAGTACTTTGACTGAGACTAGAAAACCAGCTAAATTAAAAGAACCTTGGAAAGTAAGAGCTTTGAGTAAAAATTGTACTTCTCAAAGTTTTCAGAGCCCATACTTTTCCTCCTATTTGAGTAATATACTGTAATAATAATAATAAGTGACCAAAGCTTTGTGTTGACAATATGAAATAATTTGTGCACCATAATACCAGCTTTTGTGCATTATTTAATGTTTTGTCATTCCAATTACATTCACGTCAAATTGCTATTCAGATGTTACATCCTTACTTGAGGAGTAATTTACCCAAATACTTTTTATTCTTACTTGAGTCATTTCTTAGACCACAACGTTGTACTTCATCCCCAACTTCTTCCACTTTATCAGGGGTTGTGTTGCGGGAGTAACATTATTTAGAAGTAACTTTTTCTTGAGTAAGTTTGTACCCACCTCTGTAGGACTACACAAACATGTGTACATCACTGAACCTGAGCTGGATTTTTCTCAGACTGAATATTTACAATAATGAAAAATTCTAGATAATTCAAGCCATTCTATATGTTTTCATGTTATGTTTCTTGCCAAAGTTGGTCTAAAATCACTAAATACTGACATGCTGTATCAGACAGTGAACAGTCAGGGGGGGTCACTGACAACATGTTAAAGACTTTACAAATGATGTGAATACCCTCTATCAAAGGATTTATTAGCAGCCGCTCCACCACCACCAGCAAAGAATTCAACTCCAGCTGCTCCACGATCACCTCCACCACCTCCAGCAAAGGACTCATCTGCAGCAGCACCACAACAATCTTAACCAATCTTCACCACGGCTAGCGCAGGAGTCATTTCAGTTCTTTCCTGCACGGCCCTCATCAAAGGCCTTGGACCCATCTGTGGCGGGCCCGGCAGTATCCCCGCCATCGCCCCTGCCCTCAGAGCAGCCCTGGATCCCCCCTGCAACATCTACTCCCACTACAGATTCTTCACTCTCCTTTCCATCTCCACTCTCACCCAGGGGCCTTCCCAGCCATCTTGAACATCTGATCAAATCAGGCATTAAGATGGCTCCACTCACGCCTAAATAATATGCAAGTAGTTCATGATATCAACGATGATGAACTCTCCCCTGACTGTTGCTACACAGACAAAAATCGCCCTGGGCATCTCGGATGCTAAATAGGCACTCAAGGTGAGCAGGGAACTATAGAACAATAGGCCCATCCCAGTTTCAATGGGCCATTAGCAGGAGGTCCCGCCCTGTGGGCAGGGCTCTCACAGAGTAGGATTTAAACAAGAGTTCTCAGACTTGTTTCTCTGATTGTGAATGACTCTTGGATGAGAGTTGAACGTTTTGTTTTTTCTAAAACAGAGTCCAGATGACTAGAACTGAATCTTTTTCTACATTCTTAATTAATAATTTTATTTCTTCTTCTAATCTTGATTTTATGTTTTTAACTGAAACATGGCTTGACAAAAACACAGGAAATTTAGTTCTAATAGAATCTGCTACACCCAACTTTATGTTTGAATCTGAAACACGAGGAAAACAAAAAGGGAGGAGGTGTGTGTGCTTTTGTTAGAGATGAAATAGTTACCCACAGGTGGTCCTTTGGGGTGTTTTCAACATTTGAGTACGTAGCCTTTAAAATTGAGCTAAAACAGTCTCCATCCATTCTCTTCATTGTTTTATACAAGCCTCCTCAGCACTGCAAACGTTTTATTGATGATTTTACTGAGATGCTTTCAGTTGTATGCACAGACTTTGATGGTTTGTCATAACAGGTATTTCAATGTTCATGTTGATAATATCTGTGACAGAAACGCTAAAGAGCTTCATGCTTTGAAAATGTCTCATGTTCTAATGTAAATGATTTGTTGAACTCTGTTACATCTAGTGTTTTGAATGTCCTCGACACCATTGTCCTAATGAAGGCTAAAATTGTTAAAAATAAGCAGAAGGCGCCATGGAGAAATGACGATTCAGTCAGGGCACAGAAAAGGGAGTGCGCCCGGGCGAACAAAAATGGCGCAAGTCGAAGCTCCAAGTTCAGAAAGAGATTTACAGAGAGAAGTTGTACATGTACAACCTCATTTTATGTAGAACTAGGGAAGGATATTTTTCTGAAATAATTGGAAGCTGCAGTAACAACTTGCGTGTCCTGTTTGCCACAGTAAACAGATTAACAAACCCTCCAGCTCAGCTGCCGTTAGAACTCATTTCCACATCCAAGTGTAATGAGTTTGCATTATTCTTTAATGACAAAGTTCAGGGCATTAAAAATGCTATCAATTCTACAATGCAAAAAATAACCCTCAAACCACCGACACACTTAGAGCTGACTCACTTTGCACCTGTAACTGACAAAACTGTCCAGGAGATCATCACCAGTCTGAGTTCATCTACATGCTGCCTCGATGTGTTACCCACCAGATTTCTAAAGTCTGTGCTGAACAGTTTGTTAGCACCACTCACTCAAATAGTTAACATGTCGCTTCAATCTGGAACATTCCCAATTTCTTTGAAAACTGCGGTCATAAAGCCTCTCCTAAATAAGAGCAGTCTTGATGCCGCAGTACTGAGTAATTACCGGCCCATCTCTAATCTGCCATTTTGGGGCAAAGTCCTTGAAAAGGTTGTTTACCAACAGCTCACTGATTTCCTCTTAATAAACAACTCATTTGATGTTTTCCAGTCAGGTTTTAGACCTCATCACAGCACTGGAGACTGCTCTTGTCAAGGTGACAAATGACATCCACCTGAACACTGACGCGGGCAAAGCCTCAGTCTTAATTCTGTTAGATCTGAGTGCTGCTTTTGACACTGTTGATCATGGGACCCTCTTACAGAGACTAGAGGACTGGGTGGGCATCACTGGCACTGCGCTAAATTGGTTAAAGTCCTATAACTACATGCTGCCCTTAGGTCAGTTGATGCGCAGCGAGAATGTGTCCTATCACAATTATGCAGACGACACTCAAATCTATGTTTCACTGACGGCAGGTGAATATGGACCAGTGGATTCACTCTAGCACTGCATCCAACAGATCAGTGTGTGGATGCAAAACAACTTTCTCCAGCTGAACTCAGACAAGACTGAAATCATCGTCTTTGGCCCACAGAAACAAAGAGAAAGTGTTAACAGTCACCTCTAGAGTCTCGCTCTAAAACCTACAAATCAAGTTAGAAATCTGGGGGTAATAATGGACTCAGATTTGAATTTTAACAGCCACGTCAAATCAATAACATCAGCAGCTTTTTACCATCTAAAAAACATTGCCAAAATCAAAAGTATAGTGTCTAAACCAGACCGGGAGAGACTTATCCATGCGTTTGTCTCTAGTAGATTAGACTACTGTAACGGCCTGCTCACTGGCCTCTCCAAACGAGCTGTAAAACAGCTGCAGTACATCCAGAATGCTGCTGCTCGGGTCCTGACCAGAACCAGGAAGTACGATCACATTAGTGCTGTGCTCAGGTCTCTGCACTGGCTCCCTGTGGCTCAGAGAATAGACTCCAAAGCAGCTCTGCTTGTATACAAGTCTCTCCATGGCCTAGCACCAAAGTACATCTCGGACATGTTAGTGCCATATGAACCATCTCGGACTCTGAGGACCTCACGGACCGGCCTCCTGCTGGTGCCCAGAGTCAGGACTAAACATGGGGAATCTGCGTTTCAGTTTTATGCAGCTAAAATCTGGAACAGTCTTCCTGAGGATGAGAGACAGGCCACTACTCTGGGCATTGTTCAAATCTAAACTAAAAACTGTTTTGTTTGGCTGTGCATATGACTGAAATGCTTTTCTTTGCACTCTTCTCTTTTATGTCTTGAACTATTATTTTGTGCCATGTCTTTGTGATTTTAATGCATTTTTTCCTTAATGCATTGTGCTCTACAAATAAACTTGCCTTGCCTTGCCTTGCCTACTTCACTGGAGGGTGTTTATAACGGAAGGTGTTTGTTTGAGTAAATAAGACTGTAGTTATTTTGCATATGTTTTACATGTTTGGGGACATCAGAGAGACAATAAAAGACAAAAACACCATTCTGTGTTGAGGTCTTGGATATAAAAAAGTTCAAATATTTGAAAATGTTCTGATTTTAGTTTAAATTTGTTTTTAATCAACCATCCTACACCTCTTGGTACTTTTTTGTACGCCTCAATTTTTCTTTTTTGCATAACCAAACAAATGGCGTAAAATGTTGCCAGTTTGTGCATTTTGTGATGTATTTTGCATTTCTATGATTTTTCTGATTACTGAACTGCCTATTATCGAAGTACTCACTCCCTTTGCCGTTTTAGCCAACAGGGCAAACACGGGCCTATGGAGAGAGAGGGCCTATCCTGAGCAAAGTGTCCCTCACTGCTACACGCAACACACACATGCTGCTGTGAGCGCTGCTCCTCATCCGTCCTGTGTCGAAACCTGACACTTCAGTTTCACTGGGCCACAGCAGGACAGCAGCAGGCCCCAGCACACAATCAGAAGTGGTATTGAGGGAAGTAGGTAGGGCCACTATGAAGCGGCAAGTCGACAAGCTTCTATCAGACACAATAAGCAAATGGAGTCAAATAGGAACAAAATAACACATCAGAAAGGTCCTGGATACAGAAGTAAGCGAAACAGTGAGTTGTCAGACACAGGAACAAATAATTGACTGCACAGGTGGATTTAGAACCCCTGACTGGCAATGTCTACAAAGATTTTCAAGTCCCTTTGCAAACTCCATGCTTCAAGTTGTTTACCCTGCCAGCCAGGTCTGACACTGCAACTTAGAGCCTTACTTGCCTTATGTACACTGACTCCAGTGCTGGTGCAGATTGCCTGTTACACCAGCTCCGGGCCACTGCAGTCTGTTTTTGAGAAACCACACATTCACATGGTTTTGCTTGAGAACACTCGTCTAATGATCTGGAAGCTGCACCAGACTGCCGCAGTCTCTGGCAAAGATAGAATTCTTGCTGATTCTTTCCGCAGACCCGCACGGCTCTCAGACCTGCGCGGCTTCCAGAACCGCAACCGCAGTGCTCAGCGGGCCGTGTAACAGGGCACATTGATTTTAAGTACTTTCTAAATCATGCAGGACCCGCACCCAGACTGAAGTCCGTGTAACCCCAGCGTTAGAGACTATAGAGATATAGAGAGACACACCACAAGGTAAGCCTTCTCCATGCACACTGTGTGCTTTACTGAGCTTTTGAGACTAAACCTGAAGTTGAGTTTAGTGCTTTGAATGACACCTCCAGGCTCTTGAAGATGTTGGGTATATTCCTAAATGTGTGCCCATGTCTCATAAAGCACTTAGCCATTAGTGTTATAGTCTGTTGTATCTGTTATGCCAGGCCTAGGTTGGTTTTTTGAGGTGGTGTTGAAATTTGGGTTAAAATATCTTGTGTGGTGATAATATATAGGCATCAACTGCATTTAAAGGGTTCAAATTTAAAATATATTAATATAATATTTTATATGTGTCATTAGGGTAGAAGTAAATTACCACATTGATGTGAAAAAAGTTTGTATTACATAAAAATAATGGGAGTGTACTTTTTTTGTACTGAAGCGAGAGGAGCCAGCTGAGGTGGCTCGGGCATCTGTTCCGGACCCCTCCTGGACGCCCCCCTGGGGAGGTGTTTCGGGCATGTCCCACCGGGAAGAGGCCCCAGGGAAGACCCAGGACACGCTGGAGGGACTATGTCTCTCGGCTGGCCTGGGAACGTCTCGGGATCCCCCCGGAGGAGTTGGAGGAAGTGTCTGGGGAGGAGGAAGTCTGGGAGTCCCTGCTTAGACTGCTGCCCCTGCGACCCGGCCCCAGATAAGCGGAAGAAGATGGATGGATAATCATCAGATAATCTAATAGTTAAATCTGATTTTTGATGTGTTTACATGCACAATCTGATCATCAAATTAGTCTTTTTTCTTTGTCTTTGCCACATTAGTTTGTCCTTTTTGCATAATTTGCCACGTCAAATCTTTCACAGGAGTAAACATGTGTGAACTATCAGAAAGAAATCAGATCACTCATATGAGATGAAACTGTTTACATGACATTTCAATCTGATAACTCCAGAAATTATAATGATCAGATTTTAGCGTGATCGTGAACATAGCGTCTGTCTCGAACATTATTTTGGGAGGAATCCAGCTGTTAATAACAATAGAGCATTTCTCAAAACTCAACCAACATCCAACTCCAGTCACAGTCACAATGACACAATCATTCTTAGGCAGGGGGTGTCAAGTGTCTTGCCCGAGAACACAACAATAATATGTGTAGTAGTACACTCAACAAATCTTAGTGTGGAAGGGTCTGGTGTGGGTGAATACTCTCTTGATTCAAGAGGAAATGCTGCTATTCCCCTCCTTTTAGACGTTTTTTAGGTGTTTTCAATGTCTCCATTTAATGCGTGTTTGCACTGAGTAGGAACTGGAATCCTCTAGTAAGGAGTGACTAAAACTATGAATAACTGTGAATAGGCATAAATGTGTTTTAATGTTAATTTCATAGTTTCTTTGAGCTATTTGCACATTACAATTTGTGGGTTTACAGTGCTCAAAAGGTAAGCTGGCAAGCCAGATGAATTCTCGCAATATTTGTTTCACAAACTCTTGAGAATCCACCTGGTCGGGCTCGGCCCGGCTGCTGAGTGGCAGACCAATCATTGTAGTTTAGGCAGAAGTCCAAAGTATGAACCTAAAAAACATGGAAACAGATGTTCTTTGGCCTATTTTAGCAGATTTACGGCCTCTTTTGTTTTAAGAAAAAGTTACATATAGAAGCGCTTTGTGTATTTGAGGACAGGGAAGAAGTCTGTGCTTTTTCTGACTGTATTTAACAACAGTTTGATTTCTCGGCTAGTGCCTGTTGTGACGCTTTGACCAATCAGATTCAGTTATTTGTCATGACATTACGCCTTTTACCGACTGCTTTCAACGAGAACCTGTCCAGATTGATAAATGTGTAGAACTATATTCAGAGTAATGCACATATCAAGCTGGCGTATACCTGGTTACTCAAAAGGAGGATAAAAGGAGTAAAAAAATCTATTTTCCTAATCCTACCAAATTACATACAAAGTACCCCCACACCAGGGGTTGGCAACCCAAAGTGTTCAAAGAGCCATATTGGACCAAAAAAATTAAAAAAAATCTATCTGGAATAGCAAAAAATTAAAAGCCTTATATAAGCCTTTATATGAAGGGAACACAAGTGTATATTAGCTATATTAGCCTATTATCAAAATGACTAGGCTACAATTACATAATGATCATTCCTGACTAACCCTGGCACCCTGAGATGACCCACCACGTGACTACTCTGCTATACGACATTTGGTGCTTTAAGTTGAACCTCCATAACAATGTTAATGTATTATGTTTTGTTGCATTTATGAAAATATAGAAATCCAATTAATTTTTATTTTGAGGATTTCGTAAAATACAAAAACGCCGTCTTCTTCAAATGTCAATAACAATACAATCCTCTTCTCTTTCCCCCCATATCTGGGCAACAGTGGAATTGAACATAGCCTGCAATTATTAAAATAAAACAGCAGCCTTTTGAAAAGGTAAGTAGTATTATCTAGGCTTTGTTTTTGATGTCCGAAAATAGGTGCTCTGATAGTTTGATGAATGAAACCTTCATGTACTCAACATTTGTGAACAGTTTTCCATGCTTTATTATCTCCCGGGTTGCAACAATACTAGCAGCAGTAGTGGAGTTTGGAGATGCAATCCACCCGCCTGGCACTGCGCTGCAAATCTTCGTTGACAGAAATGTTGAAATGTAATATTTATTCGAAATTTTTTTACAGCATTGGAAAACGTTAAGGATGTTTGTGTCATGTTTGTCCTCCTACAGAGACCATATTAAAACAAAAAATATACCACCCCATCTATTTCCATTTTCATACATTTTTGAAAAAGCTCCAGGGAGCCACTAGGGGAGCGATAAAGAGCCGCATGCGGCTCTAGAGCCACGGGTTGCCGACCCCTGTTCCACACTATACAGAGACTAATGTTAAAGCCATTTAGACCCACTTTCAGCCACTGTCACTCAGTACATTTACAGGTCAGTGTAATACCTCATTCGTCCAGGAGTGTTCCATTGTAGAAAAAGATTCAGCTGCAGTCATCGGGACACTGTTTTAGAAAAAGACAGTTCCACTCTCATCCAAGAGTCTCAATTTGCGGCTCTAGTCTGAGAACTCAGATATTTATCATACTCTGCGTAAGCCTGTCCTGTTTTTCTTTACACGGTGTGTTTCACCTGAAACCAGTATTCTTTGTTACTCTAACAGTCCTGTAGTGGGCCATAGAAATCCTATTGTCTCCCTCATCACTGAGTACCGCCCCATGGCTTCAAAGTGCTGCTGTACACTGCCAGAAGATTGAATTGTAAACCTCCATTTCTGTTTTATATATATATATATATATATATATATATATATATATATATATAAATGGCCTCCTTAAAACGCCCTTTAAAACCATCTCTTTTTCCTACATAGAATCTTTGCCTCACTGTCTTCAAACGAGTGGTTTGTGGCTTTAAGATGATGACATGAATCTCCATATGACACATGGGTCGATGATGGGAGGACGTTCTAAGCCTGAACCTTGTGCGCCAACAAACATGTGAGTCGCCATCGTCTTTTGTTCAAGTTTTTGCTAACTAGTCTGGGATCCACAAGTCAACTGTTCTAAAGATCATGCGTGTGTTTTTGCCATGGCATTGTGTCCTTGGTAAAACACAAGCTGCAAGGGTTACTACGTCTGTCCAGCTCCAGTCCAATTGATCGTTTACATGAAATCTGAATACAGACTAGAAGAGGTCGGGAGCACAGCACCTCAATCGACGTGCCTGGGTTTACATGCACTTTGGACAATCAATTTAAGTAGGACGAGGCAATTTATAATTTTTTTCTGGCGTAAATCTAGTGACTACTGATTCATTAAGGACTGGGGGATTTTAGGGACTTACTTATGGATTGGATTTAAAGCACAACTAATTCAAGTCGAGTCACAAGTGAGTCTTAATGAAGGTTGTTGCCATGGTTTTACCTCAGAAATGTTAAGTTAAAAGTTATCATTTGAACAAGTACATGGAACAGAGCCGACCTGTTTAGGATGGTACATTAGAGTCAGGTTTCAATTCTTCATCTGAGATGTGGCAGAAAAACTGGGGCCATTAAGGTTTAATAAATGAAACATGTTCTGCTAAAAAAGCCGTGTTGCAACTAATAATAATAATAATAATAATAATAATAATAATAATAATAATAATAATAATAATAATAATAATAATAATAATAATAATAATAATGCCTTGCATTTGTAATGGGTTTACAGGCTGGTCAAAGCCTCTCAAAGCGTAGCACTGTGTAATTATTCATTTATACTTGATGGTGTTAAACTACTATTGTAGCCACAGCTGCCCTGGGGCAGACTGATGCGAGCAAGACTGAAGCAAGACCATCAGCCCCGAGATACACTTTTCCAACTAAATTCCCTGTATACATGTGAGCCCGCTGTTCTCCAATGTGATGTGCATATATCTTCTCACTCCTCATCTAGAACAAAGTGACCATCTCTTTCCCGTTTACTCTTAATGTAATCTGTGGAATGACTGCTCATGTTGTTAATGCATTTGTATAATTTAAATATGAATCCCTTTGAAAGCCTAAACCTATATGCCTTAATAAATATTTCAGTCAAAGGGCTATGATGGCCATCATTCTTTTTGATTTCTTAATTATAATAACTCCTTATCTGTAAATACCTAAAAAAAAAAAAAACTCTAAGGCAAAGGACCCCCCCCAACCTACCAAAGCTCTTCAGATAATTCGTCTTTACACTCCTTTATAAGACCTTTATACCTTAAATCTTGAGTCTGTGATGTTAGGTGTGATTTTTTTAGCGCAAGCCAACCAAGACTTCAACATCCCTGTCCAGTTTGCATGCCCCGACCAGCTCCCCCCACGCTGCAAGAACTCCACCCAAGGGCTCTCCACCTCGTCCAAATGACTCAACCGTCCGCCATCCCCCAGCAAGGCCTGCACGGGAACACCCGAGCAGCATACAGGGTTCCACTCCCCGCTATATAAATCCTTAGACTGTTCCTCTCCACCCATCAATCAGCCTGCCGGGGACGGAAACCGGAAGAGCCCGGAATAGATAGAGAAATTTGTGCAAGACATTCATTTTCATAGTTTCAATCCCCCAACCCAGACCCAAGCATGGGACAAGGTGCCATTTTACAGTATATTTTTTTATAGTAATAAAAAGAGGGGTATCATTTTTCTCCGGAACTGTTGGTAGGTCTCTATGGAGTACCACGCCCAAACATCTAAGCGACACTGTCTGCCATTCAAATGGGCAGGTCCCTCCAAAGGCCAGAGGGGGACGCCAGAACGAAACAACCTCAGCACATTCACCCTGCAACCAGACACCGGACCAACCCCCCCGGAGAAAACGCATCACACCGGGCACGGAAATCCCTGGTCAGGCCAAACACAATAGAAAATCATCTGGACAGCAGGCAATTCCACTCTCTGTCCCATCAACTGCAACACCAAGAATCGTTCCGGACGTCCAATAAACCGGACCAAGGGTTCTAAATACAAAGCAAAAAGGATGGATCAAGCATCCTCTTCACTCCTCCGGACACAAACGAGGTGCACACATGATAGTCCACGCCCAGAACAGAAACAGGTCTCCACGAGGCACAATCCAATCTGTCCCTCCCCTCCCCCGGCACCAGGGACACGATGGCCTCCCCCCAACTAGAAGGCATCCCAGCCTTCCCAAGTGCCCAGCCAAAAGTTGCCCAGAGGAAAGGAGTAAGTGTGAACCCATCGCCCTCCGGAGATCCACCGTTCCCAAATCCTACGATTGTATTTCCAAAACTGTCATTTCAGCTCCTAATTTTTTTATTTTGTTCTACTGGCATAAAAGGTAAATTGAGGGTGTCCAGAAAGGAATTTATATCATATACTTTATTGTTTGGAATTTTTAAAAAGAGTTTTTTTAATAAAAGAATTCAAATGCTGATTGAATTTGGTCTTGTTTGGTTAAGATTACATCACTTTGCCTGTCCCGTATTTTAAAAATTGTTCTTTCAGCTTGTTGTTTTTTAAGTTTCCAAGATAGTAATAAAAACATTTTTATCCACTCTCATAATATCTTTGTTTGGTAAAGAGCATTTTCTCAACTATTTCGTGTGAAGTCAGATCATTCATTTCTTCTTTCCTCTTATCTTTTTCATTTCGCACACCATTTTAGGACACCTCTTCTTGACATGGTTTTCCTCCAACAATTAAATTTTTTTCCTGCAGATCATTTATCTTTTTCTCCCTTTGTTTCTTTTTTTCAGAGGCTATGGCTATAATTTGTCCTCTCAAGACTGCTTTGGAAGCATCCCAAAGGATGGACGGAGAAATTTTCCCAGTATCATTTCCCTCCAGATAAGTCTTAATGTTGTAAGACATTTTTTTCCTTAAACAAAGGGTTGTTAAGCAGACTGGCTTTGAACCTTGAAGTGTGTTTTTTCGTCTTTCCTCTAAGTCTACAGTAATGTAGATAGGAGCATGATCACTTAAGTCTATTGTGCCAATATCTGCTTCAGTGATTTTAGATGTCTTTCTTGAGAACAAAAAAGTAATCTATTCTGGAATAGATTGTATGAGGGTTAGAAAAATGGGTATACTGGTGTGCTCTAGGATTTATTTCTCTCCATATGTCAATCAACCCTATATTCTTCAATAAGATACGGAACTTCTTATTCATCGTTCCTCCAGTGCCTCTTGAGTTCGACACGGCTAATGTAGGCTGAATGCGAAGACTCCAATCGCCGCCACAAATTAGGTTTCCCTCAGAGTGGTTTAGAATCAGGTCCATTTGCCTGACCGGCCAGTCCCAACACGTTTTACAAGACTACTTTAGAAAACTGTGAGGGTCTGGAATTAGACCACAGGATTTCAATTTCTAGGGTGGAGTTTAGAGAGCAGAAACAGAACCAATCACATAAACCCAGAAGTGACGCAAAAAACGTGACACGCTTGACCGTATATTACGTAGCCTGTTACGTGTTATCCGTACCCGAGTGCTAGTTCATCATGGCAAGTAGAGCTGAGACAAATATAAATGACTTTTGTCGGTTTTGTCTCAAAAATCTTCGAAGCGAGAGCAGAAGTAAACACTCGATCACTCGCCGGGTCCGCCATCTTGAATGTTTTGGAACAGGGGTGAAAAGTAAGTTCCGCGTTTTCAGTGTGACGCGTTAAAACCGCCACCTGAGATTGGATCGCCCCAAAAAGAATTGACGAAATGATTGGCTCTGACTCGGATTCTGGACCCTTCTGCATTTGAACAGAAAGTATGAGGGACTGGCTGGTCAGGCAACAAGTCCATGACATTAGCATGGAAAGCAATATCACTCCCTGGTGGAGCATACACATTTAAAGGAGTGAAGACCTTTCCATTAATATTCCCCTTAACCAGTACATACAATCACTCACTGCACTGTCACTTTCTGCACTACAGCTGTAAATTTAACTGTAAATTCTTGTGTACACAGTAAGTATATTTTTATCTTATATAGTACATTTTAACTCTAATGCATGCCCCATTGATTTCAGTTATGTTGTTTTTATTATTGCTCAGTAATTTATGTTGCACCCTAATGCAGAAACAAGTTTCTATGTTTGTGAATTCTGTTCATCGACAATAAACCTTTTCTGATTCTGATATCTGCATTCTTTATCCTTACATTCAAAACTCTGTTCAAAAGCAATTCGGTTTGAAATCAAAATTGCAACTCCCCTCTTATGTCCCTGTATGATGAATAATAGGATTTTTTATCACAGAATTTCGTTAGTTTTGATGTTCAGTGTCATTCAAATGTGTCCCTTGTAAATATACAATGTCTATTCTTTCTTTTTTCATTTTTGTTAAAATTATTGGGTTCAGCGTTCCCATTGAAGGATGCTACTTGTAACACTTCTGATGCCATTGGGTTGATTGTATTGATCTAATCGTTGATAACTCTTGAATATGTAGAAAAAGATTCAGTTGTAGTCATCTGGACTCTGTTTTAGAAAAAACAAAACGTTTCAACTCTCATCCAAGAGTCATTCTCAATCAGAGAGTCTGAGAACTCTTGTTTATATCCTACTCTGTGAGAGCCCTGCCCACAGGGCGGGACCTCCTGCCAATGGCCTATTGAAACTGGGATGGGCCTATTGTTCTATTGTTCCATGCCTCACCTTGAGTGCCTGTTTTAGCATCAGAATGCCTCGGGCGTCTCCAGGGTTTCAGCAGACCATTATAAACAACTGGAAGGTTGAATCTTAAACCTCCATTACGATTTAATGAAGGATTCTCTTTTTTAACAAAGATGGCCTCCTTAACTCCTCTTTCAAACCATCTTTTCTCCTTGCTCAGAATCTCCACCTCACTGTCTTCAAAAGAGTGGTTTGTGGCTTTGAGATGAAGATGCACAGCGCTCTGGGGTCCTGAACTCGCGTGTCTTCTGTGCTAATAAAGCCTCTTGTGAAGTGGCTGTTTAGTCTCCCCTATGTACCTCTCTTTACAACTTTCTTCACTGCATTGGATCGAATACACTACATTGCTTTGTTTTTGTGTCGGCATCTTGTCCTTAGGGTGAACCAGAAGTGGTGGTTTGATCTCTAGGCTCTTCGGGATAGTATTGTTTTGTCTGCATCTGAGATTGAACCTCAAATGGTTCTTGTTATCCGCTAATCTTCTGGCTGTGGATTCGAGTTCCCGAACTAGTTCCAAGGTTTTTTGCCCAAAATTCTTAGAAACATGTCGGTGTAATCCCTCATTCGTCCAGGAGTGTTCCATTGTAACCTCCATTGTAAATCGTAATGGAGGTTTTAAGATTCAAAATTCCAGTTGTTTATAATGGTCTGCTGAAAACCCTGGAGACGCCCTGGGCATTCGGATGCTAAATAGGCACTCAAGGTGAGGCAGGGAACAATAGAACAATAGGCCCATCCCAGTTTCAATGGGCCATTGGCAGGAGGTCCCGCCCTGTGGGCAGGGCTCTCACAGAGTAGGATATAAACAAGAGTTCTCAGACTTGTTTCTCTGATTGAGAATGACTCTTGGATGAGAGTTGAAATGTTTTGTTTTTTCTAAAACAGAGTCCAGATGACTACAACTGAATCTTTTTCTACAATGGAACACTCCTGGACGAATGAGGGATTACACCAACAACTCTTGAATATGTTTAATCTCTCTGGTCGAAAACAACAAACGTACACAAGAAACACAGGAACACAAAACCACTGAAAGGGAAAAATAAAAAACAAAAGGGTTCATGCTGGGAACAGGCATAAAACCCAAAACCTGATCAAGAAAAAGATTGTAAAAGGGAGGGAAGTCCAATCCTAATGAAGGCCCCCCCAAAAAACTCCTGGATATTTTACCTCATTAACTCACAACACCCCCGCTGCATTCTGCAAGTATTTTCCAATTTCCCACAAACAAAATCTCCCACATTAGTCACATCGATGAGTGAATGTATAAGTCACAGAGTTTATGTGCTAAAGCAGACAGCCAACATGGAGCATAAAGTCTGATGTTAAAAACAAATAAATAATGTCATCAGTCTCTTCAAATTAGCAGAAATTTATCACCATGTGATCCACAACCCAAACTCACATACCCCAAGTTCGTGGCTCCATCTCTCGTACTCTTCAGTTCTCTGTGTTTTGCATCTTCCTTGAGATGTTTAAGGAACGTGTTTTTTACCTTCAAAAGTCACCAGAAGAGTCGCAGGGAAAGAGAACCCATGTCTCAGTTTTCTCTTCCTGAGCTCCTCACAGATGTGGTTGAACCTTTGCAGTTGTTGACGAACCTCGTATGGAATATCTGGAGCAAAGAATATGCGCTTGCCTTCTTACTGGAGATCTCCTTAAACCCTTGCAGCCTTCAAGACATGTTCCTTCACGCGATCGTTAAGAAACCTCATTATCAGGCCTCGTGGTTTATCAGAAGCTGGTCTTGGTTTGCCCAGGCAATGTGCTCTTTTGATTGTGATGGGAAGGACTTCAACTCCTGAGCCATCAAGGAGCTCTGAAATAATCTTCTCCAAAAAGCATCCTTTCCTTCTTCTACTTCTTCTACGCCCACAAGCCTCAGGTTAGGACAACGAGATCTGAACTCCAAATCCAGGATTTTGTTTTTCATATTATTATTCTCCGATTCCAGCGTCGTCACCCTGGCCCGCAGCGCCTGCATCTCAGCCCTTACTCTCTGCAGATCGTCCGTATTATTTGAAACACGCTGCTCAACTTCCTCCATGCATTCTCCGTTTAGTCCCGCTGCCTTTAGCTCAGCGGTTGCCGCAGCTGAGGCTGCAACAGATACTGCCGGAGCAATGGCCGCTATCATTTCCGCTCTGTGAGTCACCATATCACGCTGCATTTCGCGTCTAATTTCGGACATCATGAGCAATAACTGATGATACGTCATATTCTCTACCCCTTCCTCTGCAAACAAGTGGCAAGAATCAACATCTGGGCTGGCGGGACCCCGCATCCCCGGCGGGGAAGAACTGCATTTCTCCATGTCAGGTTTGTTAGCCATGATAGCCATGTTAGCCTTGTTAGCTTCGTTAGCTTGTGGTGTTGGCTGCTTTCCAATGGGATCGTGGGCCGTCAGCTTTGTTTGCTTTGGTCCCGTAGTGTTACCAGACTTGTTTCTTCCTTGTTTACACATTTTTTGTTCTTCCTCTTTTGGATAAGAGTAAATTAGAGTAAATTATTGCCCATATAAAGTAGGCCTACTTAAAATAGCCCAATTATTAGTTATAATATTTGCACAATATTCCTCCTCCACAGCACAGAGCATCACTCTCAGTAACAGAGACATTAAGTGATGTTTTAGCCCTCTGTTTATAAAGGCAATGTTTTTTCCTCATATTATTTGTTCGAGGCCTGTAAAAAGGAAGAAGCCTGAGAGCCCATGGCTAATTACAGATTAATATGCATGTAAACTACTTAATATGCATGTAAACTACTAATATGCTCGTAAGAGTGCACTGCGAAGAACGGGAAGGGAAGAAATGATGAACGAGAACGATTGAGAACAGAGGGAGTAGGCACAGGGGGTTATACGACCTGGCTCCCGCCGCCAGGGGGAGCTGAGAGGTTGGACTGCGGGCCAGTGGAGCAATAGTGACGAGACTCTCGACAGGGAACCAGGAAGTTCAGAGGCTGACGACAGGTGATTTTATCATCGTAGCGGTTCAAGGAGATGCTTTCTTTCTTCGGAGCTCACTGCAGACCGGCCGCGGTCCAGTCCCTGGTGTCTGGCCTGAGTGGAGACGTGCACAGGGATGCACAGAGTGGCGTGGGTTCCTTGGCGGGAACTGTGGGGCAAGTTGAGGCCACTGTATGAGGAGAAGAAGAGCAAGAAGGCATTGCAATTGAAGAGAAGGAGAGAGCGTGGGTCCCGTTGGCTATGTAGGAGAGGTCTGCTATGGTATTGCGCCTGCCCTGTGTGCGCGGAAAAGCGGGGACATGATCTGCGTTCAAACGGACGCGGACTGATGACAACCAGAGATGCTAGGATAGGCCTGTATAAATAGGGCTTCTGGGTAGTTAGAGGTGTGGTTAAAGAGTGGAGGGGTGATTGTAGGAGGAGGAGTAGGAGGTTGAGGCGTGGTCCAGCTCAGTCAATGATTAATAATCATTAACTGCATGTTTCAATGGTTTTAGTTTCAGGTTTGGAAACCAGAGTCCTTGGAAGAAACCCATTCAGTCACAGGGTGAAGCCTGCAAATCACTTTCAAAGTCTACCGCACCCGCCTCACAGTCAGTGTACACCAAGCGGCAAACAACTCAGAAACAACTTTACAGCCTGGTTCAAATTATGGCCCTGGCCCTGAATTTTTTTGAACCAGGCTTGTTTAGCTGCCATAAATATCTAATATCTAATGAAGGAGGCGGTCTTTACGGGTCATCAGAATCAGAATCAGAATCAGAAAGAGTTTATTGCCATTGTCAATTAACAAAATTCACAAACATAGGAACTTGTCTCGGCCTTAAGGTGCAACATAGAACACTGAGCATTAATAAAACAACATATATTCAATCAAAAAGGGCATGCATTAAGAAACAATTAAAAAATTTCTATCAAATAAAAATAAAAATAGGCATTTCTATGTACACAAGAGTTACAGTTAGATTTACAGTTTTGAGTGCAGAAAGTGACAGTGCAGTCCAGTTAGATTTACAGTTTTGAGTGCAGAAAGTGACAGTGCAGTGAGTGGTTGAATAGTTGCAGTTAAAGTGACAGGTGTTTTGAAGTGTTCATGAGTCCAACGGCAGAGGGAAAGAAACTGTTCTTGTGGCGGGAGGTTCTGGTCCGGATGGACCGCAGCCTCCTGCCTGAGGGGAGTGGTTCAAATAGACCATGTCCAGGGTGGGAAGGGTCATGATTTCGGAGCGCACATCGTGGCTACATGCTAAACGAAGCTACTGCTGCGAGCAGGGCTAGCCCAGCCTATAAGCGAACAAAGCAGCCACTTAGGGCCCTGAGACGTTAAAAGGGCCCCCGATCTGGCAACCGGATTTAAGCGAAGCACAATTGCAGTGTGCACTACTAGTGTTGTAGCGCTGTTGCTGCGCAAACAGCGTAATAGTGCTGCTAGCGCGGCAACGCACAGCATTTATTTGTAATGACAAACTGGCATCCAAGGCACCTGACCTGCGCTGATTGGTCAACTGCTGCTGTTTGAAAGTACATGAGTCTGTCATGTTAGTGTGCCAATAGCGCTCTGAGGCTGGCGGCGAGACTAGAGCTCTGGGCCGGGGCCCTGCCATCGGGGCCCTGCACATACCCGTGTTAGCGAGCGCCACTAATAATACGTTTGAATGAAGGCTATAAGGCAGGGGTGTCCAAACTTTTTCACCAAGGGCCGCATTTTGAAACTGACACGGAGCAGAGGGCCACAGACAACCCGACAATGAAGTGAATCATTCAAAATTTTGCATTTCACATAGTTTCGATGGGCCTTCACACCTTTAAGACTTGGAACATTAATATTATGTTGGTATAACATCAAAATGCATGATTTTTTCCAATTTTACAGTAAAAAGTACTACTTTTTGTTGTTTGGACCAACTTAAAAGGAAGCCGGAGAGCCAACAAAAATTGGTCTGAGGGCCGCATTTGGCCCGGGCCATAGTTTGGACATGCCTGCTATAAAGCATAACATTTACAACAGCCCGGTAATGTTAGCAGCTGGTGAGGGAGTGAGGTGGCATCTATGCCTCAGGTCACTAATAGTGAACTCCGGTCCAGATCCGGACCAGATCCGGACCCAAGCGCCATCTCGTCCAGACCAGAATCTCTAACATGAAACTTTTGAGTAAACAGTGTACGCTCCTCATTCACACAGAACGAGCAGTGCAGCCTCAGTGTGTTAGAGATGAGCGGTGTTAAGCAATTGTTTCAAATGAACTGAGAGTTCGCTTCTTTCCTTCGTGTCCTCGCTCTCTCCCTCTCGCTCCCTCTCTCCGCGTGAGAATAGTTAAGGCACAGCACACATGCCAGCGTCCCCGTGCAGCCAGCCGCAGTGTCGTGAGTTTGATTCCCGACTCCAACCATTTACTGCATGTCCTCTCGCTTTCTCCTTTCACGCTCACCTGTCCTGTCCAATAAAGCCTACGGGCCAAAAATCCTTAACATTTTTTTTTCTTTTTTTAAGTGTAGAGAGTAATACTCAATTTGATGCCTATATAGACCTGAGTATTACTCGTAAACTATGGTGAGGAGATCATTTTGTCTTGAAGAAGGTGACCCAAATCCCATATTTAAGACTACAATGCTTTTTAGAAATTTACAGGGAAAAAACAGAATAAAATCTTTATTGCTCATACTCAATGGTAAATCTTTGCTTTTATTATATCTATTATATAGACAAACATTACTTGTACACAGTTTTTCCCACAGGTTTTTTGGTAGTTTTTCCTTGCAGAGTATATAGATGTATGTGGAAGTAGAATAAAATCTAATTTAACAGTAACCAAAAGCTCACAAATCTTATGGCTTACTGTAATAAAATGTACTGTTTGATAATGGAGCTGTAAGAATATAATAACCATTGGATTTGTCTTGCTTTTTAGGCGCTGCTGGACAAACCTGCATGTTAATGCTTATTTTCATAGAGCAGAAGAATGAAGCAGATCTCCAGATCCATGTCCATAGGAAGGAACATCAGGGAACAACAACAAAGTACAGGTTAGAAAAAACATTTAAAAAATAAATACAAAATCATCATTTGCATTGATCACAGACTCTGATGATGATAATGAGTCTGCTACAGGAGGGAGGTGGACCAGCTGGTGTCCTGGTGCAGAGGCAACAACCTGGAGCTCAACACCCAGAAGACAGTAGAGATGCCAAGGACAAACAGAGACTACAACGCATTGTGCCTCTGCTGAGAAGGTGAAATATGCATCTTAATTTTTTGGCACTCAAAATGACTTCAATTTAAATCATTTTTGAACCAAAATAACATAATATAGAGGCCTAGCTCCTTCCTTGCAAAGTTGTGAGTTGTCCAGATTTGGGTCAGCTGCAGAATGCTCAGAGGAGCGTCTGGCTCCTGCAGTACCTGCCACATGATTACACCTCGCTCAGCACCTGTCCCTTCCTCACTGCGCACATCCATGACCACGATGTCCAGCACTTTATATGAGGTTTGACGCATATTCAGCCTGATTTGTGTTAATATACAGTTGAGTTAACCTATTTATAAGTCTTTAAATTGTGCCTGCTTGTAAATGACAGCTGCCTCTGCTATGACCAAGCTGAAAAAGTTCTTGTTAAGTCCTCAAATTGCTAGGGTCAAGCTAATGTTGCTAATCGTGGCTCAGCCACTTAATAAAATAATAATGCAAAACCAAAATACACAGCGCTCCATCTGAGGTTACTATTGACACGGACTCAAGTTCATTTTCTCATGACAATGAAGTCATTTTAGTTGCACATGCACATAAATATCCTAAGACACAAATGCTTTCCATTGTGCAAGTTAATTACTTAAGGGAAATTTATATCAAGATAAAAAAATATATAAAACATACATAAATAGAAATTGGTCAAGTGCAGAACCCAGAACCATGAGGTGGAGAGGTACCTGATGTGTGCCTGCCATCCAGCCAATGAGCCATTGGGCATGGCAGGCGCCCTGCAGCCATTTGGATTGACAGGAATCTAGTTGTCATTTCAACAAGTGGGGCGGAGTGACGACTGGTCATATACTGTTAGTGGTGTACACCCAGTGTAAATCTGCTCTTTGCCATTTTGTTTTGGCCTGAGTCTGCATTCATTAAAACAGTGTCTCACCTTTCCGCTTAAATAGCTAGATTTTGGACTTCCGGGATGATGGCTACCTACCCTGGTTGTGTCTGTCGGCCTGCGGTCACATTTCAGGAACGAGTCTTAGAAACTGGAGAAGAACAACGGCAATAAGAAACGGGTGAGCAAAGCGCAAACTAGATTATGTCCAAAAGAATGGAACAAATACTCCAAAATTGTATTCACAATGATCAGACAGGATTTATTAACAAACGACAAACACAAGATAACATAAATCAATCTTTTCACATATTGAAACATATAGAAAAATAACAAAACAAACTTGTAATAATAAGTCTGGACGCTGAGAAAGCTTTTGATTCCATTGGCCTTATTTATTAATTTTTTTAAAAATAGATCATTTAAAAATATAAAATACTGGGGCTCTCTACTTCAGTCCAACATCAACAATCAAAGAGTCACTTGACAGTCCCACTGACTTTGGAAAGAGGGGTGAGGCCGGGCTGTGCGTGGTCCTCCTGTTGTTTGCTTTGGACTTGGAACCATTGGCCCAATATATTGGACATGGGGTGTCCAAACTTTTTTTCACAGAGGGCCGCATTTTGAAATTTATTCGGAGACGATATGAAAATGAAGTGACTCATTAAAAATTATGCATTTGACATAGTTTCAATGGGCCTCTATACCTTTCATAAAACTTGGAATATTAGGTTGGTATAACAAAATGTTTGAATTTTTCCTATTTTACAGTAAAAAGTACTACTTTTTCTGTTTGGGCCAATTTAGCAGGAAGCCGGAGGGCAAACCAAAATTGGTCTGAGTGCCGCATTTGGCCCCCGGGCCGTAGTTTGGACACCCCTGTATTAGACCATCAGAAACATTAAATTGCCTGCTACACAGATGATATTCGATTATATTTGACCAAACCAGACATTTCCATACATAATGTGATACACTTCCTTCATGATATTGGTCCAATGTCTGGATACAAACTGAATATACAAAAAATTGAAATTCTCTGTCCTTTAGAAAAAACTACTCATTTAAATGGCGAACGGAATCTCCTAAATATTTAGGTGTAGTCCTAAAAAAGAACTCAAAAGATTGAAACAATAATAATTGCTCAGATTTCTATATCTATTCCAGACTATCCCAATTTCCATCCAGAACCGGCTGTTTGATGAGTGAAATAAAACAATCTCAAGATTTGTATGGCAAGGCAAAACCTCGAATCCAAAACTCTTCAACTATCAAAATAAAAAGGAAGTTGGGGTTTAACTTGTCTTAAAATTACTTTACTTCATCTTAAATCAGAGCGTTGCTGGTGAGACCCAGAATATGAATATGAATGGGAAAATACTGAGAGTAATCTCAGGCCGGAGGTTCCTATACGGGCCTTATTGGCAGATGACAAACATTGGAGCCATTTGGAGGAAGTCAAGAATCCCTGGGTAAAATCTGTGGTTAAAACTTGGAAGGAGCTAATCAAAACATACAAACTAAACAAAGATGTTAACATTTTAAACTGGCTGGATTATGATCAAGGTTTTATATCAAATAGTACTGACCTGAGATTCAAGGTCTGGATTACAAAGGGTAAAATTGTTTTTACCAGATTGTAAAAGATAATCACATGAAAAGCTTCGACATGTTGAGAGAATCCTTTGACTTGGAAGAACGGGACTTTTATAGGTATTTACAATTAAGGAATTATTAATGGAATTTATTAAACGGAACAACCATTATAACCCTTTGACTTAAATGTTTATAAAAGTTTATAAATTAGAGCTTTCAAGGAGAATAATATCTAAACTATCGATGCATTGCTAATCTGGACAGCTACTCCACTAAATATAAAAAAAACAAATGGGAAAAAGAAGGTACCCTTGTTTTCACAGATGAAGAGTGGGAAAATGTGTGTACATCCCTGTGGAGAATCACAAAATCGCATGTATGGAGGATTATTCACAAGGAAATGTGTTTTGTGACTGTCCTGTTGCTGGACTGTTGGACTGAAATTAACAAGGCACTGCAGACACTCCCATCCCTCTCATGTTTAGAACTATGTACTTGGGCCTCAAAACTCTTGCCATGGACACAATAAACAGATACCTCTGGAACATACTTTTGGCGGCAGGAAAAAAAGGCAACACAAAGAAATGGATGACACAAACCTCTCCAACAATCAAGGACTGAACTGACATAGTAACAGATATCAGGAGGGAAAAAAAAAAGAAAAAAAAAAAAAGGATTTTGGACTAAATGGGACTTATATGTAGGACATGCTGTACTGTAATTTTATATATCATAATTTTTTTCTCTTACTCTCTGGTCATGTTTTGGTTTTTTTTTAAGAACTTTGTTGAAGAACTTTGTGCTGCTTCCAGTAGGGCTGTTGAAGTAACCACAATATTGCAGTACTATCACTAAAATTCTGTAATTCTCGTGTACATAGTAATGCCTATTTTATTTTTATTTTATATTGTAGTAATTTTAAATTATCTCTTAATGCATGCCCTTTTTTGATTTCATATATGTTGTTTTATTATTTCTCAGTGTTTTATGTTGCACCTTAATGCCGAGACAAGTTCCTCTATTTGTGAATTTTGTTCATTGACAATGGCATTAAACCCCTTCTGAAAAAAGCAAAAGGGCTCAAGTGGCCGCAGTAACCGCATTTTACATTTCAATGAAGTTTCGCATACATGCACAGCTTAAATTAACCGTTTAATGATTAACTATTTCATGTTTTCACACCCTCTGCTTTTTAAGAAAACTTTCACGGTGTTCTGCCATCAGACTCGCCTCCAGTCTCGAGCAGTTGGCACTGGGAGTTGCTATGGCTTTAAATGAATCTGGTCAACGAGTCAATAAACACACAGCACAGCCGTAACAGCGCAGGTGTGCACGACCAAGCATTCTGCACAAACAGCACCATGTTTAACATAAACCTTGACCCAGAATTGAAGGTCCAGATATTCCCTTATATCCACCTGAAAAACCGTTGTGTGTAAATCCATGTCAGTTTGTTGTCTGCATTGAAGACATGATCAACACTTGATCATGCTGTAATCCTACTCCTCCTCGGTCCAGATAAACGCATAAACTGCAAGTAAATGTGACATGGTTAAAATCCAGTGAGAAGATCCAGTCCACGTAAAGTACAGCCAAAACTAAAATACTATCCAATCTGCCATAATCCTCCTACTCCATCCACAAATGTGTCTTCAAAGCATAAGCAAGTGCTGTGCATCTGGCCAGATATGCGGAAAACAAAAGTGAAAAGTTAACATGAGAATCTGCTGTGAGCTGAGGCCAGGTGCTTTTCAAGTTGTATTTTGTGCATAATATTGGGCATGAAAGTACACATGCATACTGTCACTTATGCCTGCTGTTATATTTGTTGCTATAATTCAAGTACAACCTTAATTTACATGCTTTATTATGGGCCTATGGGCCACATACTGCAAACCGCAGCTCTGAGGCATGCAAAGGTACTGAAAGGGAAATTGTTTAACCATGACAGCTCTAGCTGTCAGTAGACAACAACAATCCAAAGGGGGAGTACAGACATGGGGCAGACAGTCATTTGTGTTTTTAGTGGACAGATTATTTTAAATTCTAAAACATGAGATGCCAAAGCAAAGGTGGCCTAACATATGCCACCCTTCCACTTCCATGTAAATTAGCGCTTAGGATGGCAATGTCAGGCAAAGCAAAGGTGCTCAACAGCAGGAGTATGTGTCCTTTAAAGCAGAATTAAGTCAAATTTTCACCGTTTTTAACATCTTTGTAAGTCCCTGTGACGATAAAATAAGTATTTAGGGGCGTTTGAAGTGTCCGTCGTTGCCTTCTGCTGTCTCTGGGTGGAAAACAAGTCTTGCAACATTGGTTGACCTGAAGACAAATCGCCTGAGAAACCCTGGCTCTTTTTTTATGTTTGGCAATGTGAAATGTTTTTGTATGAGTCTGTCTTATTATGATAAAGAAAGAAAGAAAAACATTTGATATAAAGCTTTTGCATCTTAAAAGTATTTTCATACAGGAGCTGCAGGAGGAGTTACTTAGTTCTGCTTTAAGACAGTGAAAACATTTTCAGACCTACCAATCCGGTCCATGGAAGACTAGCATGGAAATGCTATCATGTCCTTGAGCAAGATGCTTCACAGCTTATGAATGTTCATGTGTAGACCAATTTTTTCCGATCTTCTGCCTTTTTCTAGATATCTGATTCATTTTTCGGCCTGTAGGCTTTATTGAACAGGACAGCGCAGTGCAAAATGGGGGAGAGAGAAGAGAGGACATCCAGCAAACTGTCTTGTTGTGATCAAGATGGCGCCGCAGACGGATGCCCTGGCCTTTCTGTGCTCTTCGTTATGTCCAGACAAGTTCCTATGTTTGTGAATTTTGTTCATTGACAATGGCAATAAACTCTTTCTGATTCTGATTCTGATTCTGATTCTGAGCCCGGAATCAAACACACTACGCTGAGGATCTGCGACACATGCAAGTGTATATGTGTTTTCTCTAATCAGTGATAAATAAATGCAGGACAAAAGGTGAAACAATCCTGTTTCTACACTAAAGGCTATAAAATATGGCAACTCAATATGAAAGTATTTTAAGTAGGAATTACAGTAAGTACATCACTGATGGAGTAACGCGGGTTGTGATCTGGTTTTGGTCTTGTCTTGATCTGTCATGGCCCGGTTCATGTCTGGCTTTATAGTCCTGAGCCAGTTTATATACCGTAGATGGGTAAAAACATGAGGAGTGACATCTCAGCTCAGAGATCTTCTTTAACGCACTGAGCGGAGTGTGTGCGTGTGTGTGTGTGCGTGTGTGTGTGTGTGTGTGTGTGTGTGTTGCTGACATGACAGATCCGCCTGGTCCAGTGAAATGTCGCTCCACTTCAGCACTTTACGCCTCGGTCCCGCTCCGGATCCAGCCCGAGACAGAGTGAGACTCCAGTCCGTGTGTTCCGCCGCTCCTGTGACTCCGCCCCGCTCCGCCTCGGCTCAGACTTGTGCTTCTCGTTGTTCTTCTCCGCCACCGACCGCCGCCATTTCAAACTCCGTGTCTGGAGAACCGAGAAATGGTGCTGCGTCACGGTCCGAAACAACACTAATTATCAACGATCTCAAACGTACCGTCGTGCTAAACAGTCACCGACACACGAAGCACAGACAGACTACGTTTTTCTTTTTTAGGGCGAGATTTAGAAACGTTCCGCTTTTTTACGACGCCATGCCAGCGCCACTGCGGAGGGATATTGTTTACAAAGGGCAAACGGGGCGTTACGTAAACTCAGCACACAAACGGTTTCACAATGAACAGAAAGAACGTTTCAAGTGTTGCAAATGTCGAGACATGTCTAAAAGCTCCGCGAGATAACAAGCACAGACATAGTAGAAGCAGCGGAATGGCGAATTGGCCAAGACTCGTGTGCAATGGAGAGCCAGGCTCCTCCATTTCACATCCGCTTTGAGTCAAGCCCATGTTACTGGACTATTGTTTTAAGCCCAAACACACTAGGGAAAACATCTTACTTTCAGAGATACCAGTTCTAGTTAACTCACATAAAATGTATGTGTGTATAATCTGTCTATCTCATATATATATACAATTATATTTTTAGTTTTTCATCTTGTAATGTTTTCATATAAAACTGTATTTTATGTGAAACATTTCCCATAGGCCTAGTAGAAAAATAAATAAATAATTGAGCCAGGTTTCAATTTCTTATATGGGCTAAAACCAGTACATTTAATTTGAATTTGAGTAAACTAGATCTTATTTAAAATCTGTGGTGGAAAAAGTATTGGTACTCAAGTAAAGTACAGTTACATTGTTTAAAATTTTGCTACTCCAAAATTGTACTAAATTGAAAGTAAAAGTAGGCTAGTAGTTATTTTTAGACTCAATATAGACTCAACAAACCCATTTTAGACTGAATTATATTGTTTGAATTGGCCAATCAGAGCAGGCAATGCAGTGTTATGTGCGTTTGTCGGGGGAAAATTATGAGACAACCATACATTGGACAAGTAGGACTTGTACTACTGTACTCAGTAACTTCTATGATTGTAAATGTAATGTACAATTACATGCAATTAGAATTTTGCACAAGTATACATTTAAAAATCTACTCATTTAACGTATTTGTTATTGGTTACTTTCTAGCCATGCCTCTTTTTTGGATTAATTTGAATAAATAAGCATATCGACAAAGACTGTGATGTTTGCTGTGTGTAGGTGCTACATTTAGGGCAGATTTTTATGTCTCTGTGGGAGAGAAATTTGCTACAAGTTACAATGTCCCAGAGAAATCTGATGAAGGGAATTCAATGAAATAATAAAACATTGTAGGTGGCCTAGTTTGTTGTTTCCACTTGGAAGTTTGAAAAAGTAAACTGTCGGCTGCAGTGAAATGTGCTGTAATAATACGTAACAGCAATGGCCTGACAGAACAGGTCTTTAGGGGGATTATAATTGGCCAAAATGGGACTAAGCAGGACAAAGGAGCCTGTGTTATAAACCGTGTAAGAAGACTGATTTGTGATCTTTGGGGACCAGTTTAGTCCTGATGTGAGCTTGGTCTGGTTCTAGTTCTTGCCTAATCCTGGTCTAGTTCTATGTTTAATCACAGTTCAGTGCCAGTCTATTCTGTTGTGTTTGGAACTAAATCATAGGTAGAACAGGAACAAACCTAAAAGTCTACATCAGAACTAACCTAGGCTCAAGCCAGGATCAAACCAGGACTAACCCAAGACCAAGCCAGGACTAAACCAGGACCAAGCTGGGACCAATCCAAAACTAAACCGGGACCAAACAATACTAAACCAGGGCTAAACTGGCGCTAAACTAGGACTGAACCAGGCATAAACCAGGCTTCAGAAATGTCTATAAGATTTGTAGTTCTCCTTTAGTGTTGCTTTAATGTGGATCAAACCCTTTGGCATTATAGGACTGAACTATCCTACCCAAAATCGAGGTCACCATGAGTGTGACCCACAGGCCGCACAGGGGCCTTATAAATGCCGCTCTGTTGTGTGAGAGAGAGAGAGCTGCACTGTGCACAGGATAAAAACAGGCTAAATGTACTGGCCTATTTCAAAGCTCTCACTGTTGTGTGAGTACAGGGTCTGTGCTTTTCAAATAAATACTATTAAAATAAAGTGATAGATAGATGAATAAATGATATATACAATTTCTGGTCTGAAATGTTGCTCCAATGTTCACTGATCATGTTCATGTTAACATCAATTAGTATTGCCAAGTCAACCACAACGGCTTTTCTCTGCTGTGTATCCACCACCACAAAGTCTGTATATGGAAGTCCCACAGGACCTTGGCTCGGCCATTCTCTACCACCTTTGGAGGTGTTTCCCACTTTGACCTTGGGGTTTCCAGTCCATACTCCGCACAGATGTTCCTGTACACCAGCCACTTGGTTATGGCGCTCCATGTATGCTTTCCCTGCAGGATTTTACACCCTGCAGTTATGTGCTGGATGGTCTCAGCGCCCCTTTGCACAACCTACACCTTGGGTCTTGTCTGGTGTGGTAGATCTGGGCCTCTATTGCTCTGGTGCTCAGGGCCTGTTCCTGTGCAGCCATGATGAGTGCCTCTGTGCTGTCCTTCAGACCAGCCCGCTCTAACCATTGGTTGGATTCTTTGACATCAGCCACTTCAGTTAGTTTCCGGTGGTACATCCCAGTTTCCGTATTCCCAATTGGCACAACAACTTCACCTCCTCATGTCTGATTGAATGTGCATCTTATACATTTGCAGCAAAATAATTCAAATTAGTCAAGTCGAGTAGTCCTCTCATTGGGATTCCTCTGGGTGCGTGTTCTCTCTCTCTCTCTCTCAGCTCTCTGTTCTTCCTCTCTCTCATCTCTCTCTCTCTCATCGTTCTCTCTCTCTCTCTCTCTCTCTCTCTCTCTCTCTCTCTCTCTCTCTCTCTCTCTCTCTCTCTCTCTCTCTCTCTCTCTCTCTCTCTCTCTCTCTCTCTCTCTCTCTCTCTCTCTCTCTATATATATATATATATATATATATATATATATATATATATATATACTGTTTTTGATACCTAAAATATATGAAATATCTTGTTGTAATATGAAAATGATATCTTGAAATCATCTCGTGACCCCCAACTCATGTGCTGCAACTTCCACTTAATGAACGACTGACTTAGAGAAAGCTTTTCCACCTGGTGGATTTTTTAATATATTATTTTAAATATGCTGCAGCACACCATGCACTAAAACTTTAGTGGATGGGGGGAAAACACGAGGGGGAGGACTCTTACATCAACAACACCTGGTCATCCGATGTGTCTGTGGTCTCCAAACACTACATCCAAGATGGCACCGCAGACGGATGCCCTGGCCTTTAGGTGCTCTTTGTTTTGTCTGTTTTTGTTGGTAAATTGTGTGTCTGCGTGCTCTTACACCAGTGAAGAACTCTTGTCCTTCCGAACCACAACTCCTACGGACCTAGTTCCAGTTATTTTAGCTTCCGCTGCTGAATTAGCCCTTCTTTTGGCTAAAAAAGTGAGACGCCGCTCGGGGGCACTCGTACGGCCTTACCTGGAATTTTCCTCTCCAATGTTCGCTCACTCTCCAACAAAATGGATGAACTGGCGCTGCTGATGAAACGAAACAGAGACTTTTCTTCATCTCCTGTTTTGTGCTTCACGGAGACGTGGCTCAGTGAGCCAATCCCAAACGGCGCCGTGCAGATTGAGGGTTTTCACCTTCTTCGGTCGGACCGCCAGAAGGCTCTCTCCGATGGAAAAAAAACATGCGGCGGAGGAGTCTGTTTCTACATCAACAACGCCTGGTCATCGGATGTGACTGTGATCTCCAAACACTGCTCTCCTGATCTGCAAACCATTCTTCTCTCCACGTGAGTTCGCCTGATTCATTCTGGCTGTTGTTTACATCCCGCCGAGCGCAAACGTGCACGTGGCACAGCGCGCACTCGCGGACCAGATTCTGAGTGTGGAGCGGACCTTCCTGGACTCCTTGAGCATTATCCTGGGTGATTTTAACAAGGGGAATCTCAGCCACAAACTACCAAAGTACAGACAGTTTATTAAAGTGCCGACCAGAGAGCAGAACAGCAGAACAGATGGTTCACCTGATCCCCACGTACAGACAGAGGCTGAAGCTCTCCAAACCTGCAGTGAGGAAATCTAAGAAGTGGACCAATGAGGCAGTGGAGGAGCTACATGCTTGTTTGGACATTACAGACTGGGAGGTTTTCAGACCTGCCACAGATAGTTTGGATGAGTGCACGGACACTGTGACGTCATACATTCGATTCTGTGAGGACAGCATCATACCAACACAAACCAAAGTCACTTTCAACAATGAAAAACCCTGGTTCATCCTGCAGCATCTGGACTCCCCGGGAACCTATGCCAGGATTCTGTTTGTGGACTTCAGCTCTGCATTCAACACCATCCTCCCTGCTCTGCTCCAGGACAAGCTCTCCCAGCTCAACGTGCCTGACTCCACCTGCAGGTGGATCACTGACTTCCTGACGGATCGGAGGCAGTGCGTGCGGCTGGGGAAGAATGTCTCAGACACTCTGACTATCAGCACAAGAACACCACAGGGCTGTGTACTTTCTCCTCTGCTCTTCTCCCTGTACACAAACTGCTGCACCTCCAGCACGACTTCCGTAAAACTGATCAAGTTTGCGGACGACACCACCCTCATCGGGCTCATCTCGGACGGGGATGAGTCTGTCTGCAGGAGGGAGGTGGACCGGCTGGTGTCGTTGTGCAGCGGTAACAACCAGGAGTTCAACGCCCAGAAGACAGTGGAGATGATCGTGGACTTCAGGAAAGTCACATAGCCCCCAGCCCCCCCCCTCACATCATGAAAGACTCCCCCATCACCACCGTGGACTCCTTCCGCTTCCTTGGCACCACCATCACCCAGGACCTCAAGTGGGAGCCCTCCATCAGCTCCCTCATCAAGAAGGCCCAGCAGAGGATGTACTTCCTGCGGCAGCTGAGGAAAGCCAAGCTGCCAGTGCAGATGATGGGTGCAGTTTCTACACGGCCATCATTGAGTCCATCCTCACCTCCTCCATCACCGTGTGGTACGCTGGAGCCACAGCCAGGGACAAACAGAGACTACAGCGCATTGTGTGTTCTGCTGAGAAGGTGATCGGCTGCAGAGACTTCCATCTCTGCAGGACCTGTACGTCTCCAGGGCTCTGGGACGAGCAGGTCGGATCACAGCTGACCCTTCTCACCCTGGACATGGACTATTTGAACCACTCCCCTCAGGCAGGAGGCTACGGTCCATCCGAATCAGAACCTCCCGCATCAAGAATAGTTTGTTTCCCTCTGCCGTTGGACTCATGAACACTTCTTAAACACCTGCCACTTTAACTGCAACTATTCACTCACTGCACAGTCACTTTCTGAACTACAACTTTAAATTTAACTGTAATTTTGTGTACATAGTAATCCCTATTTTTATTTTTATCCTATACTATAGTAATTTTAAATTGTTTTTTAATGCATAACCTTTTGATTGAATATATGTTGTTCTATCAATGCTCAGTGTTTTATGTTGCACCTTAATGCCGAGATAAGTTCCTATGTTTGTGAATTTTGTTCATTGACAATGGCAATAAACCCCTTCTGATTCTGATTCTGCTCTGGAATATAATTACATCATTAATTGCAAACCATTCTACTCTCCACGTGAGTTTGCCTCATTCATTCTGGCCGCTGTTTACATTCCACCTCGCGCAAACGTACATGAGGCACAGCGCATGCTCGCGGACCAGCTTTTAAATGTGGAACAGACCTTCCTGGACTCCTTGTGTATTATCCTGGGTGATTTTAACAATGGGAATCTCAGTCATGAGTACTACCAGAGTACAGACAGTTTATTAAAGTCCAAACCAGAGAGCAGAACACGCTCAATCACTGTTACACAACTGTCAGCGATGCTTTTCGCACCGTGGCCCGAGCCACTGGGAGCTTTTCAGATCACGCCATGGTTCACCTGATCCCCACGTACAGACAGAGGCTGAAGCTCTCCAAACCTGTAGTGAGGACCTCTCAGAAGTGGACCAATGATGCAGGAGGCTACGGTCCATCTGGACCAGAACTCCCGCCACAAGAATAGTTTCCCTCTGCTGTTGGACTCATGGACATTTCTAAACACCTGTCACTTTAACTACAATTGAATCAACCACTCACAGTCACTTTCTGCACTACAACTGTAAATTTATGTGTACATAGTAAGCCTATTTTTATTTTATCCTATAGTAAATTTAAATTGCTTTCTTTAATGCATTCCCTTTTTTATTTCATATGTTTTCATTATTGTTCATTGTATGTTGCACCTTAAGGCCGAAACAAGTTCCTGTGTTTGTGAATTTTGTTCATTGACAATGGCAATAAACCTTTTCCGATTATCATAGAGACTTTTATAGAGATGTAAAAAATAATGTAATAGAAAAAAAATTAAATTGATACTGCATCATTAAATGTCTCACAATAATATTGTAGCCTGTCGCATTATATCTAATTATTTATTCATGTGTTTATTTGTTTATCTATTTGGGACAGAGCATGTAAATGGCCATACATGACACAATATTGTGTTATAGGATTGTTGCCAAAGGCCAATTTCCATCTGTTATCCGAAGGGGATGAGGTCACAAAAGGACTAACAACAGAACAAATATATTTCATAAATACAAAAAATACATTACAGTCTACATGATTGCATCAGCCAAATTATTACACAGTTCTAACATTGCACAAGTATTATTCACATTTTACATAATTCACATGATTTGATAATCCACATTATTGCACAGTCGACATTATTGCACAATCACAAATGATGTCCATTTTACACACACACCTTTCATATTCAGCCCATACATGCAGTTATGTCTGAATAGAGAGTAAAATTAAAATCCAAATTGCCACTATAAAAGACTGCAAGTCTGGTTTGACCTGAGCCAATTCTTTTAGTGTTAACCGAAGACGATTTCCGCCCTCGGACCGACAACACAGTCTGACCAAATATGGTACGTCTGTGGCTTGCATGGTCCTTTCTGAAATATGTCACGTTTAATAAACCCCTTCAACGGTGGTGGTGCAAGGGAGTGTAGGAGCTTGTACTGTAAATCAGCTCTTTCAAGGTGGATCATGTTATTTAAATCCAATTGTCTACTCTACTTTTTTACACTATAACAGTGATGATGGAAGAGATTTCTATCAAAAAGCATCCTTTTCCAAAAATAAATATTGATTTGTGAGTAAAAACCACCAGTACAAACCTACATTTCTTTTCAGTTCTGGATTAAGGTTATATTATATATATGTATTCTACAACAACTTTAAACCTCTTAACTTAGTTTAGGTTCATTACAGGAGAAGAATACAGAACTCACCACTGTGACTCCTTGCCTGTGCAGCAAAGCATAGAGACTTTTTAAAGTAAATAATTTGATGCCTTTTAATATTAAAGCACTGAATAAGGACTATCTACAGTGCCGGTGCTCTTGTTTTACATGATTTGATCTCATAGTTTACGTGTGGGTGTTTTTATGTATTTTTTAATTTTATAGATTGTTTTATGGGATGTTTTATTGGCATTTTATTGGGATATCCTGTGTGTGTGTGTGTGTGTGTGTGTGTTTGTTTGTTTGTTTGTTCAATCTGTATTGTGTTTTTACATGTTATCCACGAAAAAAGAGAGCTCTTCTCATTGGGGTCTCCCTGCATAGATAGATAAAAATGAAATAAATAAAAAATTGACTGTATGTAAAAATTCAGGTTTTAAAGGGGTTTTGTGGCAGTAAAACAATGAGGGGGATGAGGTAAACCCAAAATCATGTAAATGAGGTCCTATTAGATGGATATTTAATAAATGTTTGCAGCACATTCTGAATCTCCTCGATAACTGACATTTTCTTGATCTGTGATGTGGCTCAGAGAATCTTCTCTGCTGCTTGTGTAAGTCCATAAATCATCGCCATACTCACTCTATGAATTTCTCTTGTCTAATCACGATCAGTACAAATGCGTGCTGGGACCAAGAAATGAGAGACCATCTTAAAATTCATTGAAAATTGTTATCTTAAATTGTGTGTTATTCCCTCTGCAGCCAGTAGATTGTGCCAAAAGTAAGTTTTGTTTTTCTAGTTCTAAAACATGAGATGCCAAACTAAAAGGTACTCGAGAGCATGTTTAAAGGCCATTAACAATATAAATAATGAATAATATTTGTCCTTTAAAGTGATGAACTAATTTTAAATGGACAACTTAATAATAATAAAAAATATTGGGACTCTTTACATTAGTCCAACGTCAATAATTAAACTTAAAGGTCACCTGACAGACCCACTGACTCAGGAAGAGGGGTGAGACAGGGCTGTGCCTGGTCCCCCTTCTTGTTCACATTGTGCTTGGAACCATTAGCCACCATATTGGATCCGAAACAATCAAGTGTTGTAATATTTGATGGGATGGAACATAAAATGGCCTGCTACACGGACGTTTATTCAATTTTTTTATTATATGAGTATTCATGACCAAACCAGAAACATCTTAATGTGATGAATTTCCTTCATAATATAGGTCCAATGTCTGGATACAAATGTACAAAAACTTAATTTATTTCTTACTGGTGATCCCCTTTGACTTTCCTATCCAGACCTATCCATTTAAATGGCAAACCAAATCTCTTGACTACTTAGGTTTGTTCTTCATGAAGATTTGCCTATTCTAGAAAGAAAGGAAAAACTTTCCATTATAAAGAAAGATCTTGAAAAAATAATAGCAATTTCATTCCATATTTAACTATAAGTCCAAGGATGACACTATCAAAATGAATGTTCTACCCACATTTCTCTATCTATTCCAGACTCCAATTTCCATCCCCAACTAGCTATTTATTGAGTTGGATCAAATAATCTCAAGATTTCTATGTCAAAAAACCCCGTATGCGATTCAAACCTCTACAACTATCAAAGGAAAAGGGTTGTTTGGGTTTACTTTGTCTGAAAAAAAATATTTTATTACAGCTCATAGCAGAACAAGGGAAAAAATTGGATATAATGTGTCACCAGAGATTCCTGTGATGAAAAAAATAGTTGGGTCATATGGAGGAAATTGAGAAACACCAACGAAGTTAAAATCAGAATCGCTTTTATTACCATTGTCATTGAACAATTCACAAACTAGGAACTTGCTTTGCGTTAAGGCGCATCAGAAGACAGTGTAATATTAATAATGAAAAGTATAGCCGCAAGCCCCTGCCATTACACTTCCTGTCGAATTTATGGCGCTATCACGCCTTCTCTCCTTTGTTTTAAAAATAGGAGCGTTATTGTGTTCTGAAAATTTCAATATTTTGGGAATAGTTTGAAAAACTGGGGGGGTTCCATTTAATGAAGAAATCAAATTTTTCTGTGGTGACAAAGTGGCTTTTGGGGTCAGAAATGATCCCAGGGCAACACAAGGGTTAAATAACTATGTGAATTAGTTAACAAAATTTTTCCCTCAAGTCACGGACCACGAGCACCAAAAAAGTTTTAAATACAACAAACTGTTGACGCACTTCCATACGTTATATTTCTAGAAATTATAATATCAGATGGTGGGCGGAGCTTATTGAACTCTATGAGAAATTAATTGCCTTTGAAAAAAATATTCAAAATAGAAATCCAACAATGAAATCCACAAATGTTTTGCCTATCAAAACTTTAATCTTGTGTCTTAACGTCCTTTAATAGACAACAATCACGTCTTTGGATTTAAATAATGCCACCACTTCCTGAAGCTATTGTGAAATGTGGATAGTGCCATTGATTACAGAAATATGAACCATAAACCAGGTAAACAAATCTGCAATCTGACACAATCTGTGATTTCTACCTGAGAATTCTGACCTGTTTTAGCTCAGATTAAACTATAGCAGTTCTGCAATGTTGAACTTTTGTTGAGACTTTTTTAAAAGGTCCCTTTGCCTTGAGCATCAGTGGTGCAGTCAGTTGAGATTCACCTACTGACCAGAACGTAGTTGGTTCGGAAATTGAGAGATTGAAAATTATTAACCCGTGTCAATGAAAAAAATTCACAAACTGAACTTGCAACATTTAAAAATAATAATAATAATAATAATAATAATAATAATAATAATAATAATAATAATAATAATAATAATAATAATAATAATAATAAAATATATACAATATAATTAATCATAAAATTGCAAATATAATTTTTATTTGATGTGGATAAATAAAAATAAAATGGGGGAAATACATCTATCTATCGATCGATCTTCAAACTAAAAGTAAAGCAAAAAGTACAGTTAAAGTGAATGCAGTGTAGACCTAGTTTAGATCTAGTTTAGGCCTCTCGGTCTGATGCAGTCTACTTTACATTATTAGTACAGTGCGACTCTGCCATCTGCTGGATCTTTTCTGAATTGCTACTGGAATCTCAGTTCACAAGCAGGCCTAAAGCTGGTCTATGCAACTTTTCTGCTGGAGAGTCCATCATCTGCTTGTCTCCATGGCAGTTTTGTTGCTTTGACTGGAATGATCCGCTGTCAGAGTGCCAGTAGTTTAGAAAAAAGTTCAGTGGTGAAAGAAATAAAAATATTAGTAGAAAGTACAGGAACCAGCTCTTAAATGTAGTGAAGTAAAAGTAAAAAGTATCCACTGTAAAATGTATTTAAGTAAAGGTGCAGTACTTTTACTTATGTACTTTGTCACTTCCAACCCCTGCAAATTGCCCCAAAACAGCGGGCCACAACAGTTTGATGAGGAATTTTTAATTGTTTTTCCCCACAAAATGATTAATTAGTGAACTTTGGATAATTGACTCCAATGTTGGCAAATGTAACAAACATATGAACAATAATTATTTAAGTTGTCTTTAAACGACAAAATTCTTGATTTTATTTTTGCTGTCTCATTAAAATCGGAGAGAAGATTTATATCTGTTGCAATGTATTGTAATGAAAAGTGTTGGGAATAATCAATCAGTTTTTCTTTTTTTTTCAAACAAAAGCAGAAAACAGAACATAACACAAAGAGATAACTTTTTATGTAGCCCTTTCACAGATCACAAAAATCACAAAGTGCTTAACAGAGAGACAGAGCACCAAATTACAGCAACAATATTTTAAAACAGGATACAAATAAAATAAGACCCAGTCAACAAAAAGTTCAAATAATAACAGAAGAAATAAGACATCCAACTGCACATATATTTCTAAGTCCCATTTGACAAAGTAAATAAACCTTTCCTGATTCTGATTCTGATTTATTCCTAAGTCTTTGAAATAAGTTCATTGGCAAATTGAGTCCGAAGGTAATTTTTTACAATTTTACGAATGTTATATATACAATGAGGAAAATAAATATTGGAATACTCCGCGATTTTGCAAGTTCTCCCAGTTAGAAATTATAGAGAGGTCTGAAATGTTCATTATAGGTGCATTTCCACTGTGAGAGACAGTGAGGCAGGGAGTTCACCTCAGACTTCAACTACTGCAATGGGCAAGACCAAAGAGCTGTCAAAAGAGACCAGAGACAAAATTGTAGACCTCGACAAGGCTGGAAAGGGCTACGGACAATTGGCAAGCAGCTTGTGAAAAAAGACCAACTTTTAGAGCAATAGTTAGAAAATGGAAGAGTCTAAAGATGACTGTCGTCTCCCTCGGAAGGGGGCTCCATGCAACATCTCGCATCGTGGTGCATCAATGATGATAAGAAAAGTGAGGAATCAGTTCAAATGTACATTCTGTCTTTAACTGAAAATGTAAGAGTAATAGTTTTCTTTACTAATTTATCTTTTACTGCTCCCAACTCTTCCTTCTTCTTCATTAACAATTAACACTGATAAAACTACACAATGCAAAAAATGTATTTCCCGCAGAGAATGAACGGTACAAGAAGTGAAGATCCACACCTAGAGGGCGCTATCATGAAAAGACGGCTTTTCTGCCACTTTTATATTATAATATATTATATCATATCATAACATATGTAATTATAATAGGCCAAGTCATTTTTCACAATTTACCAATGTATTATATTTTATAACAAATAGTACAATTTTGCTTATAAAATGAATTGAAATATTTTATTGCGCTATTAAAAGTTGATTAGAATATAAAGCTGACATGAGATGTTTGTTCTGATCAGAACATCACACACTGAACTCTGACTTTCCTCTGCATGAAACAATGCTGCAATGTGATTGGCTGTTGGGCGTTACATGCAGAAATATTTACGTTCCTCTCGTCAGTCAGCGCTGTGCTTCTTTTCTTATCAGAATCAGAATCAGGAAAGGTTTATTGCCATTGTCAATTAACAGAATTCACAAACATAGGAACTTGTTTTGGCATTAAGGTGCAACATAAAACACTGATCAATAATAAAAACAACATATATAAAATCAAAAGGGCATGCATTAAAAACAATTTATGATTACTCTAGTATGTCGGTGTAATCCCTCATTCGTCCAGGAGTGTTCCATTGTAGAAAAAGATTCAGTTGTAGTCATCTGGACTCTGTTTTAGAAAAAACTAAATGTTTCAACTCACATCTAAGAGTCATTCTCAATCTGTGTGCCCAGTATCAGGAGGTCCCGATATATATATAGATAGATATAAACCGGAGTTCTCAGACTTGTTTCACAGATTGAGAATGACTCTTGGATGAGAGTCGAAATATTTTGTTTTTTCTAAAACAGAGTCCGATGACTACAACTGAATCTTTGTCTACAATTACTATAGTATAAAATAAAAATAGGCTTACTATGTACACAAGAATTTACATTTAAATTTGTCAGTGCAGAATGTGATAGTGCAGTGAGTGATTGATTAAATTGTAGTTGAAGTGGCAGGTGTTTAAGAAGTGTTCATGAGTCCAACGGCAGAGGGAAAGAAACTATTCTCATGGCGGGAGGTTCTGGTCCGGATGGACCGTAGCCTGGAGACGTACAGGTCCTGCAGAGATTGAAGACTGCAGCCAATCACCTTCTCAGCAGAGCGCACGATGCGCTGTAGTCTCTGTTTGTCCCTGGCTGTGGCTACAGCGTACCACACGGTGATGGAGGAGGTGAGGATGGACTCAATGATGGCCGTGTAAAACTGCACCATCATCTGCGCTGGCAGCTTGGCTTTCCTCAGCTGCTGCAGGAAGTACATCCTCTGTTGGGCCTTCTTGATGAGGAGCTGATGGAGGGCTCCCACTTGAGGTCCTGGGTGATGGTGGTCGAGGAATCGGAAGGAGTCTACGGTGATGAGGGAGTTTGTCATGGTGAGGGGGGGCTGGGGGGCTGTTACTGTGGCTGTGACACCAGCCGGTCCACCTCCCTTCTGTAGACAGAGTCATCACCGACTGAGATGAGCCCGATGAGGGTGGTGTCGTCCGCAAACTTGATCAGTTTTTACGGAGTCGTGGCTGGAGGTGCAGCAGTTTGTGTACAGGGAGAAGAGCAGAGGAGAAAGTACACAGCCCTGTGGTGTTCTTGTGCTGATAGTCCGAGTGTCTGAGACATTCTTCTCCAGCCGCACACACTGCCTCCGATCTGTCAGGAAGTCAGTGATCCACCTACAGGTGGAGTCAGGCACGTTGAGCTGAACGAGCTTATCCTGGAGCAGAGCAGGGAGGATGGTGTTGAATGCAGAGCTGAATTCCACAAACAGGATCCTGGCGTAGGTTCCCGGGGAGTCCAGATGCTGCAGGATGAAGTGGAGTGCCAGGTTGATGGCGTCGTCTACAGACCTGTTGGCTCTGTAGGCGAACTGCTGGGGGTCCAGCAACGACGAGGTGAGGGACTTGAGGTGGGGTAAGACCAGGCGCTCAAATGACTTCATGACTACAGACGTCAGCGCCACAGGCCTGTAGTCATTAAGTCCAGTGATCCGGTGCTTCTTGGGGACAGGCACAATGATGGAAGACTTGAAGCAGGCTTGGACGTGGCATGACTCCAGGGAGGTGTTAAAAATGTCTATGAAGACGGGGGACAGCTCTCCTGCGCAGTGTCTTAAGATGGCGGGAGAAACACTGTCTGGGCCAGCAGCTTTTCAAGGGTTGGACAAGACGGCGCTTGGGTCCGGATCGTGACCGGAGTCCGCCTAATAGTGACCTGGGGCAAAGACGACACCTCACACCCTCAACTGCTGCTAACACTACCAGGCTGATGTAAATGTCAGCCTTCATTCAAACATATTATTAGTAGAAAGGTGCTCACTAACACAGGTATGTGCGGGGCCCCCATGGCAGGGCCCAGCCCAGAGCTCTCGTCTCGCTGCCAACCTCCGGGCACTATTGGAGCTCTAACATGACAAACTCATGTACGCTCAAACAGCAGCACTTTGAGTCTATTTGTAAAATGAGTTCAACAATACCTGGAGAAGATAACGCCCAGTCTCACTGAAACTAGTCTGAAACTTGCTGTGCTAAATGTCAGATCCTTATGTAACTAATCATTCTTAATTAATCATTTTATTTCTTCTTATAATCTTGATTGTATGTTTTTAACTGAAACATGGCTTGACAAAAACACATGAAATTTAGTTCTAATGGAGTCTGCTCCACCCAACTTTATGTTTGAATCTGAAACGTGAGAAAACAAAAAGGGGGGAGGTGTGTGTGCTTTTGTTAAAGATGAAATAGTTACCCACAGGTTGTCCTTTGGGGTGTTTTCAACATTTGAGTACGTAGCCTTTAAAATTGAGCTAAAACAGTCTCCATCCATTCTCTTCATTGTTTTATACAAGCCTCCTCAGCACTGCAAAAGTTTTATTAATGATTTTACTGAGATGCTTTCAGTCGTATGCACAGACTTTGATGGTTTGGTCATAACAGGTGATTTCAATGTTCATGTTGATAATATTTTGTGACAAAAACGCTAAAGAGCTTCATGCTGTCCTTGAAACTTTCGGTCTTACTCAGCGCGTGAGTGGCCCCACCCACAGCAGAGGGCACACTCTAGATCTTCTAATTACAAAAGGGGTTAATATTTCAAACGTCAATGTGGTCGATGTTGCTCTGTCTGATCTTTTCTGTGTCTTCTTTGACCTGTTTGTTTTTCCCAAACCACCAGCTGGTCCTGCAATTGTCCGGAGGAGACACATAAATGACAGCACGGGAAAACTGTTCATGGAAATGATTAACTTTGAAAATGTCTCATGTTCTAATGTAAATGATTTGTTGAACTCTGTTACATCTAGTGTTTTGAATGTTCTCGACACCGTTGCCCCTATGAAGGCTAAAATTGTTAAAAATAAGCAGAAGGCGCCATGGGAGAAATGATGATTCGGTCAGGGCACAGAAAAGGGAGTGCCGCCGGGCCGAACGAAAATGGCGAAAGTCGAAGCTCCAAGTTCAGAAAGAGATTTTTTATGTAGAACTAGGGAAGGATATTTTTCTGAAATAATTGGAAGCTGCAGTAACAACTCGCGCGTTCTGTCACAGTAAACAGATTAACAAACCCTCCAGCTCAGCTGCCGTTAGAACTCATTTCCACATCCAAGTGTAATGAGTTTGCATTATTCTTTAATGACAAAGTTCAGGGCATTAAAAATGCTATCAATTCTACAATGCAAAAAATAACCCTCAAACCACCTACACACTTAGAGCTGACTCACTTTGCACCTGTAACTGACAAAACTGTCCAGGAGAACATCACCAGTCTGAGTTCATTTACATGCAGCCTCGATGTGTTACCCACCAGATTTCTAAAGTCTGTGCTGAACAGTTTGTTAGCACCACTCACTCACATAGTTAACATGTCGCTTCAATCTGGAACATTCCCAATTTCTTTGAAAACTGCGGTCATAAAGCCTCTCCTAAAGAAGAGCAGTCTTGATGCTGCAGTACTGAGTAATTACCGGCCCATCTCTAATCTGCCATTTTGGGGCAAAGTCCTTGAAAAGGTTGTTTACCAACAGCTCACTGATTTCCTCTTAATAAACAACTCATTTGATGTTTTCCAGTCAGGTTTTAGACCTCATCACAGCACTGAGACTGCTCTTGTCAAGGTGACAAATGACATCCACCTGAACACTGACGCGGGGCAAAGCCTCAGTCTTAATTCTGTTAGATCTGAGTGCTGCTTTTGACACTGTCGATCATGGGATACTTTTACAGAGACTAGAGGACTGGGTGGGCATCACTGGCACTGCGCTAAACTGGTTAAAGTCCTATCTGGAAGACAGGAAATTCTTAATCGAAATTGGTAACTGTGTCTCAGACCAGATGCCCCTGACCTGTGGGGTGCCCCAAGGGTCAATCTTGGGACCCCTTCTGTTCAACCTCTACATGCTGCCGTTAAGTCAGTTGATACGCAGCGAGAATGTGTCCTATCACAATTACGCAGACGACACTCAGATCTATGTTCTCACTGACGGCAGGTGAATATGGACCAGTGGATTCACTCTGTCACTGCATCCAACAGATCAGTGTGTGGATGCAAAACAACTTTCTCCAGCTGAACTCAGACAAGACTGAAATCATCGTCTTTGGCCCACAGAAACAAAGAGAAAGTGTTAACAGTCACCTCCAGAGTCTCGCTCTAAAACCTACACATCAAGTTAGAAATCTGGGGGTAATAATGGACTCAGATTTGAATTTTAACAGCCACGTCAGATCAATCACATCAGCAGCTTTTTACCATCTAAAAAACATTGCCAAAACTCAAAAGTATAGTGTCTAAACCAGACCTGGAGAGACTTATCCATGCGTTTGTCTCTAGTAGATTAGACTACTGTAACGGCCTGCTCACTGGCCTCTCCAAACGAGCTGTAAAACAGCTGCAGTACATCCAGAACGCTGCTGCTCGGGTCCTGACTAGAACCAGGAAGTACGATCACATTAGTCCTGTGCTCAGGTCTCTGCACTGGCTCCCTGTGGCTCAGAGAATAGACTTCAAAGCAGCTCTGCTTGTATACAAGTCTCTCCATGGCCTAGCACCAAAGTACATCTCGGACATGTTAGTGCCATATGAACCATCTCGGACTCTGAGGACCTCAGGGACCGGCCTCCTGCTGGTGCCCAGAGTCAGGACTAAACATGGGGAATCTGCGTTTCAGTTTTATGCAGCTAAAATCTGGAACAGTCTTCCTGAGGATGTGAGACAGGCCGCTACTCTGGCAATGTTCAAATCTAAACTAAAAACTGTTTTGTTTGGCTGTGCATATGACTGAAATGCTTTTCTTTGCACTCTTCTCTTTTATGTCTTGAACTATTATTTTGTGATTTCTGCCATGTCTTTGTGATTTTAATGCATTTTTTCCTGTTGTGTGAAGCACTTTGAATTGCCTTGTGTATGAATTGTGCTCTACAAATAAACTTGCCTTGCCTTGCCTTGGAGAGGGTTGTTGAGATTGCAGTTTCTTTTCATCGTCAGGACTTTTCTTCTTTCATTTTTTGGCACCGGAGGGATATATTCTTTTGGACATGACGACTTAGTCCGCTTCCTCTCTGCTGTTGGACTCATGAACACTTCTTAAACACCTGCCGCATTAACTGCAACTATTCAATCATTCACTGCACTGTCACTTTCTGCACTACAACTGTAAAATGTAACTGTAATCTGTGTACATAGTAATGCCTATTTTCATTTTTATTTTATACTATAGTAATTTTAAACTGTTTCTTAATGCATGCCCTTTGAATTTCACATATGTCGTTTTTATTATTGCTCAGTCTTTTATGTTGCACCTTCATGCCGAGACAAGTTCCTATGTTTGTGAATTTTCTTCATTGACAATGGTAATAAACCCTTTCTGATTCTGATTCTGATTCTTATAGGCCCTGGTAATACACTACGCTGTCATGGTTTAAAATTATGCATCGCACGGAAGGTTTCCCCGCTTAAGTCAGCACATGTCCAGGCCAAGTTTGCCAATGACCATCTGGATGATCCAGAGGAGTCATGGGAGAAAGTCATGCGGTCAGATGAGACCAAAATAGAACGTTTTGGTCAAAACTCTGTGTTTGGAGGAGGACGAGTACCACCCCAAGAATACTATCTCTACCTTGAAGTATGGGGGTGGAAACATCATGCTTTGGGAGTGCTTTTCTGCACAGGGGACAGGGACGACTGCGCTGTATTAAGGAGAGAATGAATGGGGCCATGCATAGCGAGATTTTTGTGTAACAACCTCCTTCCCTCAGTCAGAGCACTGAAGATGGGCTGTGGCTGGGTCTTGCAACATGACAATGGCCTAAAGCACACAGCCACCAGAACCAAGGAGTGGCTCCGTAAGAAGCATATCAAGGTTCTGGAGTGTGCTTAGCCAGTCTCCAGACCTAAATCCAATAGAAAATCTTTGGAGGGAGCTGAAACTCAGTGTTGCTCAGCAACAGCCCCCTAAATCTGTTAGATCTAGAGAAGATCTGTGTGAGGGAGTGGGCCAAAATTCCTGCTGCAGTGTGTGCAAACCTGGTCAAGAACTACAGGAACTGTACATTTTGTGTACATACTATTTCATCATTATTTAAATATTTCTATCTTATTAGTCAACTTTATTTGTTTGTTTCTTTAATGCATGCCTTATTTCATTTGATAAATCTTGCTTTTGTCATTGTTCATGGTTGTATGTTGCACCGAATCACCAAAGCAAGTTCCCTGTGAATTTTGTTCACGGACAATGGCAATAAACCTTTTCTGATTATGATTCTGGGTTGAACTCTGTAATTGTAAACAAAGCCTTCTTTACCAAATACTAACATTGATTTTGTCAGGTGTTCAAATACTTATTTGCAGCACTCACTTACATACAAATAAAATGACTTAAACATCAAACAATGTGATTTCCGTGTTTGAAATGTGATGAAAATTTCAGACCCCTCCATAATAATAAGTGGGAGAACGAAATAGCTGGGTGTTCAAATACTTGTTTTCCTTACTTATAAAACTGTATATATAAAGTTATAACGTCAGTCCAGTCCTTTATTGACCTTTATTTTATTTAACTAGGAAAGTCCCACGGAAAGTCCCACGGAAAGTCCCACGGACAGCGTCTCTTTTCCAGACGTTCTTGCTGTAAAGCGAGAGCACTGACCACTGCACCACAGTTTGCTTGCTCGTTGGTGCACTTTGTGTCATTTTTCTTCGTGAGGGCCTTCTTCGTGGGGGCCTTCTTTCCTTCTTTTCCAGTATGGTACAAAGGTATCCATTCACAGTGTCAGAAACAAATAGTTCTGAAATTAAGTGTATTGCCAATACTGTGAACAGTTTGCAGTGCTTTGTTAATATCAGTACAATATTTCTGAACAACAGGACAGTCCCAAAACATATGAAGCAAATAGTGATGTTACACAGTTATAAGCCCTATAACTTTCTGTTTACTTTTCCCGGTCAAAATGTATGTTGTCCATAGATAAAACACAGTACCACAACAGTAAAAAGATAGCCAGATGGCGCTTCAACATCTTTTAACAACACACACAGATCAGCTGTCAACCAAAACAAATACAAGTGTAGTCTCTTATTTGAAATGAGGTTCAATAAAAGATCAGTTAGATTCTGAGCTCTATGTTTCCTTTCTTTTCTCTTTAATTTTCTTTTCAAGTCATTTATAGTCAGTAAAAGGGACAAGCTTGAACACTCAGACCTGCAGTGTGGGGGCGCCCCAGAGCACCATCCTCGCGCCCTTTCTCTTCATCCTCTACACTGCTGATTTCAGACACGACACGGACAGCTGTGTCCTGCAGACGTTCTCTGATGACCATCATCGGATTCATCACAGACGACGACGATGCAGAGTACAGAGGACTTGCGCAGGACTTTGTGGACTGGTGCCAGCAGAACCACCTCCTCATCAACGCGGGAAGACCAAGGAGATGGTGGTGGACTTCTGCAGACGCCACTCTGCTGCCCCCTCACCAGTGAACCGTTTGGGCTGTGCTCTGGACTCGGTGCAGGTGGTGGGGGACAGAAGGGTCTTGGCTAAACTCACGTCTCTGCTGGACCATGAGTGTCGCCCCCTGCAGGACACCGCTCTGGAGAGCAGCTTCAGTGACAGACTGATCCACCCTCGCTGTGTGTGAAGGAGAGGTCTCACAGGTCTTTCCTTCTGCTGCTGTCAGACTTTACAACAAACACTGTCTTTTTATAATTCATGTGCAATACTGTTATAATCATGTGCAATACTGTTATAATCATGTGCAATACTGTGACATAATGTCAATCATCCCTTGGTGCTATATTTTCTGTCCATATAACAGCCACTTACTGTAAATAATTGTTCTATTTATTTTATTTACATTTGTTTGCTCTATTTATATTTATACCAGATTTAAGTATATTTTTTAAGTAAATGATCTGTTTTTATTATTCCACTTCTGTTCCTAATCTGTTGTTTCTGTGCCTAATCTGTGTTGCAACATTGGAATTTCCCCAATAAAGGTTCTCTTATCATTTCTTATTCTATCTTAATCTCATTTAGGGCTGTCACTATGTCAAATGTTAGTGTTATGATTATTGTAAGAATCATGATTTAACGATTATTAGCACTCTGACCAAACTGTAAAATCCTGAATTTGTTTTCTTTCACAAATGTAATGGATCACCATTCCTCACTAGCTTTATGAAATCAAACTATCTGATTGAAACAGCACGCAAATGATTGTCTCATAAACAGCTAGATAAAAAGTACACATTTTTTGAAGTATTGATTGAACTGAAATGACTCACTGTTGTTGCCTGCCATTCCTATTGAATATTTTTTCGAGTCCTTATGATTATATTGTGACCTGAATAATCACGATTATCGAGTAACCAGAAAATCATGGCACCCCTACTCTTATTACTTTTGAATTAAAGTAGTCAGAGTAGTTACTTAGAAGCAGTAATCAGTAGTCATTAATCTGATTAGTTTTCCCCAAAGTAATCATACCAACATTGGTATGAATAGGTTGGATTCAGGTTTTAGAATTTGATGATGTCATATTCTGATGGAGAGCAGGATTTATATAACGTAACACTAGAGAAACTCTTGAGAAAACACATCTACAAACGTATGATCCATAAATATTTCGTCTTCTCATTATGAGTTTAGTTCTAGTTTTTTCTGTTGACAGAAAAGACTTTGAAACTTTGTGCCAGTTTTTGTTTCATGTGAATAGGTCCAGTAATGACAGAGATATGAACCATAAACCAGGTCAACAAATCTGACCTCTGACCTGACTCATTTTTAAACTATCGGGATTCTAGAATCTTGTGATTCCACGTAAAGAAAACTTTACAAAACACACAAAACATTACCTTAAAACTCCAGTATGTAAACTTTTAGCCAAAGTTTTTTTTTTGCATCCTGCAAACCTGCGTCCTTGTTGTGAGTGTTTGCATCTCCACAAACCTGACTCGAACTTGCTCAAGAACCAGCTCTAATTTTCCACAGTATTGGCCTAATCCGCCCCGCACAGATCAGCGCTTTCCGTTGTGTTGGCACTTCCAGTCGTTCACTTAAGTGGAGAACAAGGAAAAGTCTAAAATTGATTTGTGTAACATGTCCAATGAGCATGTTCATATATATTTTATAATGTAATATGGGGTACATTAATGAGCTTGTGTTTAGTCCAACATGTAAATGTACCAGAGTTGGCCTTGTAGGCTATTTTTCATCTGTGGTCCCATTGGTCTGATGGAGACAGAAAACAGGACATGAAGGACACATGAAGACCAGAGAGATAGAATACTTTAAATTAGAACATGTTAAAAGCACACACTGTACACGACACAGGTTGAAGAGAAACACGACAATAGACAAAAAATTGTGACCAACAAGTCATCAGTGTACCACTTCTCTGCTCAGCCAGGAAACACATTTGCGTCAGTGTAGAATTTTTTGCTGTTGAGATCGGAAGGTGGATTACAAAGGATGTGGTGGCGCCCGCGGCAACCTCTGGAATAAGGTGAATGTGGCATAAAGCGTATCTATCTCCATTGAGAATGTTAAGAAGTTTGATTTTAACTTTCTATTTCCATGGAATCAAATCATGCATGTGACTTTTCCACCTACAGAAAGTGACATTTTAAATAAAGCTTTAAATGATAATCTTCAGAGAAAGCATTGTCTGTTTTTCTTATTCTCTCTAGACAGGACAGTGCAGCAGGAAACGGGGATGAGAGCGGAAAGGACATACAGAAAAACTGTGCCAGAATCAAACTCACGACTGCACATGAAGCCTGGCATAAGTGCTAACCACTCTGCCATCAAAAGCACCAGAGCCATGTTCTGATTGGTGGGGATTTGAATAAAGTGTTATGAATATAGAGCAGAAGTAGCACAAACGTCAATCTGACACCAGAACAGGGTCAGCCCTGAAGACTCGCTCATGAAATATCTCACTAACATTACTTAAGTGGAAGTAAAGTGGACATATAAAATATCCAAACAATTTGAGAGAAAATCCTACTAATGAGTAATTGTTTGGACATAAATGAATAAACTGTTTGGACACATTTCATTACTCATTTACTCAGAGCGCAAGAGGCCAAATACTGTTCTACTGCAACTCAATGAGTCAAGCAAAAGTAAAATAGTGGAATTACATGGAGTTCAAATTCTACTTCTCAGAGTACTTTTCAGATGCCATACTTTTACCTCTTCCTCGAGTACAGCGTAACAGTCTCTTACTTGAGTAAAAGTGTTGGCTGCTCTTCTCACTGTCAGCAAATATGCATGTGACAAAAGTTTTATGTTGACAATATGAATAACAAATAATAGGAAATATGAAACAAATTTTAACATGAGTGTTTCATGCACAGCTCCTTCAGATACAATTTTGTTTATCTCATTTTTGTGTTCATCCTCTGAAAATAACAATAAGCTTGCATGTTATTTAATGTTGTGTCCTTCACATTCACTTCAAATTAAAAATCAGATTACACCCGGACACTATATCTTATTCATTCATTTATTATTTAGTTGATCGGGATGGATACAACAACCACAGATTAGCAGTAATTTGTGTCAGGTGTCGTGGTGTTTTTAATTTTTTTATGTTTTAAGAATAAACATAAAACACAGAACAATGCAGAACACAACACAACCAGAAAACAAAAATCGTAGACATCGACTAAACATCAAAAGAAACAAAATCACAGCACATTTAAATGAAACTAAAAATCCCACTTGGTCCAAAGTCTGGTGTCACAGGGAGACCAGAGAGCAGAGCACGCTAGATCGCTGTTACACAACCCTCAGCAACGCCTTTCGCGCCGTGGCCTGAGCTGCTCTCGGCTTTTCAGATCACGCCATGTATTCGACTCTGTGAGGACAGCATCATACCAACACACACCAAAGTCACTTTCAACAATGACAAACCCTGGTTCACTCCAAAACTGAGGCAGTTAAGGCAGCAGAAGGAGGCAGCGCACAGGGCTGGAGACAGAAAGCGCTGTAAAAATGTGAAGTATGGATATAGCAAAGAGATGTCGAGCGCTAGAGCACAGTACAATGTGCATCTGAAGCACCAGTTCTCTGACAACAACCCCGCCTCTGTGTGGCGAGGGCTCCGACTACTCACCAACTACAAGCCCGGCTGGGGAAGAATGTCTCAGACACTCGAACTATCAGCACAGGAGCTCCACAGGGCTGTGTACTTTCTCCTCTGCTCTTCTCCCTGTACACAAACTGCTGCACCTCCAGCCACGCCTCCGTAAAACTGATCAAGTTGGTGGATAACAACACCCTCATCGGGCTCATCTCGGACGGGGATGAGTCTGTCTACAGGAGGGAGGTGGACCGGCTGGTGTCCTGATGCAGCGGTAACATCCTAGAGTTCAATGCCCAGAAGAAAGTGGAGATGATCATGGACTTCAGGAAAGTTCACAGCCCCCCAGCCCCCTCTCATCATGACAGACTCCCCCATCACCACCGTGGACTCCCTTCCGCTTCCTCTGCACCACCATCACCCAGGACCTCAAGTGGGAGCCCTCCATCAGCTCCCTCATCAAGAAGGCCCAGCAGAGGATGTACTTCCTGCAGAAGCAGAGGAAAGCCAAGCTGCCAGCGCAGATGATGGTGCAGTTTTACACAGGCATCATTGAGTCCATCCTCACCACCTCCATCACCGTGAGGTACGCTGGAGCCACAGCCAGGGACAAACAGAGACTACAGCCGCTCTTCTGGAGCCACAAGCCAGGGACAAAAGAGACTACAGCGCATTGTGCGTTCTGCTGAGAAGGTGATTGGCTGCAGACTTCCATCTCTGCAGGACCTGTGCGTCTCCAGGGCTCTGGGACGAGCAGGTCGGATCACAGCTGACCCTTCCCACCCTGGACATTTGAACCACTCCTCAGGCAGGAGGCTATGGTCCATCCGGACCAGAACCTCCCGCCGCAAGAATAGTTTCTTTCCCTCTGCTGTTGGACTCATGAACACTTCTTAAACACTTTAATTAATTTACCCAATCACTCACTGCACTGTTCATTTCTGCACTACAACTGTAAATTTTACTGTAAAAACTGTGTACATAGTAAGCCTTTATTGCCATGGCTAATTCGCACCAGGCCAGTTAGGTTACAGTTACTCTTACTTGAGTAGTAGTTTGTTCAAATACTTTTTTTACTTTTACACATGTCATTTCTTGCACCATTGCTTATATCTCTACTTGAGTAATATAATTTGAATGTAATGGTGCAATTGACAAAGTTCCTGGATTTCGTTGCCTGCTGCTGTCAATCATCCGTGCAGGCCTCCACAGACCTGAGCTGAACTCTCCTGATCAAACACTGACCCTAAACGCAGTCTAAATATAGAAGCTGTTTCTCAGACCAGACACACAGGGAAGACACACTGCACATGGAACACAATGGTGACTTTGCTGTTTGGTCTGGAACAACTCTACACTACACAGCAAAAACCGAACACCCGCATGGTGTAGTTAAAGGAGATCAAGTATACATATCTTTTCCTGTTTTTATATAACTTAAGTAGATCATTGTTTTTCCTTTTGTTCATTGTAAACCAAATCTGCTACATCGATCTAAAATGGCTTAGTAACAGAAACGGGTTCACTGACTTCCTGTTCAAAACTGCAGAACTAATAAGCCCCGCCTATTTATTGTGATAAGCCCCACCTCTTCATAGTGACATTTCACTGCAACATGTTGTTTACATGTTTTTATTGTTTAAAAGTGTCCATGTGGCATTTTAGAACTCTTATTGTTTCAAATAAACACAACTAAGTACAGGATGTTGTAGGACAAATACAAGATTACGCAAACATTCAGGAATCAATCAAATACAACTTTGGGCAAACTAATGATGAGGAAATACTGTTGTAACCAGGTGAAAATCTTATTTAGGTAGATTTTACAGAATATGTCCCCTTTAAAATGACAAATGATGTAGCCAAGTATGAGTAATGTTACTTGTTACTGTTGTTGTTACTGTTACTCAAGTAAAAATAAAAAGTAGTGATTTTATTTATTGTTTTAAACCTGGTGCATAGTGGCCATCCCAAAGTTACTGGGATAGGCTCGAGTCACCCACGACCCCTAATAAGGGGTAGAAATTGAATGAATGAGTCCACCCAATTTTATCAAGTCAATTATATTCGTAGAGCACTTTTCATGTACACAGACTCAAAGTGCTTTACATAGAATGGAAAAATGAACACAATTTACATATTTGCCGTAAATTCAGATAAAAGTAATTAATACATACATTTACTAATAAGTTAGACATAGGCAATATTTTTTAATTTAGACATAAAAATATTAGGCCTCATTTTAAAATGTAGAGCTTCCGGAGTTCCACATCTGGGAGGCATAAAAAGAAAAAGAGGCTTCACCATGTTTGGTCTGAACTTTAGGCACCACTAAACGATCCGTACCAGCTGATCTCAGGGTTCAGACGTGGCTCATCGGGAGTCAACAGGTCCACCAGATACTTTGGACCTCTACCATTTAGCAATTTGTTAACCAATAAAAGAATTTGGAAATGAATTCTGTGAGGGACTGGAACCCTAGCTGGAACCCTAGCCCCGGCATTTTGTATTAGTTGTAGTTGGCCATTACAATAGTCCAGCCTACTTGAAACAAATGCATGGACAAACTTTTCCAGATCAGAAATTAAGTCACTGAGGCACAAAATGTTTTTAAGTGATAAAAAGCCGACCTACTTTTCATTTTAATATGGTTATTAAAACTCAAGTTACAGTCCAGATTGACCCCAAGACTCCTCTTTGTCCTTGCATGTGAGGGACAGACCATTGAGCTTTTCTCACACAGCTTGTCTTTCTTTCACTGAACCAATGGCCATATCTATATATCTTATCCTCATTAAACGTAAGAAAATTCTAACACATCCACAGACGTACTTGTTTCATGCACTGCATCAATGATTTAAGACTGCCACATATGTTTGTGTATCGTCACGTAGTGATTATACGTGATATTGCAGTTCTGTAACAGTTTGTTTAATGATGTAATATATAGATTAAATAAAAGAGGACCAAGGATTGAACCTTGAGGAACTCCATACATTGTTTGAAATTTGTCTGAACTGCATTCAACAATTGACACAAAATATTCTCGGCCATTAAACCAGCGCAGAACAGAGGAGGAAAAACAATAATAATGTTCCAATTTGTGACGCAAAATTTCGTCCCATAGATTTTTCTTCTCATTTTCTGTCTTTTGGCTGTCATTTCTAATGCTAGGATGATTATATCTGTGGTGTTTATGGATAAAGGATTTTTGTCTTTCTAGCATCAAAAATGCAAAAACATAAAAATAAAAAGTAAAAGTCACACTCTTCTTCTGAAAACAATTTTGCATCCCACTGACTACCATTAGCAACACATATTTTTAGCCTACTGTCACGGCCGTACATAAGTGTGGAATCATGTTGAGACTTTTGTCACTTTTTCAGTTAGACGGTGAAAAATGCACATGTGAAATAAATTGACCAAATCTGGCCATTTTCTTGGAGCCATAATGCAATAGGAAATAAAGAATAGTTTGTATGTTGTCATAATTGATTTGCTTTTTTAAGCAAAAATACATTATCTTTGTAATGCATGCTCACTATAGACCTATAAATGTGTAGCTTTTAGTTTTTTTTATTTGATACACACCACACTGGTCTGTTTAAATGAAAAAAATCTGAAAAAATCACCTGGAAAACCAAATGAAACCCCCAAATATTTACTCAAGTAAGTGTAAAACAATATTTGAAGAAACTATAACTTGAGTACTGAGCTGTCTTAATAAGTCAATAGATAAATGTAACAAATTGAATTTAGAGTATCTCTAGACTTTCTTTTGCTCAGCTCTTGTGGTGGGATAAATAAATGTATAACAAACAGAGCAACAAACATAGCGTTGTTTATCTGTTTCATCTTTAGAATATATTATAATATACATCAGTGTGAAAGTATTCTAGTATCCAGAATAAAGTACTGTGATTGGACCATGGAACCGAACACGTTACAACATATAATACAAAATAAAGCAGGTATTCAGTATTCTGTAGCTAAATATATTTTCAAAGTATTCTTCCCTCTGTCAATGTACTAGAGAAGGGGTTCTCAAACTTTTCAGTCCTGCACGCCAAATATGACCCGACAACCCACTGAGGACCCCCACAGTAATGAATTGTAATCATTTGTAATAATAAGTTGTGAATCTTTTAAAATGAGGTGTATTTGTACATATTTGATTAGTTTATTATGTTTTCTGACCCCAGTAACATACTGTTAAAAAAACAAAAAGTAATACATTGTCATGCATTTAAATTTGATTTTTAAATCATCTTGCGACCCCCAGCTCATGCTTCAAGACAATCCTATGGGTCCTGACCCCCACTTTGGGAACCATTATACTTGAGTAACAGATTGTTTCAAATCTGATGTATGAGTAAATGTACTCGTACAGACAAAACATTTAATAGTTATTTTTTTAATTGGTAAGAGATTAAAATAATCACAATATTTGGGTAATTTGTTTTGTTGAAGTGCTGGCCCCTAGTGAATCAGCAAAAGTGTGTATGGAAATGATCCAAACAAAAATGAGGTGGTTTGCAGATTTTCATGAATCTGAATGAAAAAAACAAAACGGTCTGACTTGTTTGAAAATTACCTCAGCACTTTTCAAAAGCTGAAAACCTGATGGGAACAGAAACAGGACGTGTTCACTCCACATGAACTGTGATCAGGACGCCCCCCGGTGGAGACGCACGGTGCAACAAACCGAGTACTGTTATTTGACAATGTCGAATGGAAGGCAAGGCAGTACTATACTTAAGTAACTTCAGTAATATACTTGAGTAACTTCAGAAATATACTTGAGTAACTTCAGTGCTATACTTAAGTAACTTCTTGAACCACTTTGTACTTCCACTTTTGTATTTTGCACTTTAAGTATTTCTGATGCTCTAACCAGCTCTGTTAATGGCAGATATAAACTTCAATTCTGAGCTAGTTTGTTTGTTCAGTCTACTGTAGACATAAATCACACTTTACAGTTTGTTGTTTTTAACACAGACACTGCAGGTGAATCGGAAAAGATAAAAAATTCAGAGATATCAATTTCAAACTTCTTGCGTAGTTTTTGTACATAAATCTGAGGGGAAAAGACAGCCATACAAATTTTTCATTAACGTTTTCAAACATATGTTGAATTTGTAAAAACTGCACATATTTGGGACATCTGAAAAACAAACAGATCCTGGTTTTAAAAAATGTATTCATTTTGTTGACGCATTAGATACAAAAAAAAAACTTAGACAGGATTTTAGAAATCTTATTTAGTATTTCAGTAAACTAGAACTAGTATTCTAACTTCATCAAAATTTTAGAGTTAAAAATATTTTTTAAAATCTGGCTTAAGATGAAATATGAACAAATTCTTATATGATCTGCCAAAAAATAATAAGTATTATTATTATTATTATTAGTATTATTATCATACAGTACAATACAAAAGTATTGCCTGTAGTGTTTTGCCTTAATGACACAAATGTTTTTTGTTAAAGTCATGTTTGCATATTTAAAGGCTAAATTTCATTGATGAAACCACATTAGAAAGATGTCCTGATTCAGTTTCCAGTACATGGTCTAAGTCCTTAGAACTGGTTTTCCTCCTGTGTCCCCTCGGCTCCTGTGTGAGGGGCCCACAGCGGCTCTTTGCTCTTTTTACGAGAGTTTGTTTGTGCCTGAGGCTGGAGCTTTACTGCCGGAATTCACCGTTAGCACTGAGCACGTGCAGAGACACTGAGGAGCTCTGTTCAACCAGGAGAGCCCTCCCACTAGCTTCCGCCTGCCCCACCCCTTTTACCCACACTCCCTCCACCTGGGCCCTATCCCCCACCACCACCACCCTCCACCTACCTGCCTTACAAGTACTGTACATGCAACTTTTCTATCTGTCCATAAAGTGACAGGTTCTCATGTTTTTCTAATTATCACTTGGTTTTGTGAGATAGTTCCTGTAGTAAATATCATATTTTTACATCAGTCGAATTTAAAATAAAAGTTGAGGAGTACAGGAGTAGAGCTGAGTTCTTACAAACAGAATCCCCATATGTCATCAATAAGTGACATTCCATCCAAAACGCAGGGACAATTTCCACACAACTGACTTCATACAGTTTAAACATTGATTTAACAGCATAAAGGTTTTATCAGATATTATTATTTGTCAAATCATAACTATTGTGTAATTTATTTATACACTTTGGCCATTGTTTACACTCCAGGTATATATATCTATATATATCTATATATATAGATATATATACCTGGATTTCAGCTGATTTCAACAGCAATACTGTGGCCAAAATGGGCCAATTCTGCCAAGACCATATTGGGCAGCATTATGCCTTAAGCACCCATTCTGTATTCATGGTTGCCAAGAGGTTTATTCCTTTTTGAAATATGATCTGTGTCTGTGTTGGCAAAGTATCAATACTTTCACTGGTAGCAATACTTTCAATGTGAAAAAAACATCAGAAATCTCAGTCAAACATACTGTGCAGAACCTTCAAGTCCCCAGCAAAGACGAAGGGATGAGACCATTTATATTTCCATACATTTATCCATCTGCTTATTCGGGCTGCTGGGGCAGCAGTCTAAGCAGGGACTCCCAGACTTCCCCCTCCCCAGACACTTCCTCCAACTCCTCCGGGGGATCCTGAGGTGTTCCCAGACAAGCCGAGAGACAAAGTCCCTCCAGTGTGTCCTAGGTCTTCCCCTTCGCCTCTTCCCGGTGAGACATGACCGAAACACCTCCCGAGGGAGGTGCCCAGGAGGCATCCGGAACAGATGCCCGAGCCACTTCAGCTGGCTCCTCCCAACGTTGAGCAGCGGCTCTGCGCCGAGCTCCTCCCGTGTGACCATAAGTGAGGGTAGGAACGTAGATTGACCGATAAATCGAGAGCTTTGTCTTTAAAAACTCAGCTCCTTCTTCACCACAACAGTCTGATGCTGCGACCGCATCACGCTGCCTGTCAATCACACGTTCCATCCTTCCCTCACTCGTTAACAAGACCCTGAGATACTTTAACTCCTCCACTTGGGGTAAGGACTCCCCACCCACCTGGAGAGGGCAAGCCACCTTTTTCCGGTTGAGAACCATGATCTTTGGAGGTGCTGATTCTAATCCCAGCTGCTTCATACTCGGCTGCAAACTGTCCCAGTGCATGTTGCAGGTCCGGGTTTGATGGAGCCATCAGGACAACGTCTGCTAACAGCAGAGATGAGATCCTGTGGTCCCAAACCGGACACCCTCCGACCCCTGACTGCACCTATAAATTCTGCAAATAAAAACAATGAACAGAACCGCTGACAAAGGGCAGCCCTGAGTCCAACATGCACTGGGAACAGGTCTGACTCACTGCCGGCAATGCGAACACTGCTGCTGCTCCAGTCATACAGGGACCGGTCAGTCTCGAGCAAAGTGCCTCGGACCCAATACTCCCGGAGCATCCCCCAAAGGACACCCCAAAGGACACCCCAAGCGACACGGTCAAAAGCCTTTTCCAGATCCACAAAGCACATGTGGACTGGTTGAGCAAACTCCTATGAACCTTCGAGCACCCGATGGAGTATGGAGCTATTCCTGTGTTCCACGACCAGGACCAAAACCGGTCAAATGACATGACAACAAACTGCCATAAAAAATTCCCTTCTCACTCTCCGCAGATGGTCTCGAGGCCTGGGAGCTTGAGGGTTCTGCGCTGTTCCTCGTACTGTACTTTTCTGGACTGAGATGTTGGATGTTTTTCCAGGGATCTGTTGTAGCCACTCCTACAGTTTGGGGGTCACTGCCCCGAGTGCTCCGATGACCACAGGCACCACTTTCGCCATCACCTTCCATGCCTTCTCCAGCTCTTCTCTGAGCCCCTGGTATTTATCCAGTTTCTCGTGTTCCTTTTTCCTGATGTTGCCAATCATTTGGTATCACCACGTCAACCACAACAGCTCTCCTCTGCTGTTTATCCACCACCACAATGTCTGGTTGGTTTGCCATTACCATTCTGTCAGTCACCCTGCAGTTATGTGCTGGATTGTCTCTGGGGCCCCTTTGCACAACCTACACCTTGGGTCTTGTCTGGTGTGGTAGATCTGGGCCTCTATTGCTCTGGTGCTCAGGGCCTGTTCCTGTGCAGCCATGATGGCACCTCTGTGCTGTCCTTCAGACCGGCCCGCTCCAGCCATGGGTAGGATTTCTTGATATCAGCCACTTCAGTTATGTTCCGGTGGTACATCCCATGTAGGGGCTTGTCCTCCATGATGGTCACTCCTCCAGCACCTCATCCTCTGTTCCTCTGAGACATTCACTGAGCACGTCATCTGTTGTCCTTGATGTCCTTGTGGATCTTGGATGTTTCATCCTGGATAATGGCTTTCACGCTCACTTGTCCCGGCCTCCTTCCTTACGGCTAGTGTACAGTCTCAGGGTGCTGGATTTTGGGTGGAACCCTCCATGCATGGTGAACAGCTTTCGCGTCTTAACATCTGTGCTCTGTATCCCTTCCTTTGGCCACCTTATTATTCCTGCATGGTATCTGATCACTGGCAGGGCATAGCTCTTTATTGCCTCGGACTTGTTCTTGCCATTGAGCTGGCTTCTTAGGACTACAACTCTCGTTGTAGATATTTGAATGTTGCGCTTTCCTTGTTACCTCTTCAAGGTTGCCATTTGCCTGTGGTATTCCTGGGTACTTGTAGCCATCCTCAATGTCTGCTATTTTTCCTTCTGGGAGTGAGACCCCTTCCGTGTGGACTATCTTCCCTCTCTTTGTCACCATCCGACTGCACTTCTCAAACCCGAATGACATCCCAATGTCAGTGCTGTAGATCCTGGTCGTGTGGATTCAGAGAGTTGATGTCTCGCTCGCTCTTAGTGTACAGTTTGATGTCATCCATGTAGAGGAGGTGACTGATCGTGGCCCCATTCCTGAGTCGGTATCCATAGCCAGTCTTGCTGATTATCAGGCTGAGAGGGTTCAGACCTATGCAGAACAGCAGTGGGGACAGGGCTTCTCCTTGGTATATGCCACATTTGATGGACACTTGTGCAAGTGTTTATCATTGGTCTCAAGGGTGGTTTTCCACAGCCACATCGAGGTTGCTATGAAGGCTCTTAGAGTCCTATTGATGTTGTACATCTCCAAGAATTCAGTGATCCACGTTGTGTGGCATTGAGTCATATGCTTTCTTGTAATCAATCCAGGCAGTACACAGATTGGTGTGTCGGGTTCTGCAGTCTTGAGCGACTGTTCTGTCAACCAGGAGTTGGTGTTTTGGCTCCTCTGGTGTCTTTGCCAATGCCCTTCTGTGCTTTGCTCATGTATTGAACCATGTGCCCACTTATCTTAGCCGCGATGATGCCTGACATGAGCTTCCATGTTTGTGGAGAGACAGGTTATTGGCCGATAGTTGGAAGGGACTGTACCCTTGGAGGGATCCTTCAGGATCAGGATCGTACGCCCTTCGGTTAGCCATTCAGGGTGAGGCCCATTTCTTAGCAACTAGTTCATTTTGTGCTGCCAACCGCTCATTGAGTGTTGTGAGTTTCTTTAGCCTGTATGCGTGAATCATGGCAGGGCCCGGTGCTGTCCAGTTTTTCTTTCTTGGATGTCTGCCAGTGTGATGGTAGCTGTGTTCTGTTCATAGAGGTTGCTGTGGTCCGCTCTTAGATCCATCAGCCATTGTGCATCGCTGTTATGTGTTGCCTCTTTTTCCCATATACTTTTCCAGTATTTTTGAGTTTCCAGACTTGGTGGGAATGTGCTTTGCTGTTATTACCCTGCCATTGAGCGTACACTTTCGAGGGTTGAGTTGCGAACAGCCGGTTTATTCGTCTGGTTTCATTGTCTCCCTGAGACTGTGCACTAGCCGTAAGGAGGGAGGCCGGGGGCTAGTGAGTGTGAAAGCCACTATCCAGGATGAAACATCCAAGATCCACAAGTACATCAAGGACAAGGCCCCAACAGACATGCTCAGTGAATGTCTCAGGCAATGGGGAACAGAGGATGAGGCGCTGGAGGAGGGACCATCAAGGGAGGACAAGCCCCTGCATAGGATGTACCACTGGAACATTACAGAAGTGGCTGATACCAAGAAATCCTACCAGTGGCTAGAGCGGGCCGGTCTGAAGGACAGCACAGATGTGCCATCGTGGCTGCACAGGAACAGGCCCTGAGCACCAGAGCAATAGAGGCCCAGATCTACCACACCAGACAAGACCCAAGGTGTAGGTTGTGCAAAGGGGCCCCTGAGACAATCCAGCACATAAACTGCAGGGTGCAAGATGCTGGCAGGGAAAGCATACATGGAGCGTCATAACCAAGTGGCTGGTGTACAGGAACATCTGTGCGGAGTATGGACTGGAAACCCAAGGTCAAAGTGGGAAAACAGCCCCAAAGGTGGTAGAGAATGACCGAGTCAAGATCCTGTGGGACTTCCAGATACAGACTGACAGAATAGTAATGGCAAACCAACCAGACATTGTGGTGGTGGATAAAAACAGCAGAGGAAAGCCGTTGTGGTTGACGTGGTAACACCAAGTGATGGAAACATCAGGAAAAAAAAGGAGGAATACTAAGGGCTCAGAGAAGAGCTGGAGAAGGCGTGGAAGGTGAAGGCAGAAAGTGATGGCCGTAGTGTCATCGGAGCACTCGGGGCAGTGACCCCCAAACTGGAGGAGTGGCTACAACAGATCCCTAGAAAAACATCAGACATCTCAGTCCAGAAAGATGCAGTACGAGGAACAGGCAAAGTAACTGCGCAGAACCCTCAAGCTCCCAGGCATATATATATATATATATATTTATATATATTTATATATATATATATATATATATATATATATATTATATATATATATATATGTATATATATATATATATATATATTATATATATATATATATATATATAATATATATATATATAATTATATATATATATATATGAGAAGGAGGGGCGCAGATCGGTTTCTGGGTGGTGGTAAGGTGGGGTAGAATGCCGTGCTGGGGCGATCGATTGCGATAGCAGTTGCCGATAGCAGTTGCGATAGCAGTTGCGATAGCGGTTGCATGGTTTCAAGGAAGGTTTTAATAATAGATTCTATTCTTAATATAACAAAAATACCTAATTAGAAAGTGGTTATGTTCCACAGTGCTTCAAACATGCAGTCATTAAGCCACTGTTGGACCTCAGTGCAGCGTTTGACACCATTGACCTCAACATTCTAATGCAGAGATTAGAACAGGGCTATTCAATTTAATTTTCATGAGGGCCAGATTTCTCGGGGGGCCGTGGCCTCTGGGCCGGATAGGCTACTAACCAGGTCGGAACCAAAGACTAACGCAGAATCAAACCAGGTCTAAACCAGGTCCAAAGCAGAATTAAATAAGGACTAAGCCACAGGGTTCAGTACTCAGTCCAATTCTGTTTACTCTTTATACACTGGCCGTAAGATAACATTATCAGAAAGTATGCAATTTACTTCCATTGCTATGCAGGTGACACACAGCTGCATTTATCAATGAAACCCAATCAGACCAATCATGTAGACCTGGATGACAAGAAAAAAAAGGGTCATTGTACTAGGCCCTAATTGTCTGCGAGACTCTATCTGAGCAGATACACAGACACACTGGACGTCAGTGTACCCTCCAGCTCCATTGTAAGAAACCATGGGGTCTTAGAGCTTTCGTTCAAAGCGTATATAAATCAAGCCTGTAAAACGTTCATCAGCGTAATATAGCTAAATTCAGGAAAAATCTTGGCTAAAAGAGAGGCTGAAAAATGTATTTATGCATTTGTTACATCTAGATTAGACTACTGTAACTCCCTGCTCGCAGCGTGTCATAAAAGCTCCATAAAAAGCATTCAACTGTTTTCAAGACACAGCAGAAAGATTACTAACATGAACTAAAAGAAGAGAGCACATTACGCCAGTGCTCGAGTCTCTTCACTGGTTCCTGTTGAGTTTAGAATCAAATTCTAAATCCTCCTCCTGACCTATGAAGCCATAAATGACCTTGCCCCATCCTACCTCAAAGAGGCGATAGTACCTTATCATCCAAACAGAGCACTTCGCTTCTGGTGGTCCCAAGAGTCTCTAAAAGCACAGTAGGAGGTAGAGCGTTTAGCTCCCAAGCTCCTGTGTTGTGGAATCAGCTCCTGTCCATGTTAAAGAGGCCGACACAGTCTCTTCATTTAAGACCAGGCTTAAAACGTTCCTCTTTGAAATCGCTTATGGTCGGTCCAGTTAGGAACAGAAATAAAAACCTACAGTTCCCAGCTACACTGCCCTAGGAGCAACTGTGCTGGGGGAAGTTTGGCAACTTGAGCACTATCCTCTGCTTCGGACTGTTTTTCCTATCAACAATATTTAATATTTTAGTTCACCTGTGTCTGTTCATTGCTGTTCCCATGCTGTTCCACCCCCCTTAGGGAGTGCTACTGTTTCAGACACTGCTGATGCCTATAGATCCAGACGCTCCAAACTGCCTGGAGGAACTGTCTCTACTCTGGATGAGCGTCTCTTTATCTGCCTGGATGAACTGTATTGCTAGATGAACCACCTTCTCTCCTCCTTAGGGGTTCTGGCCCCACAGTCTATATGCAAATCGAAGCGCATCAGCCTGTCCGTCTGTGGGAGTAGGATCTCTCCCTAACTGTGGTTCGCCCCGAGGTTACTACTTTCTCTTGAGAAGGAGATTCTAAAGACGTTTGCTAATTTCCTATTAACATTGTTTAATCTGTTTTTCACTGTCACACTTTTGGGCATTGAAAAAATAGGCTAAAATAAAAGCATGATTTTTGCCATTTGGGTTGTTTATATTTCACTGTTAAATGTAGAAAAGCATATGTCCTTGCTCTGAGCGGGCTTGCATCTCCACAAACCTGACTTACTTGGCCTGAAGGGGGAACCCCGTCCTGCTTGTTTCCATAGAAATATTGTCCCTTCTGTTATAATTCATGGGGAATGTTCAGTAGTATGGTTTTAACTTTCTATTTCCTTTCCATGGAATCATGCAGGTGACTTTCACCTCCATAAAGTACCATACTGTCACTTTAAATAGAGATCAGAAAATAGAGATATTTCGTAAGTCTATTTTTATTTTTATCTTATAGATTTAAATTGTTTCTTTTACGCATGCCCTTTTGATTTCATATATGTTGTTTTTTTCATTGTTCATTGTTTTATGTTGCACCGAATCACCAAAGGAAGTTCCTGTTTGTGAATCCTGTTCATTGGCAATAGCAATAAATCTTTTTCTGATTCTGATTCTAAACAAAGGATTAGTTTAAACTGGCTCAAATCTCACCAATGCTTCTACAAACTGCTGATATCTGTGTTTGAGGTGTTTTCTGTGTCTTTGGGTTTTTATTTTGCAGCGGTAAGACATTTGCTTGCAAAGGAAGGTTACGCTCTGTTCCCAAGCCCTGTTGATGTATTTTTTGTAACTACTAAGTATATATTTTCACAGTAATGCATTACTAACTTCAGTAGAATCTTTAAGGTGTTTTTTTTTTTAATTGTACTTTAATTACAGTAACTAAGTCATTGTTAAACCTGGTCACTGACAATTCCCCTTTATCACAAGCTACTCAGTAACAGACTGATGTAGCCTACAGCTCAACCACCTCCACCTGATCCTACAACCTGACTTCAACCACCACTTGACTCTCCGGCCAAGGAAAACCATGATGATTAGTTAGATGACTAGTTATTAATCTGAAATCAATGCAAACCTCTATAGGCAAAATGTGGAATGTTTTTGAATGGGTGGATAATGCAGTTTACCCTTACATATAAGCAATCATTATCACACATTCACAATACTTGTGTACATTATTACATCCATGTACAATATTATGCAGGATGCCATCATTATCGTCTTGAATTTGCAACACTTAATTAAAGTAACCTAGTTTTGGACGCGCTCCAGTCTGAGGCAGGATTAGAGGAATGGGATCGACTGCTCCTGAGACACCCCCTGCTGGTTGTTGCTGGAACTCCAGAATAAAGCCAGATACAAAAAAGTACAACTCACAAAATAAAAGTCCGGTTTATTGTCAAACAACAAACTTCGCACATACACCAAAACAGGTCGTCAAAACGTAAAGTCGCTGACAAAAACAAAACCAAACAAAATAACGAACAGGAAAAGAAAATCAGGCTCTTTCTTTGGCCTTGCCCTCCCATACAAACAAACTAGTTATGGTACAGCTAAGTACATACATTAAATTCACTGGAATGCTCTGAGTTCAACGGCTTTAAGAGGTCTAGCTTTTTTTGTGTGTATATTTTCTGACAAGTCGTCTGTCAAAACATCGTAACATGGTCAACCAAGTCAATAAGCACCGATTGTTTAGCTGAGATCGCTGCCTATCGTGAACGCCTACTGCAAGAGAGACAGAGAAATGCATGGGTCCACCCTTCTCCAAACAATATGTACAAAAATATAAAATGTAAATAAAAATACAAACAAATTCTCCGTTAGTAAAGTTGTTGAAAGTCGGAATTCTGTGCCAATGGGCTGCTCTATAGAAAATCTGTGGCCGTTTTGCGGAAATCGGGGGATATCGCTGTAGTTGAACTCTACTCGCTAATGACCATGTTGTTTTGTTTGTTTATTTATTTGTTGTTTTTTTAAGATTTTTTTCTCCACTTTTTGACATTTTTAGATCTGTATTATTGAGTCCTCCAGCCCCCTCCACCTGTGACTTCATCAAAAAAGGTCAGAGGTGAAAGATTCAGGAAGCGGTTCAGCAGGACGTGGGCAGGGAGAAACACATCAATCGTCATCATTGGTTTTCTGCTTCTTGGTTTCAACTTCATCCTACAAAAAAATGTAAATAACACATTTACAATAACACAAAAATTCAAATCAATTCAAATTCTGTACTTTTTGTATTTTCATTTCAGTTAACAAGACTCCTCAATAGTTTCTCAGTTGTTTTCATTTTATATATTGTATACATGTCTTGCAGTAGTAGTGCATTTACATATAATAGCAATATTTGAGACTTAAGATAATGGTAATTTGGTGTTGATTGGTCCATCACTTAGTAGTTAATGCCTATTGGTTCATTTCACATTCCTGATAAACACTTTGGCTCTTAGAAGCGTTCCGATTGACTGTCCTTACCTCATCGTCGTCGTCGTCCTCATCTGCTGCCCGTTTTGCTCCACCCTCAACGTCATCGTCATCATCCTCCTCGTCATCCTCTTCACCTGGAGGACACAAAATGTATTTTGCTCAAATACGGGAGGAAAATACTTTTAGTTGATTTTTATTTTTGTTAAAGCAAGCTCAAATGATCTGAGACAAAACTAGTTAAAAACAACTCATTGTGAATTGCTGTCATTTTCTTTTAGCAGTGTTCGGACCTTCTCCATCATCCTCCTCGTCTTCCTCGTCCACCTCCTCCTCTTCTTCATCGTCTACGTCGGGCTCTCCGTTCTCCTCATTCTCCTGCAAGCACCAGTCAGAAAAGATCAGAAGATATCGCCATAAAAAACAAACCATACTTAAGAGTCGTTTCTATAGCAAATTCCACACGTACAACCACTAGAGGGGGATGTTTTTCATTTCGTTTCATATGCAGTGACCCAATAAACTGACACCACACAATCAACTTTTTTTCAAAGTTAAACCCTTGAACTTTACAATGTTGCTCATAGAAATTCATACCATTGTGTTTTGTCAACAACAACAAAACCTGGCAAAACCGCAAGAAGCTCTGGAACAAGCCGTATGGTTGTGTTATCTTTTTACTCAGCATTCCAAGAAATATCAGGAGGACGCTGTTGCCACGGTGACCGAGGAGGCGGGTTCTTACCTTCCCATTGGTGGCGGCATCTTTCCCATTCTCCTTGTCCTCCACCAGCTTCTTCTCCTTCAGATCCTGTGGAGCAGAGAAGACGGCGTGCTTTAGACCCGGTTTGTCTCAGTTCCCTGGATCTGCTACACCGTGAACGCCGTTAAAACGTGAATTCCTCTCCTAACCTAACTGTGAGGGGAATGTACCTGCTCTAATGGCCCAGTTAACGCGCTGTGCATTGTGGGAGCCTCTGCAGCTCTCCTCCTCCCCCTCCCCTCCCCTCCCTCGCGCTTTTCTTCTCCTAACGTGTTGTAATCTGATACTTTGATGTGGCCTCGGGGGCACTGTCGGGTATTGTAGTTCTGGCGTGGGTAGTTCCTGCCGCCATATGTCACGAGACACGCCCGGCCAATGCACTGCAAGTCCCACAATGCACTGCGACGTTTAAAATAACAGAAGCAAGCGGCGAGAGGAGAGGAGGGAGAAAAGAGGAGGGGGGAGGAGCGCGCAACGTACGCCGCTCTGCCGCTTGTTGTGAGGACAATGGAAGACGACACATGGCACGAACACATACACTTAACTAATAATCTGTAATAGAGCGGTGATAACGTGTGCGCGGCAGGACGAAAGCGCGTAGTTCGCTTTAGTGGCGCGCGCCGTTTGCTTATAAACACATTTAGTTTTACAAAGCGATGCCGCGCGCGTATCAAAATCGACGCGCTAAAAATAGAGCAGCGGGGATTAACGGAGGCCCTGCTGCCGTTCGTCCGCGCACACACGGTCACCAGCCACGGACGCGCGTAAAAGGACTGGCGAATTTAGGTCGCGAGAAAAAGCCGAGGATTAAAGTTTGACTATACTCGGAGCGCGCGTCAAAGTCCACCACCGCGCGTCAAAGTGGAAAAAGAGCCAAGGAGAAGCACAGACGGTGAGGGATGTGCGGTGCGAAGCCAGGCACAAAGGCAAGGCAGCAGCATCGTCACATCACACCTCCACAGCCGGTCCACAAGCCGCTTCCGCGCGCACACACCACACACACACACACACACACACACACCACTCAGCCGGGGGCACCGCACGCGCAGCAACAGAATCAAAAATGTAACCAAAGCGAGAAATGCAAAAAGATCGATTCGCGGCGCGCGGGACAGGGAAAGAATGCATAAACGCAGAAGCAGAGCAGACGCGCGCGCACAGAGAGGCGATAGAGGTGGGTTTTTAAAAGGAGGCTTGTTGAGGGTCGTGAAGGCGGAAAGACGGGAAAAGAGCTGGTCTGTTTTACAAGCCACAAACTTTCCCCGGAGACGAAGAGCAGAGGACTCGCGGCACAAACGGGAAGAAACAGGCCTTTCCGCGAGCCGTGTCCGAGACCAAAAGGGTTTGAATGTAGTGAGGAGGAGGGGAGGACCGAGGGGAGAGTGAGTGAAGCCTGCCGCTGGTAGAGCCTCGGTAAACAAAACCGGACTCCGGGAGAACTGGATAAAGAGGAAAGCGCCACAAGAGCATTACGCGCGGATTCGTCCTCTATCCAAACGCGCACCGCTTTGGCTCCCGCTGGTTCAGCAACCACCGGCACCGCGCAGTACGGGGCTTCTACACCGTTCTTCTGCTGCCCAATAAAACCTGACAAAAGCGCAATGCACGCGGGATTTAGATTCGAATTTACGAGCACTAAGCGGCTCGCTCCATGGGGCCAAATTGGGGACAGCGCGCTTTCCGTGTACGAGAAATGGGCTACAGAACCACAGTGAGCGAGGGAGCAAACAAAGGCACACGGGGACAATGAGCCTTGTTTCCGCGATGCACAGCCGTTCTTACGAAGTGCGTGGGTCCGTGCGCGCAGCCATAGAGACGCGCGGGGGAAAGCAAAGCGCCCTGCTTCTGTTCCGCGCGTACAGGCTGTTAATACGCGGTTTAATACGGAGGCGCAAAGGACGGGGTGGTACGCGTTTGGAACCATTTTCATCTGCAACAAAACGGGTCCACATCCAGCCACTACGCGTCGGGTGATTCCGCTTCCCGTGCGCGCGGCGTTCTTGGACACACAATGCGCTATTCTTATCCCGGGACGATTCAAGATCTTTTTGTGTTGTAATTAATAGGAGCGATGTTGGAAGGCTTTGGAGTGTTAGGACATTCCCATAGCGCGCAGAGGAGATGCGTTTTGGATGCGTTTTGGAGAGATGGATGGTTTCGGGCTCATCCTTACCTTTGCGGAGATGTCGGAGCCAGAGTCCACCTGAGTGTCGGCCATTGTTCAAATAAAGAAGAGGCGCAAACAAACGGAGGGAAAAAGGTCGGGAGATAGAGATAATAAGTCCTTCACCGCGGAGCTCGCACACGGAGAGAGGCAGTGCCAGTGGCGGCTCCCGAGCGCGGCCGGTGGATTTTATAGACGAGGGGGGCGTGACCTGCCGGAGGTGGGCGCGCGCACACGGCGCCAAGAGGGGCGGGGCGGGCCAGGGGGGGGGGACGCACGCACAGCACACAGATGGGACGCGATGACGATGCACGCACAAGAGGAACAATGGGGAGAGTTGCGCTGAAGGACGGCCCCTGCTCAGCCACCTAAGTCCCTCAAGTGTTCGGGTTATTAGAGCACATTAGGGGCCAAATGGAGACCGGAGGATAAGACCTGGTCCAGACATGCACACGGTATTGTTGGAGTTGTAATCCGTCATGTCTAAAGGTCCATGGTCGAAACCTTTTTGACAGTTGTAAATACCAGAAGTCACTCGCGCAAAAACAGGAAGACAGCCTGGCTCCGTGGAATAGTGTAGTCAGGGACAGTGCACTGCGGTTACATGCACTCAAAATCCGATTATGATCAGATGGGTTTTTTTAGTACGTAACTTTTAAGTTAAAATTAAAAGTATGCGGGTTTTTTTTGGGGGGGGGGGGCAAAAAAAAAAAAAACCGGGGTTCCCACTGGTTGTTTTTAATCACGTGAAGAAAAAAAAACTCGTGTCCTTATAGTGAGCGGGCTTGCATCTCCACAAACATGACTCGTAATTGGCCCGTTTCCATGGAAATGTTGTTCCTTTGGCTAGAATATGGCACAATATGGCATGAAATGTATCTCCAAGGAGAATAAAGTATTTAGCCTTCTGTTTCAATCATGTCGTCAAAGGTGTCACCTCCAGAAATGTACATATTGCGCTTTTTAAGATCATAATTAACATGACATGTAAACAGCATAATCATCGGATTTCTTATCGCGGACCCTCGTTATTACTCTGATCAAATTCTTAGGTCTGGCCGCCATTTAAATCAGTTAATAATCAGATTTTGGTGTGCGTAAACGTAGCTACTGAGGCCAAAGCCAGGTCCAAACCAGGTCCAAACCAGGTCTCCCGCTCAGACGACTCCAGGTGGAGAAGTGCAGTGCGTAAAAGCGCGTCCTGCAGGTTTGAACAGAGTTGTCAGGAGTCAGAGCCCGAGGCATTCTTTGAAAACTTTACACTCGGCTTTACTGTGAGCTTTGAATCCTCCTCACCACACTCTTTAGATCCTCTGCAACACTCAGGAACTGCGCATCATATTTACACATGATGTTTCAGTATCACGTGAGGCACGCATTAAACACGAGCACATGTGAACAGAATGCGCATATAAACACATCCGTGAAGAGGGCAGAAGAATCAAAGCAAAACTAACTATACTTCAAAGTAAATGCTCAAATTTATCTTGCGCTTTTCTACCTTCGAGGCAGTCGAAGCGCTTTCCATCAAGGAACCTTCACACACTCCAGCGCGCGCGCAGTTCGGCTTCTTTGCGCAAAGACACAACGACAGACTTCATCAACGACAGCAATAGAGTAAAACACAAATAAAACAGATATAACAAACCTAGCCGTTGCATGATTTAATGATCACGTTATCATGTTCGGCTACTGAACTTCTCCAAACGCCTCTGGGACGTTTCCTCTTTCCGGAAATACCCGAAGAGCTCCGAATGCACTCCGAGCTCCGAGCTGCAGCCCGTGCCTGACGTGACGTAGGCTCCTTTCTCCTTTTTTGTCAAGTCCTAAAAAAATGTTTAAATGCTGTGAACTTGAAAACCCCTCACCGTGCTGTAATTAGCCCATTTCTCCTTTTCTCTGTTCTCCTGATGAAGTGCTTTTAATTCGTACATTGCAATTTATATCATTTTTAAAAAGACCGACGTATCGCTCCTCCTCTGTTGAGCGCGCACGCACTGGTGGACGCGCGGAGGAGTGTCGCACCACGCACGCGCACGACCGTGGATTAGAGCCGATTACGAGGCGTTCACGCGCGCCACACACACACACACACGCACACACACACACAGAGGAACGAATGGTATGGACGGTCGGGCGCCATGTTGAGCTCGGGCTTCGTCGTGCGCTTTTTTTTTACGTAACCACAAGGTCGACTCCGCACACGGCACCGAAAGGGCTCGCGCTGCTCAGAATAAACACGGTGAAAAAGTACGATAGTTTACAGTGTGGAACTCAAACGTGCTGTGACGGACAGTGGTGTTTGTGGTGCATAGCAAGTTGTGATCAAACCAAACGAAAAAAGGAGGTGGGGGGAAGGGGGTGCTCGATGGCCAACGGAACCGTGCTCGTGCGTGGGTCAGTTCCTGGGTCTTACCGCGGTCCCGGTCTGGGCACTTGAAGTGAGCTGGGGTCTCGGTTCGGTCTTTCTGCCCTTTTTTTTTTTATTCCAGACAGAGGAGGACAAAGGGGGGATGGGAGCGCAGCGTTCAAAGAGCTCCGCTGACGCACTCGGGTCAGGCAGACACGCTGATTGGAGGAGGGAACCGACCAGCCGGCCTCCGCCACCAGACGACCCGTGATTGGCCGCGAGAGCTGTCGATCAAAGGGAAACGGGGCCGCGCGCAAGAGAAAACCCGGTGCGGCTCCGGAGCAGGAGTCGAGTTTATACGATTTTAAAGCGGTTGGGAGTCAGCGGTACATTTAGCCTACACGAGCAGTCAAATTCAGATTACTCGAATAATCAGATAACCCAATAATCAGAGATGGCAGAGCATATCATGATTTGAGTAAAGAAATCTACAGCTACACCTGATCAAATATTACTCCAGTACTAGTAACAATACAGCTCAGTCAGATTATTGACTGTTAAACTACTCAAGTGGGCTATTCGCTGAAGAAAATCTCGAGTATCGAGTACTGAGTACTTTTTAAAGAAAAGTGTTGAGAATGATAATTTACACCATTAAAAATGATTATATCCTTGGCTGCTTTAAGCACAAGATGCCGATTTTATTTTGGGTCTTATCCTGCTCAGTCAGGCCCCTGAGATTAGATGGAAAGACAAGAAACATGCTTTGAATGAACGTGTTTGGTACAAGAATTTAATTAGGCTATATTTCGTATATTTACTACCTCAAAATCAAGAATAAGACAATTCTAAGATTGTAAGATAAAACTGCAGATTTCTGATGACCTCTGAAGTAGATTCAATCTTGCTTTAAATGCTTTAATCTAATTTACAAATTTTAATCATTAACATGTTTTCTCTTTCTAGAACATAAACACAAAACATAGAACATGGCAAGAGAGCAGTGAACAATACAAAAGGAAACATACAATATATTTAGTTGAGGGAATGTCCGAATTGTCAACACATTTATATATCTTAGAAATTATTCCCATTGAAAGTTCTGATTTACGTGCCTTTAAAAACGGGCTATAATGGTTATTGCTTTGTTTAATTTCTTTGTTATGATTACTCTTTATTTGTAAACATATCAACATTGTAAAGGTTTTACCCAGGGATTCTCAACTTCCTCCCAATGACTCAACAGTTTATCATCTGCCAGTAAGGCCTGTACAGGAACCCCCTGCACAACACGACTCTCAATATTTTTCCATTGAGCTTCATCTTATGGGTCACACCAGTACAGCAACACTCTGATTTGACCTGAAATTAACTATCTTTTCAGAGACCTCCTTTTTCTTTTCATAGTTGTAGATTTTTTAATGTGAAGTTTTTTTGCCTTGCCATATAAATCTTGACATTGTTCATCAAACAGCCGGTTGGGGATGGAAATTTGGAGGGAAAAATCAAAGCAAAACATTTATTTTTATAGTTTCAACCCTTTGATCTGGATTTAAGTATGAGAGTTGAGAGTTAATTTTTCAAGGGATTTTTTTATGATGGAGAAAAAAGGGGTATAGTTTTTCTCTGGAATGGTTAACAAAGCTAGAACTACTCCTACATATTTAAGAGATTCTGTTTGCCATTTAAATTGATAGGTTTTTCTAAAAGTCAAGGGAGGTCGGCAGTAAGATTTAGTAATTTTTTGTTTTCTGTTCCGTCAGTTGTAACACTATGAATTGTTTTTGATTGTTTGATATATTGGAACAATGGTTCCAAATACAAACCAAAGCAGAGGGGACCAGGCACAGCCCTGCCTCACCCCTATCAGGTAACCATTGATTCAAATTTTTTATGTTGGACTATCGTAAAGAGCCCCAATATTTTTTTTATGATTAAGTCGTCTATTTCAAATTTGTTCAGCGGGGAGGACTTTCCAGGTTGATGGCCACGTAGCTTAGTCAGGTCTGTCGTGCTGCGGTCAAATTTGTTCTGAAATCTGTATTTCTAGCTCACCTGTGGAGGTTCGATATTTCTGCGTGGGAGCAGACGTGTAATGAGCTTGGACACTTATTTTGCGAAAATGTCTAAGAACAAGAAGAACAACGCCAGGCAAACTAGCCCAGCCGCCACCCCTGCCTCTGGATCTGGGCCGGGTGCAGCTCGGGAGGAGACCAGGAGCAGGATAGACCCAGTGATTATGGGGGCTATGCGGGAGATAACTGATAAGATTACAACAGCAGTAGACGCAAAGTGCCCTACTGGAAATGCATGCTATAAAATCTAAGACTAATGAATTTGACAGCCGAGCCACAGCAGCCGAAAATGAAATCTCTGATTTGAAAGCCAGGGTCTCTACCCTGCAAGCCAATTTGGCAGATTTGACAAACCAGGTACGAGACTGACGAAGTGGACGACCTGGAGATTCGTAATCGCAGAGGTAATCTGCAGATTGTCAGTCTTGCAGAGGACACTGAAGTAGGGCTGCAGCTATCGATTATTTTAGTAATCGAGTAATCTATCGATTCTTTTCTTCGATTAATCGAGTAATCGGTTAATTTTTTTGTACATTCAGTAAACAATTTAAACACATATTGAATCATTTTTTTTAGATAAACGTTATAGCTCATAGTAATAAACAAATACAAAATAAGGAATTTCTGCTTAAAATAACACATTTTATTCTTAATTTCATATAAATTTGTCCCCAAAACAGCAACATTTCACTTCAGTCCAAACTGTTCTGTTTGTATATGAAGAAATATATAAAAGGACTTAATTAACCTGTCATAGACTGTAAACAGTTACAGTGGCTCTGTCACATCACTTAAAATAAGACATTTGTTAAACGTTATGCTGGGTGGGACCGGTGGTCCTGGCGTTTTGAGCATTTTGCGTTTTGCCGTTTTGGCTCCGTGTGACTTTCGCCTCCGCGTCTCGTACTTTCTGTTTCACAACAGATTATTCTAACATAACCGGTCCTCCGTGCTGTTTCCATGTGCATTGGTTGTTTAAAAGTACGACTGTGACTGGGAAGCAGAGTTGGTCAGTGGGGGAGCGCGTGGGCGCGGGGTCGCGCCTGCGGTGGCGTGTCGGGGCTGGGGTGGGCGGAGCTAGATGCGGTGTTGAGAGTTGCAGCTCGGGATTATTATAATAGATCCATGGCTCTTTTACTCATCAAAACTCTTCCGAGTCGCACTTATTGAGTTTAAAACGCGCCGCTCTCTTCCTGTTGCGCCTTCGTCAGAGCGGAACAAGCTCCGTGTGAAACAAAAGCGCCACAAGTCGTTCCGTGCGCTCTCCGCGCGCGCCACAGATTCACGTGTTTTTTTTATTAAATATGTAAATTAAACGAATCATCGAAGCAATATAATAATAATCGAAGCTTTTTTGTAATCGAATTATTCGATTTATTCGAGTAATCGTTGCAGCTCTACACTGAAGGGAAAGATGTGGTCGGGTTTATGGAGGCTTGGATCCCCGAACATCTAAGCTGGGAAAATAAAGCTTAACTGTGCACATCCCTCCCTGGCTTCCAAGACCTATTAAGTTCCATAACTTCAATGAAAATGTTATTTTAACCGTACCGGGGGGCTTTCTTTTAACCTAGAAAATGGTTTTCCCTCCATCTTCTGATTCTTATTTGGATCAGTCTGTGGGCTCATTGCATGCTTTTGGCATAAGTTGTTGTTGCGCTTCCTGTGGTGTATACTGTGTTCGACTAGAGAGATGTTTAACAAAAGCAGATTTACAAGAATGATTTCAATATGGTTAATACAATGGTATCTGAAAAATACGAATAGTATCTTTTAAAGTTAATGGCACATTGAGCCCAATCAAGCGGTCAAAGATACTAACAAAGATGAGAAAAGAAAAAGTATATACCAACAAGAAACCCATTTTAACGACTTAGAACATCCTCATACAGGGGCAAACATAAGAGGGGAGTGGCCATACTGATCTCAAGCAGAAAAGCCTTTGAACAGAAAAATGGCAGATTTGTATTTGTCAAAGGAACTATTAATGGAAGTGTGTTTACTTTTATAAATGTAACTGGTCCCCCAGGAAGCAACCTCACTTTCTATACTAAAGTTATAGGTCTGATTGCAAACCACTCTGAGAGAACCCGTGTCTGTGATGGCGACTGGAACTTGTATGTTCAACAGACATTAGATGTCTCAAACTCACAAAGTACTGGAAAATCTATAAATACATTTTGAAAATAAATACATAATATAGGGTTAATCAATACCTGGAGAGAGATTCATCTTAATGTCTGCCAATATACACATTTTTCTATACTAGAATAGACTACTTTTATATTTGTAAGTGATCATTTCCCTATTTACATCACTGTAAACAAAAAAACACACTTTGACACCGTCAATTTATAAAAACAATGTAAAATTACATTAAGATGTATGCAGAGGAAATTGACAATGGTGAAGTTTCTCCACCCAATATCTGGAATGCAGCTAAGCCAGTTTTGAGGGGTAGGGTAATTGCTGTCGCCTCAGCCAAAATAAGATGACGGCAGAATTATTTTAATTTATTTACAGAACAAAATAAAGCAGTTGGATACTAAACATGACGGAAACAAGAAGCCTCAAAAGCTACGGGAAATTGGATAAGAGATAGAAGATAAGAGGTGAGATTAAGACCTCGCCTCACAAGAAATACGTTTTGAATGCTCTTCACCAAACAAAGATATTATGAACGTGATCAAAAATGCTTTATATTATTAGCTTGGCAGCATAGACAACAGGCAAAGAGAACACTTTTTAAAATACGAGATAGGCAGAATTATGTAATTTTAACCAAACAAGACCAAATGCAATCATTGTATACATACTATACAATTATTAATACAATTCCTTATCAGGAAACAAAGAAGAAGAAATACAATATTTTGTTGATACTCTCAATTTCCCCACCATGACCAAAGAGCAAAACAAACAATTAGGTGGTGAAATAACAGCTACTGAAATTCAAAGTGCAATTAAAAGACTAAAAAAAAAAAATGTCCAGGGAGTGACGGGTACACACTAGATACTCCTCTGTTTTATCAACTTTTAAATGAGACCTTAAAAAAGCCATCATATCCTTAATACCTGAGGAAGGGAAGGAACGACTTGAATGTGGACAGAATTGAGATTCTGAACGTGGACAGAATTTATTAACAAACGACAAACACAAGATAACATAAGACCATCTTTACACTTTATGAACCATATACAAAAGCAACTAAACAAAGCTGTTTTTTAAAAACACATATTGGGGATCTTTACGACAGCCCAACATAAAGAATCAAAATGAACCGACACCACAGACTTTGGAAAGAGGGAAGAAGCAGGGCTGTGCTTGGTCCCCCCTGTTGTTTGCTTTGTACTTGGAACCATTGGCCCAATATATTACACAATACGAAACAATTTATGGTTTCTCAATTGATAGGACAGAACATAAAAGGGTCTACTATGCAGACGATGTTCTAATATATTTGATCAGAACCGAAACTACCAAATGTGATGCATTTCCTCCTCTATATTGGTCCATATATATATATATGTGTCTGGAAACAAACTGAATGTACAAAAAACTTGAGTTCTCTCTTACTGGCGACCCCCTCTGTCCTTTAGAAAAACCTACCCGTTTTAAAAGGCAAACAGAATCTCTTAAATATTTAGGTTTAGTCCTCCATAAAGAACTATCCAATCCAAGCCAACGTTATTTGTACAGCACATTTTAGTACAAAACAAGCACAGGTAAATTATGTTAAATATCTATATATAGGGTGCACGGTGGCAGAGCGGTTAGAGCTCTCGCCTCCCAAGAAGGAAATCATGGGTTCGATTCCTGGGCGAACATTACATCACATGATCTCTCTGGGTGGAGTCTGCATGTCCTCCCCGTGTTACCGTGGGTTCTCTCTGGGTTCTCTGGCTTCCTCCCACCGTCCAAAGACATGCATGTGTGAGGTAAATTGGCAACTGTAAATTGGCAACTGTAAATTGACCCTAGTGAATGAGTGTGAGAGTGAATGTTTGTCTGTGTGTCTATGTCTCTGTGTCAACACTGCGACGAGTTGGCCCAAAGGCACTGGGATAGGCTCCAGTCACCTGCGGTAGAAAATGGATGGATAGATATATACAAAAATAAAATACATAAGTGTGTACAACCCAAATTAAAACAATATAGAAAATAATAAAAGACTGTTAAAGGACCCGGTTAAAAGCTAGTGAATAAAAGTGCACTTTTAAACGAGACTTAAAAGCATCAACTGAAGGTGCAGTCTTTATTTGAGGAGGAAGAGCGTTCCAAACTTTTGAGTCTCCTTTTTGGGACGACAAGTTGGAGCTGGCCCTCAGACCTCAGTGAGCGCGCAGGAGTGTAGAGAACAATGATGTCTGAAATGTAAGAGGGGGCCAGTGCGTAAAGCATAAAACTTAACAATCTTAGTGAAAAACTATACTCCTCTGTTCTCCATTGTAAAAAATCTTGAAAAATGGACTCTGATACCACACTTAAGTCTAACTTATAGGATTTAAACTATAAAAATGAATGTTTTGCCGTTTGATGAGTGGAATAGAATAAAACAATCTCAAAATTTGTATGGCAAGGCAAAAAGCCTTGAATCAGATTAAAAACTCTACAACTATCAGAAGAAAAAGTAGCTTGGGGTCTACCTTGTTGGAAAAATTACTTTATTTCAGCTTAAATCTGGTGTGACTCAGAATATGAAGCTAGAAAAATGGTTGGAAAATGATGAAAGTTTTTTCATTGCAGTGCCTATTATTCACAACTGCTGGAGAAATTGTGGCAGCGAGGAGGCAAACCACTTATCCCATGTCCTGTTGCTCCAAAATATTGGACTGAAAGTAACAATGGACTGCAGACTGTTTTTGCCATTTCCATCCCTCTCAATTCTAGAACTATGTCCTTGGGCCTCAAAACTCCTGTTATGGACACTCTCTACGGATACCTTTGGGACATACTTTTGTCGGCAGGAAAAAAGGCCATCACAAAGAAATGGATGACGCAGACCTCATCCGCGATCAAGGGCAAAAATGACAAACCGCCCATGGACTATTTAGGGCTTTTATTTTAATTTAAATATGCTGTGATTTTGTTTCTTTTGATGCTTAGTTGATGTCTATTTGTGTTCTTATTTTGATTTTTTTTCTCTCTGGTCGTGTTCTGTTCTATGTTCCATGTTTATTTAATTGTTTTAATTGAAAAATATACATCAAAAGTGAATACTTCATTACGGCCCTACCCCTAAATTAAGTCATTACTCTGAATCTGAATCAGTTTTAGTGATCAAATCAATCAAAACAGAGTTTTAGGAAATGTGCAACCAAAACAAAACTGCACTTAGACATACGTTTAGGGAAGGATTACACAACCCTACACACAGGCTTTCGGAATGTGTGCACTAAAGTTTGGGGAATATTTTGGTCATTTTACTCTTTTAACAAAAATTTGCCACAGATAAAAAGAGGCACACGCTCTGATATTTGGTAGGACCGTCTTAAGCTTTGATTTCAATCCAAATTCACTGTGGCATACTTTCTGCAATATTAAAAGATTTATTTCCATCCAGTGCTGGATTATTTTTCACCAGTTGATCTTGTATTGATGATGGAGAGTGACCACTCCATAAAGCCTTCTCAGCACATCGCAAAGACTCTCACTGGGGTTCAGATCTGTAGCAGATTCTTTTCTGCTTCTCCTTAGATGTTTTCTTTGCTTGATGCCAATGATTTGCCCTCAAACATACTGACATTTTTTTTCATGACTGCGGGGATTTGTCTTTCCACATGGTTATTTCAGAAATGAGAATTTGGTTGTTGCAGCTGAAAGATCATCACCCATGCAGCAATTATCCAGTCGTAAGCTCGTACCTACTGTATTTGCTTAGTTGAATCCAAGTGGCCCCTTTTTCTTTGGACAGGCAGTGTGTGTTTTATTATTTCATCTATAGATATATATGGGACAACTCCAAAGGGACACAGAGACATAAAGATCAGCCCTTAAAGTTGCACGTACACACATAACTACAATCTTGGACTTGATTGACTTGATTGGACAAGATTTTAACAGATCATACAGAAGGATTTGTTGAGATCTGTTCCTAAACCTGATTTAATTAAACAGTTAAAGAGGACATAGGCTGCTAAATCAACTTTAATGAGAGTGTTGTAAATGTAGGCGTATACTTCCAGTTTGGGCACATTCTGTCTGAATTAAAACTTCAATTTTTAAATTCACATCTGCAGATAAAAGACCAATATAGGCATATTGATAGTTAGGTTATTTCTTCACTATTTTTATGCAGACCTAATATAGCCTGTGACAAAATATGCTCAAAAATAAATCTGCATTCCACATCCCAAGTCTCATACAGCAAGCACGTCTTCAGCTCCTCTCAGCTCAGCTCACAGGGGGCGGGTCACTGTCACCTGGCCGCACTGAGCTGCCACTCAGCAGTCTGTGGGCACCAAGTCCAGCCCGTAAAACCCAACCGTGGATGAAGAGTTTGGTTGAACTGCGCCTGTTTTAAGTCACAGCGTTGTTAGTTCCAGATGAACGAAAAGTCGTGCCACACAGCACACAAACTTTGCTACTTAATTTTGTGGAAAGCCCCTTGAGATCTGCCATCTCATGTTTGAATGGGTCCAAAACACATAACACAAAGACATTGTTATACATACAAAACAACAGACCACGGCTCTTCAGCTTTTTTTTTCAGACGGCCAGATTATTCGGAGGATCAAGGCCTCTGGACCGAAGGTGCACAACACGCCACAACTGTAACAACATTTTGGGTGCCTATAATTGGTCCCCAACACCATATCATACATCAACAGTGGCGGCTGGTCCATTATGGGCGATGGGGCGACGCCCCTCCCGCCAATCAGCTAAATATGTCAAATAGTATTCAACAATTGTTTTGTCTAAAAACAATATCATTTGTTCAACTAATAATATATGATATTATAATAATAATATGTTATATTATTATTAGTTTAAATATTTAAAAGAATAAAAAATATCTATCTATATCTATCTATCATATATATATATATATATATATATATATATATATATATATATATATATATATATATATATATATATATATATATATATATATATATATATATATATATATATATATATATATATATATATATATATATACACTTTGTCTGCTGCATGGTGCAGCCTGCGTCTCTTTTCAGCATAGGTCGTGGGGCTGTTTGAAAATCACCCCTGAGCCTGGTAGAAAAGCAATGAGAATCTTTAGCCAATCAAATCCCGAGAAAAATGACCACGTCTCTATGGGAAAAGCCATAGTCTAACTGTCTGAAATGGAGCAATTTTTTCATCGCCCATTTAAGCGTAGTGTTTACACCATGGAGCTATTTGCGCTGGAGACACAGCGAAGCAGGTGCGAGCGCCTCAGAATGAGCTCCTTGACTGTGGCTGGCTGTGAATAAAAACTCACTATTTGTGAGGAAGTTAAAGCGGCTGATTTCTTATCAGTCCGAGCCATCTTTAAGAACAACTTTCCATAGCAATGTTGTCTGTGATGATTAAATATAAAAATGTAAAATGTTACACATGTAGTTCAGGTTAACTAATGCCACTTAGAAGCCGATCTTTTTGTTTGGTTTTCTGTTCTGTTTTATGAAACAGGCACCAACAATTGTTTGTGTTTTTTATTTTCTCTTAATGTAGTAATTGCTCCTCTGCACTATCAGGTACAGTATCACTGCGATTTTTGTTTTGCTCTTTACAAGCTGATATTCTATAGAGTGTAAAATGTAATTTTATGTCAAATGTATTTTATCACAAATGGCATCTGCCGCTAAGTCATAGTATTACCATTACCAAAAGTGGAAATAAAGTTTGTTTACCTCATTCATTCAGTTGCAAATGTGTCTTTAAAATGTGTGTTTGTACAGTCAATGTAAAATATTCACTTTTGGACATTAAAAATAAACAAAAACACGATAATGTCAGATAGCCCCCCTATATTTTGTTGAATATCACTGCAATAGACAGTATACGATACTTACACTGTTTACAATGCACAGACAGGACAAACTCTCTCGCCAGAGTACTTTTTAAAATAGAGGTTATGAGAGTTACATATGAATGTAAGCTGGTGTAGTAAACCTTCAAGAATCCAGGAGTGAGCAGTACAAACTGAAAGTTAATTTAGACATGATTTTTAAAACATTGTCCAGATGCAACATTTAGAAGTCCCCCAGGATACACATACAGGGATGGAGGAAAAAACATATATATTCACTGCAAAGAAATATTTTCTATTTGAGTTACTTCCCAGGACTGTTCATTACAAATACATAGTACACACACACACACACACACACACTCACAGCACATAATACATTTTTCAGCATTATTGGAATGTAGAGAGCTACAGTTTTAAGGCAAGAAAGAAAGAGTTAAATAAGCTGATAGATGTTTAGGATTTTAAGGATATAAGCAACATATTCCAATCAGAAGGGGCTTTGTAATTGAATCTGTGTCCAACTTCCTTGTAAATTTGTGGGATGGACAAAGTGAGACAGTGAGTGCTTCTAAGCAAATATGTTGAGGCTACTGTTTGAGATACTGGGGACAAAAAAAAATAGATGCATTTTAAAATAATTTGAATCCCATGCAGTTGTCGTCTATTGCCTGGTTGTGACCAATTGAGTTTTTCAAATAAAATACAGTGCTGAGTTTGATATGGACATTTTCAGAATAAATCAACAAAAAGAGTTGAAGAGTACATTCAGTGGTCTGAGATATGAGTCTTTGATATAATAAATCAGCATAGTCAATGATATGTAAAACCAAATGAGTAATGATTATTTTCTGACTTCTTGAGTGAAACAGTTAGATGACCAGAAAAGAGGGCTTAGAGTGGCATACATTAATTTTATTATATCTGATCTATATGTGGTTTAAAATTAAATTCAGGGTCCAACCAAAGTCGAAGATATTTGATAAAGTCAGCTTCATGCATCATGGACCATCACTAAATTGGATCTGACAGTCAAATGAGTGTAGTAGTTTATAATGTGTTCCAAAAAGTATACAGCATGATTTTTTTCATATTTAATATCAACTGATTGTTACGAAACCAATCAAGTTGCAACTGTTATTTGACCAGAGAGAGATCAAGAGTCAGAGCTATAAATGACAGTATCATCCGCATAGATATTTATTAAACTGTATGAGACAACTTGTAAAAGATCGTTGCTAAAAATGGAGAATAAAAGGGGGCCAAGAGTGGAATCTTGAGGTACCCCTTCAGAGGGAACATAATGAGATCTATTGTGAAGATGAGAGTTAAACCATAAAATAGAATTTTTATCCAAGCCTATTGCACAAAGTTTGTCAAGAAAGAAATAATGGTCCGCAAGATCAAAAGCGTTGGATAAAAATAATACGGATCCAACATATTGATTTTGATCGAAAGAAGTAAATATATCATTGGTAAATTTAAGCAACGCAGTGGTGGTGGAGATCCAGATCAAAAAACAGATTGAAAAGAGGATAAACATTATATATATTAATCTATAGTTATAAAGCTGATGAAGAATAATGTTTTCAAATATTTTAGCTGCAGTGCAAATAATAGAGATTGGCCGATAATTATTTCAGTCTGTAGGAAACCCTGTGAGCGTGCGATAAGATAAATGAACGGGTTACCCAATTAGTTGGCCCTTGTTAATACCGCCTCCCACGCACTGTGCCATGTTGAAAGGTTTGAACATTAGACCAATGGAAGAATGCTGATGTCCCAGAGCCAAATCACTGGAATAGGCCATTGAAGCAGCATGTGGGCCAGTGATGAGTGGACACGGAGGGCTTGGATGGGACACGAAGGTTGCACCTATTTTTATTGAATCAAGGCAGTACAATCACATGCAAAAACATTTAACACCAGGGTTTTTGTCTTCGGATCGATGTTTGCAGTGTTGTAAGGCTGGTTTTTCCGCCCAGAGACAGCAGTGGTCTTTAGGTATCAGAATCAGAATCAGAAAGAGTTTATTGCCATTGTCAATGAACAAAATTCACAAACATAGGAACTTGTCTCGGCCTAGGTATTAGAGATATGATGGCTTTTTTCCAACTTGGAGGTTATGATGGGTAAAGTGAGAGAATCCAGAAAATAATTTATTTAATTGTCTTTATCTTTTGAACTTTTAGATGCATTTTTTGTAGACAAATTGCTTGAAAACTGAAGATTACATTACATTATTTTCTTATATTTTAAAAATTGCTCTTTCAGCTTGTTGTTTTCTAAGCCATAAATGACCTGGCCCCACCCTACCTCAAAGAGGCTATAGTACCTTATCATCCAAACAGAGCACCTCGCTCTCAAAATGCTGGACTTCAGGTGGTCCCAAGAGTCTCTAAAAGCACAGTAGGAGGTAGAGCGTTTAGCTCCCAAGCTCCTGTGTTGTGGAATCAGCTTCCTGTCCATGTTAAAGAGGACCGACACAGTCTCTTCATTTAAGACCAGGCTTAAAACGTTCCTCTTTGAAATCGCATATGGTCAGGCCAGTTAGGAACAGAAATAAAAACGTACAGTTTCCCAGCTATGCTGCCCTAGGAGCAACTATGCTGGGGGAAGTATGGCAGCTTGAGCACTATCCTCTGATGAAGACTACTTTGCTATCAAACAATATTTAATATCTAATTTCACTTGCAATCTGCACATTGCTTTTCCTTCTTTATACCACTTCCACGACGGGAGTGGAGCAGGCACGTCGATGACCTGTAGATCCAGATGCTCCTTAACTTCCTGGAGAAATGGTCTCTACTCCATATGAACGGTTCTTCATCAGCCTCGAAGAATTGGTTCTTCTCCTGAGTGGGTCCAGGCATGTCCACCTGTCCGTCCGAGGGAGTCGGATCTCTCCTTCACTGTGGAACTCCTACAGGTTTCTACTTTTCCCCAAAGAGGTTTGGTAGTTTTTTTCCTGGCCGAGAAGGAGGGTCTAAGGACAGGGAAGCTTGGGACATCTGTCTAAGGACATGGATGCTGGGACATTACCAAGTCCCTATGAACATTGTTTATTCTGTTTTCACTGTCGCCCCTCGCGGCAACCACTGTTGTGATTTTGGGCGGTACAAAATGAATTTAATTTAATTTAATTTAATTCTAAGTTTCCAAGCTAATAATTCAAAAAAAAATGTTTATCCACTCTCATAATATCTTTGTTTGGTAAAGATAATTATTTTTGAACAATTTCCAGTGAGGTCAGATCATTAACTTTGCGTCGTATCTTTTTCATTTCCTGTCGCATTTGATGACTGTTTTAGTTGGTCTTGCAGATCTAACAGCTTTTTCTGCCTTTTTTTTTTTTAGGGGGGGCTGAGGCGATGGCAATCATTTTACCTCTCAAAACCTCTTTAGTAGCGTCTCAGAGGATGGGTGGAGTAGTTTCACCATCGTCGTTTTCATCTACATCACTTTTCAGTGTCCTTTGACATTTTTCTATTAAACAAGGGGTCATTAAGCAGACTAACATTAAACATCAAGAGTGTGTTTCGGGTTCATGATCACTTAGATCTATCTATTTTTTTACTAAACCCATACTGACTTTTATTTCTTATACTGTATTTGGTGATGAATTGTTCTAATCTGCTCAAATTGTTTTTTCTTGAATTTGGGAAAATTAGGGGGGGAATGAGACTGGCCTGTAGTTTTGTGAAAATGTGTTTGTCTCCATTTTTATGGATAGGAATTACTTTTGCAATTTTTTTTTTTTTCAACTGACCCAGGTAAAAATTATGAGTTGCAAATGAATGTTAGTCATTCAGAGGAATGCAATAAAATATAATAAAAGTTAATATTTTGTCATCTGGTATGTATTATAAACCCCCTTTTCCATTGAATCCAATATGGAACTATATTTTTTTCAATTAAGAATATCAGAATTTCCGCATGTCCCATAACTCCCATTCAAATAGGGAGGAGGGGCGCCCCCGTGAGGCAGCACCACGCTCTGCCTCACGGCGCACAGTATAATGCATGGCTGTATGCGATGCTGATAATGTGTCACTGTCCCTCTGTATATAACAAATAAAACACCCTGATGCTTTGCTCTGTACTTCCATATTCTGGATAATGTATGAAGTGTATTTCTGAAACTTGTTTCTGCTCGCAGATTCATTATAAAAACAGCAGTAAAAGTTCACTTGGTGAGGCAAACAATACGCCTGACTCATGGCAGAGGGCGCTCCTGAGCCCGTGGACTGTTGCGCTATCTTCTTCGTTCTTGAACTCATTTATTTCTTATTTACAATCTGGTTGATCAAAATGTGAAGGTAAGACCATAAACTTTCATTTATTTTGGCTTGAAATAGGATCAAATTTGGCTCAATTGGAATTCATTTTGACCTTAAATCAAACATGTCACATGTCAGTGTAAAGAAGATATAAAGCACAGCTCATTGTCTGTTGTTAAAGGTGCTCTTTTGGGTTCATTCGCATTGGCTGTCTCTGAAAGAGTGAGTGCCTCACTAGGCATGACCTGCACTGCACGTCACGATGTTAGTGGCTTGGAGATGCTCTTTATGACTTTTTTGACTAGTGTCATGCCGATTCCATAGTAATCATTTGACGATTTTTTTAGATTGGTTAACAATGTCTATTCTCTTTGCTTTATGTATTGATGCTAGAAAAATATTATTTTGATTTCTGTCAATGCATAATTTGTTATGAGCACTATGTTCTGGAATTTTTGCTGCCATGTCTTATTGTTAAAACGATTAACTACTTCGTAATTTACATTCATAATTTAATAATCTGATTAAATATTCTTATTTGCATAATGTTTCATTAATATTGTTTTTATTTTCATCAAATATTTTTTTTAATTCATTCATTCATTTTCTACCGCTTGTTCCCGTTAGGGGTTGCGGGTGACTGGAGCCTATCCCAGCCTTTGGGCCTTAGGCGGGGTACACCCTGGACAGTGGACAGCTCGTCGCAGGGTGAACACAGAGACAACCATTCACTCTCACATTCTTTCACTAGGGAGGCGCTCAGGGTTTGCCCGGGAATTGAACCCATGATCTCCTTCTTGGGAAGCAAGAGCTCTAACCGCTCTGCGGTCATAATGAATTTTCCTAGAAAGTTTCCATATGCATTATCCACATTGTCCTCCCTGTAGACTGTCCCAATCCTGTTGCAGCAAGCAATTATGCAGCGCATTTATAATTTCTTCATTATGTAATCACTTACCATTGCTTTTTATGCTGTTAATCCCTGGTTGGATAACAATTTTTACTATACTTTCTATTAAGAAAATCATCTGTTGCTTTATAGCTATTAGGATTTATTAGGTCAATGCTGTAATCACCACAAATGAAAACTGTTCCACAATTTAGTTCAGAAAAAGACTCTTCTATCTGGATATTGAATTGTTCTTCAGTTGCTTCAGGAAATATATATACACGGCCTATTTTATATATATTAAGATATTCTGAGCTCAAGTCCTCGACCAGAGCCTGGGAGCTTGAGGGTTCTGCGTAGTATCTTTGCTGTTCCTAGCACTGCACTTTTCTGGACTGAGATGTCTGATGTTTTTCCAGGAATCTGTTGTAGCCCCTCCTCTAATTTGGGGGTCACTGCCCCAAGTGCTCCGATGACCACGGGCACCAATTTTGCCTTCACCTTCCACGCCTTCTCCAGCTCTTCTCTGAGCCCTTGGAATTTATCCAGTTTCTCGTCTTCCTTTTTCCTGATGTTTCCATCACTTGGTGTTGCCACGTCAAGCACAACAGCTTTCCTCTGCTGTTTATCCACCAGCACAATGTCTGGTTGGTTTGCCATTACCATTCTGTCAGTCTGTATCTGGAAGTCCCACAGGATCTTGGCTCGGTCATTCTCTACCACCTTTGAGGGTGTTTTCCCACTTTGACCTTGGGGTTTCCAGTCCATACTCTGCACAGATGTTCCTGTACACCCCCCCAGCCCCCCAAAACTTTTGGTTATGGGACGGGGGGGGGGCTTTTTTCCATGTATGCTTTCCCTGACAGCATCTTACACCCTGCAGTTATGTGCTGGATTGTCTCAGGGGCCCCTTTGCACAACCTACACCTTGGGTCTTGTCTGGTGTGGTAGATCTGGGCCTCTATTGCTTTGGTGCTCAGGGTCTTTAACTATGCAGCCATGATGAGTGCCTCTGTGCTGTGCTTCAGACCAGCCCGCTCTAGCTATTGGTGGGATTACTTGATATCAGCCACTTCAGTTATGTTCCGGTGGTACATCCCATGTAGGGGCGTGTCCTCCCATGATGGTCCCTTCTCCAGCACCTCATCCTCTGTTCCTCTGAGACATTCACTGAGCACGTCATCTGTTGGGGCCTTGTCCTTGATGTACTTGGATCTTGGATGTTTCATGTTTCATGGATAATGGCTCTCACATTCACTAGTCTACGTTCTCCTTCCTTCTAGTGCACAGTCTCAGATGCTCATGGAGTGTTGTGAGTTTCTTTAGCCAGTACGTGTGAATCATGTCAGGGCTGTCCAGTTTTTCATACCTGAGACTCTTTCTTGAATTTCTTCCACTGTGATGGCAGCGGCGAAAAAAGCCAGAACCCAGTTACCAAGAGTATATTCATTCATTCATGTATCATTGTCCATAAATGGGTCACTCCACTCTAAAGTGTACAATTGCCATTGTCTTTAATTAGGGCATCATTAAGAAAATTCCAAAAGCAAAATGACAAGGTCTTTGTTATTTTTTAAACCTTGTATATTATATATATGTATAAGATCAAATGAGAACGGAAGATTAAACAAACTCCCCAAAAAAATTATGTCCACCCCGGATAGGACTTGAATTTTGATCGAGTTTTGTTACATGATTGTACTCTCAACTTCAACGACTTGTAAAAGAAAAATGTAATCCAAACAAAGAACCTACTAGCGATGAAAGGAAGGGGAAATACTTCTAGATTCATGCCCCAAATGTTTTTTAAAAATGTTTCAACTTGTATTTTTGAAATTGCCCTCAGAAGTGTTTCGGATGTAACCAGTTGGTGTCCAATATCAGTTACATCCATTTTGATCTCTTTTCGTGCACTTTTACAAGTTGTTACATCCAAACAACATTGTTTACTGCGTGGGGAAAACCAACATCTTACTTCCGCGTTTTGCAGCGCCGCCCGACCCAAATTGGCGACCCAAATTTGCGGAGATGCAGCAGTCAATCAGCCAGGTAGAAATCTGTTTTGAAAGTTTCGTGTCCCCCAAAGTTAACTATGCTGCATCCAAGATAAGTTTGATGTGTGTGTCCATTGTAAAAAAAAATATCATTTATCCATTTATCTACTTTATGGTATTTTTATGATCCCTAGAGATGGTACTTTCTGATGTGAGTTGGAATTTAAAAAATCCTTATTTTAAATTTGGACCTGTATGTAACACTTTTGTACACTTTAGTGTGGAGTGATCCAAATACAATTACATTCATGTTGAGCATTGTCCATCAATTCATCCTTAAAATAGTCACAAGAGTCAAGACAGATTGAGAAAAAGTCAAGGTGGCAGAGCACGCTCGTCCCGTTCCCTTGACCTAAAATTAAAGCTTTAGTTTTGAAGGCGGAGTAGATTAAAATGGGCCTAAAACGCAGCTTTCCTTTCATCTACAGCTGAGAAACTTCTGCTGCACACCCTTGACGGGCAGCAAACATGGCTAGTTCAGCCGGCTTCACACACATTGGGACCCCAGCTTCCAGAACTACCAGCCGCCAAAGCACAATCCAAGAGTAACCCATAGTGTGTCGCGGGGCGTGAGCCTCGCCACGGCACCAGAGTAAAACATACATTAGTGGCTATAGAAATAAATGATTGAAGCAGCCCAATCGGAGGCGGATGTGGGAGTAGCAGAGAAAGAAGAAGTGGAAGAGGGGATGTTTTTATATTGAGTGGCGCGACACATGCTGGCCAATTTGTCTAAAAAACCATCCACACCATCACATTATGAAAAAACGTGACACATTCTTCAAAAAAAACCTGTCTCCAAACATGTGATTTTGTAGTCCTCCACAGGGATGTACAAACATCTTTCCACTCTCTGTCTGTCAAAACAAAACCACTCTCTCTTTCCCATTTGTTTTTAATATATTTAGCAGAGTAGCTTTCCAGATTAGAAATGCATTGATACAATTTAGATATAATACCCCTTGAAAGTTCTGATTTATAAACCTTGATAAACTCAGTCAGAGGGCTACAATGGTCATTACCTTGTTTAATTCCTTGTTTAGAGTAGCTCCTTATTTGTAAAAACCTATAAAAGCCCTGCTTCTCCAACCCAAAGGATTCCTTCAACATATCAAAGTTTTTCATTGTATTATCTTTTACAATCTGGTACAAAACCTTGGTCATAAACCAACCAGTTTAAGATTTTAATATGTTTGTTCAGTTTGTATGTTTTGATTAGCTCCTTCCATGTTGTAAGCAAGCACAGATTTTACCCAGGGATTCTCAACTTCCTCCAAATGACAAAACAGTATGACATCTGCCATCTTCTCAGACAAGGTAAACCCTAACCTCCTTTTTCTTTTGATGATTGCAGCATTTTGAATCGGAGTCGGGGTTTCCTGCCTTCCACACAAATCTTGAGATTGCTTTAGTCCACTCGTCAAACAGCCAGTTGGGGATGGAAATCGGGAGAGTCTGGAACAGATAGAGAACCCTGGGCAAAACATTCATTTTTATAGTTTTTTGTACATTTAATTTGTATCCAGACATTGGACCATTTTAATAATTTGTCCTCTCAAGAGCAAATTTTTTTTACCTTCAATAGTCACCAGAAGAGTCGCGGGGAAAGAGAATCCATGTCTCAGTTTTCTCTTCCTGAGCTCCTCACAGATGTGGTGGAACTTTTGCCGTTGTTGGCGAAACTCGTATGGAATATCTCGAGCAAAGAAGACACGCTTGCCTTTGTACTGGAGGTCTCCTTTAACCCTTGCAGCCTTCAGGACACGCTCCTTCACACGGTCGTTATGAAACCTCATTATCAGGTCTTGTGGTTTATCAGCTGCTGGTCCTGGTTTGCCCAGGCGATGTGCTCTTTCGATGGGGGGGACTTAAACTCCTGAGCCAATAATAAGCTCAGGTATAATCTTCTTCTAGAAACTTTCTGTATCTACCCCTTCGTCTCCCTCCGAGACCCCCACAAGCCTCAAGTTAGGACGACGGGATCTTGACTCCAAATTCAGGAGCTTATTTTTCATGTTATTGTTCTCCGACTCCAGCGTCGTCACCCTGGCCTCCATCTCGGCCCTTACTGTCTGCAGATCGTCCGCATTATTTGAAACGCGCTGCTAGACCTCTTCCATGCGCATCGCGGTTATTCCCGCTGCCTATTCCAGGTGAGCGGCCAATGCGGCGGACACGAACGGGCCCATGGAGGCCAACAACTCGGCTCTAATAGACTACATGGCACGTCGCGTCTCGGACATAACTGCTGAAAATGTTTATTCTCTCCCCCTTCCGATGCAGAGAAGTCGTGAGAATCTCAATCTGGGCTGGCAGGATCCCGTTTGTCCAGCGTGGCGGGACTACGGCTCTCGCCACGTTTGCTTCGCTAGTTTGTGATGCGGACTGTTTTTCAATGGGGCCGGGGAACGTCAGCTTTGTGTGTTTTGGTCCCTTAGTGATCCCGGTTTTGTATCTTCCTTGTTTACTCATCTTTTTGTTCTTCCTGTGTGTACCCCTTTGGGGTTAGGTGGGTCAAACAGTGATTTTAAAGATACATTTTGTAGCAGCGGTGTGAGATGCGTCCACTCAAAGCGCCACAATTAGGAGGAGTGCCACAAATAATATCTTACAAGTACTGCTGCATGGGCCACGCCCCCACCAAACTTGTGGAAAATCTTAAAATCCTCTGGTGTGCAGAAGGCTTAATCTATTGTGGTTTACAATACACAAAATACAAGGTGAAAATGTTATATCAATCGTACAAGGGGCTTTTCTTCTACCTAGAAAATGGTTTTCCCCTCCACCCTCGGATACCTTTTTGGATCAGTTGGTGGGCTCCTTGCATGTTTTTGACACGAGGTCTTTTTTTTTGCATTCTGTTTGTTTTATTGTGTTCTGTTGTTGTAGCTCCTGTGTTAGTGTGGTGTGTTCGACCAGAGAGCTGTGCAACAAAAGCAGATTTACAAGAATGATTTCAATATGGTTAATGCAATGGCATCTGAAAAATTACATATAGCATTTTTATGTTAATGGAATATTGAGTCCAATTAAGCAGTCAAAGATACTAACAAAGATGAGAAAAGAAACACATAGATATTATATACCTACAAGAAACCCATTTAAATGACTTAGAACATAAAAAATGGCTTAGTTATAACAGACTTTCCTATTCCTCATACAGGGGCAAACATAAGAGGGGTGTGGCCATATTGATCTCAAGCAGAATAGCCTTTGAACAGAGTTTTGAACACAAAGATAAAGATGGCAGATTTGTACTGGTCAAAGGAACTATTAATGGAAGTGTGTTTACTTTGATAAATGTATATGCTCCACCAGGGGGCGACCTCACTTGATTGCAAGCCACTCCTAGGGGCCTTGTCTGTGGAGGCAACTGGAATTGCTGACATTGGATGTCTCAAGCTCACAAAGTACAGGTAAACCTATGAATAATACATTTAGTAAATGAATACATAATGTAGTGTTGATAGATATCTAGAGAGATTAATCACTAGTGTCCGCCAATATACAATTTTTTCCAACCCACATAAGATCTATACTAGAATAGACTACTTTTTGTACTTGGAACCATTGACCCAATATATTAGACAATCAGAAACAATCTGGATACAAATTGAATATATTAAAAAAACTGAAATTCTCTCTTTCTGGCAATCCCCTCTATTCTGTAGAAAGACCTACCCATTTAAATAGCAAACAGATTCACTTAGATATTTGGGAGCGGTCCGACATAAAGATCTATCAACAATTTTGGATTAAAAAAATTATACCTCTCTCTTTACTATTATACAAAAATATCTTGAAAAACTGAATCTTATTCCATACTTGAGTCTAAGGATTGAAACCATAAAAATGAATATTTCTCTATCTATTCCAGACTCTCCCAGTCTCCATCCCCAACCGGTTGTTTGATGAGTGGAATAAAACCATCTCAAAATTTGTATGGCATAGCAAGAAACCTCGAATCTAATTTAAAACTCTACAATTATCAAAAGAAAAAGGAGTTTGGTTGTTTGCCTTGTCTGAATTTGTTTCAGCTCAAATCTGAACAATGCTGTATTGGTGTGACCCAAAATATGAAGCTCAATGGAAAAATATTGAGATTAATGTTGTTCCAGGGGTTCCTGTACAGGCCTTACTGGCAGATGACAAATGGTTGAGTCATTTGGAGGAGGTTAAGAATCCCTGGGTAAAATCTGTGCTTACAACATGGAAGGAGCTAATCAAAACATACAAACTGAACAAACATTTTAACCGGTTTGCTAATGACCAAGATTTTGTACCAAACAGAACTGACCTGAGATTCAAGGTCTGGATTACCAGATTGTAATCACATGAATAACTTTGATATGCTGAAAGAATCCTTTGGCTTGGAGAAACAGGACTTTTATAGGTATTTCAGAATCAGAAGCAGATTCTGATTTGCAAATAAGGAGTTATTATAATCAAAAATAAACAAAGTAATGACCTTCATAACCCTCTGACTAAAATTTGAATCAAGGCTTATAAATCCGAACTTTCAAGGGGAATAATAACTAAATTGTATCAATGCATTGCTAATCTGAACAGCTACTCCACTAAATATATTAAAACAAAATGTCCTTGTCCGGAGGGAATTTTGCTGGGAAAATGTGTCAAGTTTTTCACACCAGGAAGCAAACCATGATCATGATCAAGTACATAGTTCTCAATTTTAGAACTATGTACTTGGGCCTCAAAACTCCCGCCATTGACACAATTAACGGATAACTTGTATTTGGCCATCACAAGGAAATAGATGACACAAACTTCACCAACGATCAAGGCCTGGGCTGACAAAGTAATCTTTTCTGACAAATGGAAAAGATGACATCTGGAAATGGACACATTTTACCGACTATGGACTATATTGTGTTCTGTTTGTTTTGTGTTTTATGCTTAATGTGTTGTTTTGTTTTGTTTTATGAAAAAAGAAATAAAAATTAAGGCGCCAGAGCATGTCACTTCTTGTAACAATTGGCCTGTTTGTTTTTACATCAGTATGTCAACAAGATTAAGTAAGACATTTAAATGTGGCTCCATCCATTTTTCTGGTTTCTACATTTGTTTCAAATAAGTGCAATGTTTGCCATTTTTCCACCAAAAAATGCTTATTTGTATATGAAAATATTATAATGAAAATAAAAAAATTTCTTACTTTTATTGATTTTATAAATAATCACTAGAAGAAAGTTAAGAGTTTTTCTATTCACTTGCAATGTCTTAATTTCTAAATGTCTAAAATGAATGTCTAAAAAGTGTCTATTCTGTCATTCTGCTACAGAGACAGGACTCTTCATGTGGACATTCTGAGCATCTCCTGTCCCTCTCTGTCCCAGAGGCTGCAAGTGTGAGCTGACACCTGCAGAGGGACACGTCCAGCCAGAAGAGCAATTAATGTCCTCTCCACGAGTGAAGAGGGGCAGAAAGAGGGAATAGAGAGGAGGGGATGAAGAAGGAAACCGTGAGGAGGGGACATAGATGAGGACAGAGAGTAGAAAGAGGAGAAGACGCATAAGAAGAGAGTGAGGAGAGCACATCAACAAGGGGTCAGTGAAGGGGACAGAGGAGGAGACAGTGAGGGACCGGATGGAAAGAAGGAGAGGACACACAGGAGGGGACAAACAAGAGAGGGCACACAAAAAAGGGGACACGCACAGGAGGGGACACACAGGAGGGGACAGGGAAGGCCTCTGCAAACAATAAGCTCCAAGAAGTTCTTGTCCATCACCTGCAGCAAAGTCTCAAACCAAATCAAAATCTCTACATTCCACTTGTTCTTTCTCTCTTCCTTCCTTCATCCCTCCCTCTCATTTCTGTCTCCCTCTATGTCTCCCTCTCCGCCTCTCTCTCCTTTCCTCCCTATCTCTTGCTCCCTCTTTCTTTCTCCCTATCTCTCTATATATATCTATACATATTCTCTCTCCCACTCCTTTCTCTCTGTCTGCTTTCTCTTTTTCTATCTCTGTCTCTCTCTCTTCCCCTCTCTCTCCCTTTCTCTCTTCCTCTCTTCCTCCCTTGTTCCCCCTCTCTCTCCTCTCTCTCTTTCCTATTGGTTTCTCTTACTCCTGGGAAATGTTAGCTTTCTTCACCCTTAAATCAGAGGTGTTACTGCCTCTTGGTGGCCATAAGCTGTATTACAGAGGTGTTGTCCAAACAGCAGCTCAAGGAAGGTGAAGCAAGGCAAGTTTATTTGTAGAGCGCAATTCCTACACAAGACAATTCAAAGTGCTTCACAAAACAGGGAAAAAAAATTGCATGAAAATGACAAATCCGATAAAAACATAAATGTGAAGAGTGCACATGAAATCCTTTCCGTCATATGCACAGTTAAACAAGATTTGAACATTATCAGAGTAGAGGCCTGTCACATTTTCAGGAAGACTTTAGCTGCAGATTTTAGCTGCAGAAAACTGAAACACTGGTTCTCAACGTTTATCCTTTTGTTTGTTTCATTTATAAACAATTTATATATATATATATTTTTTTACCATGACATGTATCAGTGTCAAGGTAAAATATATATATATATTTTGTCTTTATAAACGAAACAAACAAAATAATAATTAAAAGAAGACATGATGAATTTCACTAATGATGTTTAGTCCTGACTGGGCACCAGCAGGAGGCCGGCCTCTGAGGTCTTCAGAGTCCTAGTCAGGATAAGAACAGCAGCGTTCGGGATGTACTGCAGCTCGTTTGGAGAGGCCAGTGAGCAGGCCGTTACAGTAGTCTAATCTACGAGAGACAAAGCATGGATAAGTCTCTCCAAGGTCTGGTTTAGACACTATACTTTTAAATTTGGCAGTGTTTGTAGGATGGTAAAAAGCTGCTGATGTTATTGATTTGACGTGGCTGTTAAAATTAAAGTCTGAGTCCATTATTACCCCCAGATTTCTAACTTGATTTGTAGTTTTTAGAGCGAGACTCTGGAGGCCATTGCTAACACTTTCTCTTTGTTTCTGTGGGCCAAAGACGATGATTTCAGTCTTGTCTGAGTTCAGCTGGAGAAAGTTGTTTTGCATCCACACACTGATCTGTTGGATGCAGTGACAGAGTGAATCCACTGGTCCATATTCACCTGCCGTCAGTGAAACATAGATTTGAGAGTTGTCTGCATTGTTGTGATATGACACTTTTTTGCTGAGTATCAACTGACCTAACGGCAACATGTAGAGGTTGAATAGAAGGGTTGACCCTTGGGGCACCCCACAGGTCAAGGCCATGTGGTCTGAGACACAGTTACCAATTTCAACAAGGTACTTCTAGATAGGACTTTAACCAATTTAGGGCAGTGCTGATGCCCACCCAGTCCTCGAGTCTCTGTAAGAGGATCCCATGAGCGACAGTGTCAAATCTAACAGAATTAAGAGGCTTTCCCCGCCGCAGTGTGCAGGTGGACGTTATTTGTCACTTTGATAAGTGCTGTGATGAGTTCTAAAACCTGACTGGAAAACACTGAATGAGGTGTTTAAAAGAAAGTCAGGTAAACAAACATTTTTGAGGACTTTGCCCAAAAATGGTAGATTAGAGGTTATATATGTATGTGTGTGGTTTAAAGAATATTGCCGTCAAATACTAGTGTGTTTTCAAACTACAAATGGCAAATTAAACTTAACATGCAAACTTCAGTAGCTTGCCAGCTATATTTCATTCTAAAGAGTGTCTATACTTTCATGTTTAAACTTCACAATCCTCTTGTGTGTACAGATGCAGGACTCTTCATGTGGACACCTGAGCATCTCTTTTCCCTCTCTGTCCCCTGGCAAATAAAACTTAAAAATGGAGTACCGGTACTTAAAATTAAACTAGTGGTCCAAGACTCAAGTAAGACTAAAACAGTGATATAAAGATTATAAAAAGACATACAAATTTAAAGTACTTTATTACAATAAAGGATCTTGTGATGCCACGAGAAACTCAATAATATTCAGTTTCCTATATATAGATGGCCAAACAATTGGGATTTGTTGCTTTCCAATAAAGGAGGAGATCTCGTCTAGTAACCAAAACCCGTAGCTGCAAGTTGAACAGATACAAATAGTTTTTTAGACATGTATCAAAATAAATCTGGGGCTCAATTTAAAAAGCTCAACCCAAGACTGATCACGTGGGAAATGAAGAAAAATAAGAAATATGGATTTAGCACAATTCCTCACCATGATATACATGGGAGACATATCAAAAAATTTATAATTTTGTAATTGAAAAATTAGAATGTTGAGTGTATTGTCAATGAATAAAACTATTAAAGATGTGCTAAAAAGGAAATAGAAATAACTAATCTCCCAAACAAGCATATAAAGGGATATTTCTGCACTTTTGTAGCTCATTTTATGGTCCATTGTGTACTGTGACACTTGAATCTCAGCAGGACATTTATAGACACATTTTAGCACATTCCTTATTCATAAAAAAAAATATGTGTATATATATATGTATTATTTTTTGTCAATATTTCCCACCTCTACCTGGAAATATCTGAGTTGAGGGTGGGAGTTTGTACTCAATCAAATCTGTAAAGAGGATGTATTTGTATTTACAATGACTCATGAAATGTCCTTGATTAACTGTTTGGAACATTTGGGAGGATCTGCTTGTCTCTACTTGCTGGAGGGGGTGGACGTGTGTGTGTGTGTGTGTGTGTGTGTGTGTGCGTGTGTGTGTGCAAGGGTGGGGGTATTGGGCTGGGAGGGGTTTGTCTCAACAGACGTAGCTGGAGACAGATGCCCTTCCACACAATGTGATAATGCCCCGCCTCCCTCAGGACCGTTCAGATCATTAGGTGTCTATACATTGCCACGGCAACTCCAGGCACCAGCTGCTGTATACACCCCCCACCCCTAGCTCCCGACACTCGGCCCCTCCTTGCCCCTAGACACACACATCCTACAGTGTTCTTAAGTAGTTTATGGACATTGTCACGGTTTGAGGTCGTGAAGGCCCTCAGTCATCCAGGTCAACGGAGTATATCAACATCGAGATTTTACCATAAGGCTTGTTTGCCCCGGTGCAGGTCCTGCAAGACTTACAATGTGATTCAAATCAATGTGTCCTGTTACACTGAGCTGCGACCTGGTCTGCAGAAAGAATCCTCAAAGCCTATTTTTGCCGGTCTGGTCCGAGCCAAAAAACAGTTTTTAGGTCATTAGAAGTGTGTTCTCGCACCAAACCACATGAATCTGAGCTGCGTTTGTCTTGAACCACACCCAGAGTCAGTGTACATGTGGGGTTTCCTGTTTCCACTAGCTTTAGCCATGTCTCACAGCAACACAAACTTGTAATTACTAAACGTCTTTTTGTGAGATCATGGTTAAAAAGTATCATTCAGGTATTTCAGGTTTAGATAGGTAGAGCTTTGCCTCTGGACCCAGAGCCAGGCCCTGAACATGGAGACACCACTCACTAATAGAACCATTCCAAAGCACTCTAAAGTGAACCGGTCTGGGCGATCAGGGCCAGTTTAAATGTGACTAAAATTCCTGTAATTTTTTTATTTTTATTTCAATGGAGACTACATTTTTTTATTGATCAGTTTATTTATTGATCAAATGTATTATTGCTCAGTGTTTTATGTTGCACCTTAATGCCAAGACAAGTTCCTATGTTTGGGAATTTTGTTCATTGACAATGGCAATAAACCCCTTCTGATTCTGATGAAGTCAACCATAACACATTTTAGGCACAGCACACATATGCCAGGCTCGAAGCGCACCTGGCCGCAGTGTCGCGAGTTCGATTCCCGACTCCGACATTTACTGTATGTCCTCCCTTCTCTCTCATCCCCCATTTCTCACTCATCTATCTGTCTAATAAAGCCTGCGGGCCAAACAAATCTTTAAAAATGTCTCAGATACTAATAGTTTCAGATACTAATTGGTTCTATTGGACCTCAGTGCAGTGTTTGACACCATCAGCCACAACATTTTACTGCAGAGGTTAGAATGTGGTGTAGGTGTCAGCTGTTTTAAATCCTACCTATCGGATTGGTACCAGAGCTCCTCACCCTGTTCTGAAGTAACCTACTGTGTACCACAAGGTTCAGTACTCGGTCCAATTTTGTTACTCTTTATATGCTGCCATTAGGTAACATTATCAGAAAGCATGGCATTAACTTCCACTGCTATGCAGATGACACACAGCTGTATTTATCAATGAAACCCGATCAGACCGAGCAAACAGACAGACTTAGTGCTTGTGTGAAGGATATAAAAACCTGGATGACACTTAATTATCTGCTTCTTAACCCTGAAAAATGTGTATTGGCCCTAAACATCTGCGAGGCGCTTTATCTGAGCAGATAGTCAAACTGGACGTCAGTGTAGCCTCCAGTTCCACTGTAAGAAACCTTGGAGTCTTATTTGACCAGGAGCTCTCACATAAGTCAGGCCTGTAAAACAGCCTATTTCCATCTGCGTAATATAGCCAAATCAGAAAAATCTTGCTTAAAAGCGATGCTGAACTTGTCCATGCGTTTGTAACATCTAGATTAGACTACTGTAACTCCCTGCTCGCAGCATGTCCTAAAAGCTCCATAAAAAGCTTTCAACTGGTTCAAAATGCAGCAGCAAGATTACTAACAGGAACTAAAAGAAGAGAGCACATTACGCCGGTGCTCGAGTCTCTTCACTGGCTCCTGTCGAGTTTAGAATCAAAATTCTAAATCCTCCTCCTGACTTACAAAGCCATAAATGACCTGGCCCATCCTACCTCAAAGAGGCGATAGTACCTTATCATCCAAACAGAGCACTTCTCTCTCAAAATGCTGGACTTCTGGTGGTCCCAAGAGTCTCTAAAAGCACAGTAGGAGGTAGATAGCGTTTAGCTCCCAAGCTCCTGTGTTGTGGAATCAGCTTCCTGTCCATGTTAAAGAGGCCGACACAGTCTCTTCATTTAAGACCAGGCTTAAAACGTTCCTCTTTGAAATCGCTTATGGTCGGTCCAGTTAGCTATATTGCCCTAGGAGACACTATGCTGGGGGGAGCATCCTCTGCGTCTTACTTATTTAATGTCACTTGCAATTTGTTCATCACTTTTCCGTCTTCTTCTCCCACTTCCCTGACGGGAGTGGAGCAGGCACATCGAGGACCTGTGGATCCAGATGCTCCTCAGCTGACTGGAGAAACGGTCTGCCTGGAGAAACGGTCTCTAATCCATATGAATGGTTCTTCATCAGCCTCGAAGAATTGGTTCTTCTCCTGAGTGGGTCCAGCTCCACGGTCTATCTGACAATTGAGGCGCGTCCGCCTGTCCATCAGAGGGAGTCGGATCTCTCCTTCACTGTGGAACTTCTCCCGGTTTCCACTTTTTGGTAGTTTTTCCTGGCCGAGAAGGAGGGTCTAAGGACAGGGGAGCTTGGGACATTACCAAGTCCCTATGAACACTGTTTATTCTGTTTATCTTCTGTTTTTCACTGTCGCCCCTTGAGGCAACCGCTGTTGTGATTTTGGTCACTACAAAAAAAATTGAATTGAATTGAATTGCAGAGATGGTTGTTCTTCTGGAAGGTTCTCCTCTTTCCACAGAGACATACTGGAGTGTGTGACCATCTGGTTCTTGGTCACCTCCCTGACTAAGTGATTGTTCAGTTTGGCCGGGTGGCCAGCTCTAAGAAGAGTCTTGGGGGTTCCAGACTTTTTCCATTTACTGATGATGGAAGTTACTGGGCTCACAGGAACCTTCAATGCGGCAAACATGTTTCTGTACCCATGTTTCTACCCTGATCTGTGCCTTGATACAATCTTGTCTCAGTCGTCTACCGATAATTCTTTGGACTTCATGGCTTGGTTTGTGCACTGACATACACAGTTAACTGTGACACCTTATATAGACAGGTGTGTGCGTTCCAAATCATGTTTGTTGATAGTTCTTCATCGAGGAACTATCAACTAAATATTTAAGAGATTCCATCTGCCATTTAAATGGGTAAGTCTTTCTAAATCACAGAAGGGGTTGCCAGTAAGAAATCATTTCCGTTTTTAGTACGTTCAGTTTGTATCCAGACCTTGGACCAATATCATGAAGGAAATGCATCACACTGGGTATGGACATTTCTGGGTTGGTTATATATAGTTGTATATCATCTGTGTAGCAGGCAATTTTATGTTCTGTCCCATCAATTGAGACACCATAAATTGTTAACATTGTCTAATATATTAGGCCAATGGTTCCAAGTACAAAGCAAAAAACAGAAGGGGCCAAGCACAGCCTTGTCTCACCTGTCTTTCCAAAGTCAGTGGGTCTGTCAACTTAATTTTGATTCTTGATGTTGGGCTATTGTAAAGAGCCTCAATATTTTGTATTAATAAATCATCCATATTAAATTTCCTCAGTACTTTAGATAAATAAGGCCAGCTAACAAAATCAAAAGTTTTCTCAGCATCCACACCTATTATTACAGCTTTGTTTTGTTGTTTTTGTAAATGGTTCATTATATGTAAAGATCGTCTTATGTAAACTTGTGTTTATCATTTGTTAATAAAACCTCATTGTGAATTAAATTTGGGAGTATTTGTTCCATTCTTTTGGACATAATTGAAGTGTGTACACATTCAGAAATTAGATTCGTCAGTATGAGGCACAGTCAAGTCGATCCTTTCCCTCTTTAGGTATTAAGGATATGATGGCTTCCTTCCAACTTGGAGGGATCTGAGCTTTTTAAGGGCCCAGTTAAAAGTTGATACAAGCAGAGGAGTGTGTGTGTGTGTGTGTGTGTGTGTGTTTTAGAGCTTAATTCAACTCTGAAGAGAACCTGTCATTCCCCAGAGATTTATTGTTTTTTAGTCTTTTGATTACATTTTGAATTTCAGTAGTTGTTAATTCAGCAACAATTTTTTTGTCTTGCACTTCAGTCATGGTGGGTAAACTGAGAGTGTCCAGAACATATCGTATTTCTTCTTTGTTTCCTGATATTTTGGTGAAAAGTGTTTAGTAGAAGGTTTCAAACGATGATTGTGTTTGGTCTTGTTTGGTTAAGAATATTTTATTCTTCCTGTCTCACATTTTAAAGATTGTTCCCTCTTCTTGTTGTTTTCTAAGTTTCCAAGCTAATCATTTTGAGAATTTTGAACCACTTCCATAGAATCTTTGTATGTTCCTTGAGAGGCTAGAGGCCTCATTTATATATATATATATAAAAAAAAGGGCATCAAATTGTACTCAAATCAAATTGTAAGAGTGCATACAGGTGTGCTGGCCGGTGTTATTTCAGCTCCTAATTTTTTATTTTGTTCTTCTGTCCTAACAGGCAAATTGAGGGTGTCCAGAAAGGAATTTATATAATTTTCTTTATCATCTGGAATTTTTGAAAAACATTTTTTATAGAAGGATTCAAATGCTGATTGAATTTGGTCTTGTTTAGTAAAGATTACACAAATTTGCCTGTCCCACATTTTAAAAATTGTTCTTTCAGCTTGTTGTTTTCTGAGTTTCCAAGATAGTAATTTAGAACATTTTGATCTCTCATAATGTCTTTGTTTGGTAAAGAGCATTTTCTTAATTATTTCCTGTTAAGTCAATAATAAAGTCAAGATCATTAATTTCTCCTCTTATCTTTTTAATTTCTTGTAGCATTTTAGGACACCCCTTTTTGACAAGGTTTTCCTCAAACAATTACAATTTTCATGTTCAGCTTTTTCACCCTTTGTTTCCTTTTTTCAAGGGTATGGCTATAATTTTTTTTTAATTAGCCGTGTTCTACTAGATTCTGACCTGTTCCCAGTCTCAATTTTCAGTCAGTTGTATCTCCAGTAGTCACATTCCCCAGAGGACTCGTCAACGTAGGTCCCCTCTCCACCGCGATTCCATAGCCACCGAACACCATAATCTCAGTACGCGCCTCTTCCGCGGACCCGTACCTCCGGGGTGTCTACACACACTCACACACACACACACACACACCAACCTCTACTCCATAGGCAACAGGATCCACGTGCTCTCCTTCTCGCTCTTCTCCCCCTCATTCAACCGGCTGCAGTGCGGCCTCAGCTCACGCGACAGTTCACCGCTCCCCCGTGCCGCTCCCGAGCGCCGCATCCGTGTCAGGTTCTGCACGCAGGTTCTCTGGTTCTCTTCAGTCTCTCCTTTGACCCTCTTCTCGCACCCCATTCGATCTCCTTTCGACTCTTCATTCATCCCTCCCTCATTCACGGCCCATCCCACTCAACCCACTCCCCGTTCATCCACTCGACCCCTTTCTCATTCATCCCTTATCCTACTCGTGCCTTTTCCGCATCCTCACCAGGGTCGCAGCCGGGCACCGGGATGCCGTCTCTCTCCAGAACTGTCGCCGGGCACCGGGATTCTGTCTCTCCCCAGAACTGTCGCCGGGCACCGGGATGCTCTATCAATCATCTCACATCTCTCTTTCGACGCTCTACTCTCTTCCTCAAACCTTCTCTCTTACAGGCCTTCGCAGCCAATGTTCTACCTCTGTTCACCCTTCCGTCATCATTCCAGAGGCGCAGACGTACGTCTCATTTTCATCAGGGTGCATTAAGCTTAACTCGACAATCTCAATCATTCTTCCTCCGGCTGCCGCTTCAATTGCTCCGGCGATCAGGTTTCCTGTTTCCTTTTCAGAGGAGACATCTCTCAGCATGCACCTCAATCCATCGTGCATCAATTGATACATTGAAGACCGCACTCCAGCCCTTTCCAACTCATTCCAGCTGCTATACGCACGAGACAGTCCTCAAGCACTTAGTCTTCTCTACCAGGCATTCGGATCATCCTACAGGGCAAATATGCTTTTCGTCTCTATGATGAGCAACTTTAATGCACCTCAAGTAAACACACAGAAGTAGGAGACACGCATTTTAATATTTTCATGTGACCATCAAACTCCTTAGTAGAGCAATTCTTTCTCTAGTTCCAAGGTTTCAAGGGAAGAAAGCTCGTTCTGTCTTGTCTACCAGGTTCTCACGTCCGTTTCGAATTATACCCCACTATCGTTCCAGACATTCTTTTGGGGGTTCGATTGGTCAGAAGGCACTCATTCGACAACACCTCTTTAGTAGATCAGTAAGGGATATTCTATTACACCGTACCTCATAGTTCTCAAGACTCGTAGTCTACACCTCCATCAATCTGTCACCCGCATTGCTTCTACTTGAGTCACTGTAATCAGCCAACTTCTACTCTCAATTCGCTGTCCCAAAATCCGATGCTCAGCACCGAACTTCGACGATCGTCCTAAATCCTCTTCTTTGATCTTCAGGAACCATCTTAAATCAGACTACCCTTATAGATGTAATTCTGATCTTTCGTTCCACTCATTCTCAGTCTCATTCAGCGCTCCATTAAGTTCCCTCATCCATCGCTCATCGTGATTTCATTACTATCTGCAGTTCGTCAAAAGGATCCTTTAAAAGGATTAGTATCCCGTTCTCCTCAACCTTTCTCTCTACTCCAGAGCAAGGCGACGACCATGTAATGATTGCTCGTCCTAACCTCAACCCCATCACTTTCGCACCTTATTTATACCCATGCACTTCCATCGGCTACCCACAAACGCATTGTCTTTATGCCATCCATTTGACTTGAGACTGTATTACTGCATCGCCAACTCTATCGCACTCACCTGCTCTCCGTATCTTCCAATTCATCGCCTAAAACTCTTTCAAAACTCTATTCAACTGCTGCACCGTAATAATCCTCCAGTAATGGACAGACTGCTTTTAGATTCCATCCAGCTACTCTTCAGATTGTCCTTGACTATCCAGCTCCTCTTCTCTTGTGCCACTTAATTGACATCTTCATTTTCAGCCAGGCTTTACGTTTAGATCCAGACCATCTTTGCTAATTTTAAATCATCTTTGGGGGTTCTGAATTGGCTGGGCTGATTAACCGAGATGGAGCCCCCATCCACATTCTCTCCACCCAGCCAACTCTAATCAATCCATCACCAATCCATCATCGATCCATCATCGATCCATCATCACTATTATCAATAAACATTCTCTCATATTCCATTTGTTGGGGTGTGGTCCTTGCTAGTAAAGTCTTATATTTTTCTTGAAACAAAGGGTCATTAAGCAAGCTGGCATTGAACCTCCATAGCGTGTTTCTTCGTCTTTCCTCCTGGTCTACAGTAATGTAGATAGGAGTATGGCCACTTAACTCTATTATGCCTATATCTGCCTCAGTGATTTTAGATCTGTCTTTGAGAATAAAATAGTTGTCTATTCTGGAATAGATTGTATGTGGATTAGAAAAATGGGTATACTGGCGTGTCCTAGGGTTAATTTCCCTCCAAATGTCAATCCACCCTATATTCTTCAACAAGATACTGAACTTCGTATTTAATGTTCCTCAGTGCCTCTTGAGTTCCACATGTCTAATGTAGGCTGAATCCAATCGCCGCCACAAATTAGGGTTCAGGAAGGGATATCACACCCAGGTGGAGCATACACATTCAATAGAGTAAAAACCTTCCCATTAATATTCCCTTTAACCAGTACATATCTGCCTTTTTTATGCTTACATTCAAAACTCTGTTCAAAAGCTATTTTGTTTTAAATCAATATTGCGACTCCCGTTCTATGTTTGCCTTTTTATGATGAATAATAAGATTTTTTATAACAGAATGTTGTTAGTTTTTGATGTTCAGTGTCATTTAAATGTGTCTCTTGTAAATGTCTATTATTTCCTTTTTCATTTTTGTAAAAATGTGTTTTGTTTGATAGGGTTCAGTATGCCATTCACATTGAAGGATGCTACCTGTAACACTTCCGATGCCATTGGGTTGACTGTATTCATCTTACCGTTGATCATTTTCTAATGTTTTTAGTCTCTATCCCTTATGTCTCGGGACTTTCGGAAAAACTGCAAAGAATTTTTGGACAACACGAAATCCTTGTTCATTTCAAACCAGGCAACACTTTAAGACTAAAATTGGTTCACCCTAAGGAAAAGATGCACAGAAACAGAGCAATGTAGTGTATTCTATCCAATGCAGTGAAGAAAGTTGTAAAGAGCGGTACATAGGTGAGACTAAACAGCCACTTCACAAGAGGCTTTATCAGCACAGAAGACACTCGAGTTCAGGACCCCAGAGCGCCGTGCATCTTCATCTCAAAAACTCATGAAGAAACCTCATTATCAGACCTCGTGGTTTATCAGCTGCTGGTCTTGGTATGCCCAGGCGATGTTCTCTTTCTATTTTGATGGGGTGAACTTCAACTCCAGAGCCTGAGATCATCTCAGGTATTATTTACTCCAGAAAAATTACGGTGTCTTCTCCTTCTTTTCCCTCTTGGACTCCACAATTCTGATGTTAGGTCTACGTGATCTGGACTCCAAATCCAAGATCTTATTTTTCATATTATTGTTCTCCGACTCCAGCGTCGTCACCCTAGCCCCGCAGCGCCTCCATCTCGGTCCTTATTGTCTGCAGATCATCCGTATTGGCTGAAATACGCTGTTCGGGTTCATCCATGCATGCTCCCCTGCTTTCAACTCAGCGGCTCTCATTCATACACATGTTTTTAGTGTTAGAGGAAACCGGAGTACCTGGAGGAACCCTACACAGGGTTGTACCCTGTCTACACAGACAGATGGAGAGAACATGCAAACTCCAGGTTTGATGTGACCACCCCCTCCCCCACGGTGGCCACCTCCGCCAACCCAAACCTGGTCACCCCCACCTCCCCCACCACCCTCTCAGTTCAGGAACAGGATGTTCACAGGCCTATTTCGGAAATCCAACCCCCGAAAAGCTGCTGGGCCAGACGGCGTCTCTGCCGCTACATTAAGACATTGCGCAGTAAGGTTAACCCCCGTCTTCACCAGACATTTTTTTAAACACCTCCCTGGTCATGCCATGTCCCAGCCTGCTTCAAGTCTGCCATCATTGTCCCTGTCCCCAAGAAGCCCCGTATCACTGGACTTAATGACTACAGGCCTGTGGCGCTGACG